>OZ014532.1:109672844-110200783 GCA_963966105.1 Volucella zonaria | reverse complement strand
GCTATTTCTGTGCGGCGGGTTTCGGAAAATCGATGACCACTTACCGGGAATCTTATGAAGCAAAGGATTAAAGGAAAAAATGTAAGGATAATAAAACGGCTTCAACTGCTTTTAAAAAGAATTTGGTGACAATTTCTGCGGGACTACGCAAGAAAATTGGCTCTAAGTTGTCGACAAAGGTGCGAGGCGATAATTAGGAATGGATCAGACTGGGCAACATACTCGTATTAAGTACATTGCGTAGTAAAAGGGAAATATTAAAAGCTTTAAAATAAATAAATAAATTTAGGGAACAAGATCTTTAGATCTTACTTCATCAGAGTAATACACGCTAATGATGAGTCACAAACTGGTCCCTTAGGACCTCAAAAAACATATCCCAACAATACTATGGCCGGGAAATATCTCGAAGTACTTGTTTTCCACAAGGCCGACAGGTAGGCAGCGACGCCTCTTATGACCGAAACGAGGGACGGTATTTTAGGGGAGTAGAGTAGGTATACGGCAGATGTTTTTGAAGCTATTTTGTCACGTGTACAGACTATTGCTTGTTTCGTCTTTTGAAACGTGCGTCGGTTTTATGCAGTTTCTGTACATGTGAAACATTCGAGAAGGGACGCTGTTTGAGGAACGTTTGCCTTTTATCGATAATTATGCTTTTTTTTTTGTTTTGTGGGTGTTATTGCTGTCATTTTTATTGAGTATATGGTGCTCAAAAAACGTGCTAAGAGACACGTACAATACAGCAAGAGACCGAAAATATCTGGAAGAAGACCGCTAAATTGACACGAGTTAGAGGCAGCCAAATCAAAATGAATGCTACTACAAATCAGCCGAAAAAATTGGGGCAATGGGAAGGTACGTACGAAGTTGAAGTGAATCCCAGTTTTGGTTATGATAAGCTTTATTGCAGTTCTTTCAGCTATTCCAAACGTTGTCGTTTGTAAAGTGTGCAGATCGCAGGTGAAATCTATGGAAAGTAGTAAGCGCACGGTTTGGGACTCAAAATAGTAGTGTCTAATGAAAAATGTGTACAAACTGAGATACCTAGTAGTCCATTTATTGAAAAAGGCTATGAAATAAACCGTAGAATTGAAATTTCCGTGCGATTACTTGGGAATTGGTTTGCACGGAATAAAAAAGTTTTGTACGAGTACATTCATGGAATTACCTCGCCCTATGTTTTCTCTCTTTCTATGATAAGGTTGTCAAGAATTTCGCAAATTAATTTGCTAGAACAGTATGATGAAAGCAGTGGAAGATGAGACATTGAAAAGGAGAAAATGGAATTTTGGTATCAGGGAGGGCGGATGGTTCGTGGAGTAAACGTGGGGTATACCGTCCTTGTTTGGCTAGGTGACTCTTATTGGCAATTACAGTGCAAAAATTATAGACTTCGCAGTGAAATCAAAATACTGTGCGGAATACACGGAATGGTCACAAAATCATAGAGTTAAGTGTGATGTGAATCACGATGGATTCACCAGGAAAAATGGAGGTCGATGCAGTTGTTGACCTGTTTCAGCGATCCGAAGCTTCGCACAAGGTAAAATACACCCATTGGTGACGGTAATTCTAAGACTTTTAAAGGCCTTACTGATGCTAAGCCCTATGAGAATGTCACAGTACTCAAGAAAGAGTGTATAGAATCACGTTTCAAGAAGCGAATGGGGTTACCCGCTACGTAATTTGAAAAAGAATAAAAAAGGTCTTGCTGGAATGGCAAAATTGACGGAAAACTAATAGACGAACTCTCTATTTATTATAGATTAGTCATTCGTAGAAACTGTGAATCAATTGAAAACATGAGAAACAGTATATGGGCTACACTAGATCGATGACTCTCTCCTTCGAATGGATTAGAAACTACCTTTCGGAACGTTGTTTTGGATGGTTTCAAGTCTGATATTCACAAAATACATGCTGGTGTGCCACAAGGGCTCCGTTCTGTCTCCGACACTCTTTTTAATTTTTCATCAATGATCTCTTGATCTGCTACTTCTAATCCAATATATGGTATGCCCTTGCTGACGACGGTACTCTCTGCTTTTCATATTCGTTTCCGAACTCACGTCCCTGCTCTTCGTCTGTAGAATGGGGAACGGCAGCGTATGTTAAGCTCATTAAATTCCGATATTTGCAGCATAACCAATTGGGGAAATATCAACAGAGTGGAATTTAATGCTGTCTGTGTCGTTAAAGCGAAATCCAAACACCCAGCACTATCCATGAATGGTACTTGCATCATCGAAACCGAAAAACTTTCCATTCTCGGTATGTATGTCAATGACAACTTACGTTGGAATGACCACATATTCGATGTCGCCAAAAATGCTGCGAAATGTCTAGGTTCCTCAAGCGATGTAAGAAATATTTCACACCCTCTGATATGGCCTCAATATATAAGGCGTTTATACGCCCGAAATTGGAGTACAATGCTCACTATTTGGTCAGGTGTTCCCTAAAACCTCATTGCACTTTGCTAGATAGGAACCAAAACCGTGCGGTAAAACTTATAGGTGATGACAATATCACACAGACACAGACATAATGCCTCCTGTCTCACCTTGTTGTATCGCTATTTAAACCACCACTGAAATTGCAAATAGCATTCCATCCACTCTAACTTTTAACCGTAACACCCGCCTCGCTATGAATGCTCATTCAGTATATCCGTCAAGCCCACCTTCGGGCGTACTCTGAAATTCGTGATGCATTCCTAAGCCATACAACTCGCTTATGCAATGCCCTGCCGAGCTCCTTATTCCCTAGTCCCTATAACTTGCAAACATTTAAGACCAACGCACGTCGGTATCTCTCTCTTTTTCCCTCCCTAACTTCCCCTCGCCCGCGCTATGTGCAAACATCTTAAGGGTACACAAAATCCCTTGTGCGCGCGCCAATTATAAAAAAAAAATAAAAATAAATAATAAATTATCTACTGATTGCCAAATCGCTATAAATGTCCAATCGGAGAGGATTCGTGGTGCTCATTGGCAAAAGGCTAAAGCTACAAAATAGTTTGGCTGAGTACAATCATAAGCCAGCTCTTCCAATTGAAGTGTATGAAGCTATCAAGCCAGTCTACGAAGAATTGACCAGAGACGATCTTCTTCCTCGATGCATTGGCGGTTATACTCAAAACTGTAATGAAAGTTTTAATTCGACTGTGTGGGCATTGACCTCAAAATCCATTTCCAGTGGTCAAACTGTCTTGGATATAGCAGTTTGCGCGTATAATGACGGCTTTGCTTCAATTTTGCACATCATGAAAACGATGGATTTAGAAATCGGCTCGAACAGCTACGAAATATGCTTGGAGATTGACAAAGAGCGCATAAAGCTTGCAGAAAGGATTGCTGTCTAAAGCTACAAAAGAATGGAGGATCGCATTAAAATCCAATAGAAAAAAATGGAAGAGCAGGACACTAATCTAGAAGACCAATTATATGGTGCAGGGCATCGCGGATTAAGGGTATCTCAAAATTTTTCATGACTTTCTATAAGTTAAAATTTAAAACGCGTTTATCTCGACACTGCTTTTCAAGATGACTGAACAATTTTCAAACCAATTCACTTCCAATTTCAACTAGATCCTTAGAAATGTATTGTCTAAATAAGTATGTATATTGCATAGTTCATTTGTTATTAACAATTTTCTGTCGATTTTTCTGCGATTTTTGTAAGTTTGACTTTGGATGAGCGCCATTCGGTCAAAAACCAATATACGAGTATCAAAAAAATCCTACCTACCTGTCTAGCAGTTATTATTATGTACAATGCAAAACAATCTAGTGATTGATAATAATTAAAACTGTACAGGAACTGTAGATCCTTCCAAAAAAGAGAGGTAACCAGAGAAACGCTGCACAGCCCGCCATTTTTAAATAAATTATTCTATAAAAATTGTGTTTTACAGTCAATCATATGCACAATAGAGTTCTGCCTTTGTAAACTCGATTTATTTTATATTTTTCCTAAAAAAAAAAAATCACAAAAAAGCATATTTTTACGGCCTCTAGGGTGGACTAACCTCTTAAAGAAAATTGGTCTGTGGTATAACTCGCGCAGGAATATTGTTGACCGTATGCGATGGCTAATGGACATACCCTCTAATATAGTGGTACCGATGCAGCATTAGATCTTGACCGATGCCTTCGTAGTCGTCTACGATGTGCGCACTGGCTTTTTTGTGGGCGATGATAACCCTAAATTTCACTAAATTAGGTGCGCTTGCCTTCTAAGCGGAGGAATACGTAATGCCTGATGTCAATGAATTTGTGGGAATCTACACTCAATCTACCATTGAGGCTTTACTGAGCTCTTTCAACAATTTCAAAGCAGATTCAAAACTGCAATAATTCTTTGAACACAGTGGGAGGGCTGACTTTGCTGAATTTTGTCTGGGTCTTAGACCACGGTGAGAGATGAGATCTAATACTACAACTTTCTTCGGAAGATTTACTCGTAGCAATTTTGCTAAAAGAAACATTAAAGGAGTCCAATACACTATTCATTGTCTAAGTGCTCTGTTTCGATAGAAAAAAGGATTATGGTGGAACTAGAGGTATAAATATAACTCTCTATATCTCAGAGAAACCGTTTTCATGATCCGTTGGAATAATCAATCATTTCTGTTCTTTCCTTATCAGAGATTAAAGCTATTCCCCGGATATGTACTGCACACCTTGAGGGAACTTTACAATAATGCCATCAATGCCATTGATTCCTGATTTTTTTTTTGCGTTTTTCGGGCGAAACTCTACGAGTATCTGAACTAAAGAAGCGTAATCCACGCTCAGATTGATAAACCCAAATGTTTTAGGAGTTCGCCTTCTTGACTCTGAGACTACTTTTTTAGGTAAAAGAATGGATTTACATGTTTTTTTTTATAAGACTACCGACGTATTGGCTGTTTTTTTTCTTGCGCTTTTAAGGGTAATTAATTCTTATAGCATTTTGTAAATAAATTTTAAACTCAACTTTATTCGTATTGAATTTTTTTTATTTTATCCTTTTTTCCATTTTAGGTGACACAGCTGAAAATTGTCAGTAATTCCATTTGCCAAAGGATTTAGAGATGACGGAACAAACGATGTGTGAGTATTTAATTTAAATAAAGTATAAATTAAAAATGATTTAAGTAAAGAAATTAATAAATTGCAAGGAATAGTACGCAGCTAAAAGATTGTTTAAAGAGAATGTAATGCAGATTTGGTTAATGAACGATTGGGGCCAGAAGAGAAACGACGACAAGGCTGTAATTCTTTGTTCTACAGAGATGCAACTTTTTGTAATGTTTTAGCAAGAGAAGTTATAATCTATGTACTTTGCCAAGTCTCTTATAGAATTTTTTGCTACAGCTAACAGGACAAGACTCGAGTGGGAACAAATGCAAAGCTGCCTTGCTGTTCTTTCCAAAAATTTTCAGGATATTGATTGTGTAGTGCAGATCCTAGGTTTACTGACAAAACTAATAGTACCATTCATTTCTGTCTAAGAAAAACAAGTACTAAGTTTTATACGAGAAAAAGAAGAATATCCCAAATAATTTTTTTCTCTCAAAGGTTATACAACTTGATAATACTCGTAGATTAATGATAAACAGCGTTATGCAGTATACACATACAGTGGAATAACCAGTTCTGTGTTCCGAACCAACTAAGGAACTAGTAATCTTGAGTAATCTTGAGTTCTTCTCAAAGCCTCGATTAACACTTAAGTGCTCTTTGGTTGCCAGCCACGGAAATAGCCGTTCACTTCGCAGAATATAATTGTCGTCTTCGATAATGCGGCGTGCCTCAAGGAGGTATGCTTTCACTTCTATTATAGAATTTGTAAGTAGTTGTTGCTATACGCTGAAGTACTTTGGTCCATTCTTTTTACCAGAAAGATACTACCTTTTACTATACCGATATGCAGATACCTTCAACTCTGATGATCTGTCAAGCAATCGTGCACTATGTACTACTAGTGTGCACAGTAAAAGCAACAACTTTTGGCACACTCTTAAGCTTACCATCGAATTATCTAGTGAACGTAAGCCGGAAGATCATCTGCGGTTAGATTAACATGGAAGAAGTCACAGATTTCTTTAGATATCAAAGCGCCTGAATTAAAAATCTTAGATGAAGCTTCTAAGTATAACGCAATGCTCCTTGCCTTCCAATTCGTCTTAATTAAATGGATGTGCATTTAGGTTGTGTTGATTTCCTATTTGAAAAACTGGTGCAGATTAATTTGTACCATATACTCGTATGTATATGTATGCAAATAGCTTCCATATACATATTTAGTTTCATTAAAAATGGGATAGTGACGGCTTTCTTCCTTTGTCTGGGCCAACAAAAAGCAAAGACAACTCCGTATGACATTGCAGTGAACCCCGGCCATCGCTTCATAAGCATTAGTCTTATCTACAAGGTGAGGCAAAAGTAATGTCATAAGGTGAATGTGCCATAATTTCTGCAAATGGCATCAACTCTCAGCAAGTCACGTCACGACGTGCTGCGTTTCACCCGCTCACCACCACGAAGCCCCTGTTTTGATGAAGAGTGCGGGCAAGTAAGTACATGCAGCAAAACAACTTGTCTAGAAAGCGGCAATGCATAAAAGGACGAGAGCGGCTCGTGAGCTCTACGAGCAAAAGAGGAGGAAAGAACGTCGGCTTCCGGGGAGAAACAAGAAAGAACATGAGAAGCGCCCGATCGAGGAAATAATGTGCTTCTCCAGGAATAATGTTTGCAGGTTTTGCCAAAAGGTGAAAAGAACGACCCGAACGGAAACCTGTAGAGATGAACAAGGAAACCTTGTAGTAGAGTCACAGTCGGTGCTGAGGATATGGAGAAACCATATCCCCGTTTAGCGAAGACGACACAAATTCCGCAGTCAGGCAGAGCGTACCATTCAATATTGACGATGCAAGTCAAGAATTTCATCCACCCAACCAAAATGAGGTGAGGATAGCAATATCCAAACTGAAGTTGAACAAGGCTCCCGGCGGGGACGTCCTACCCGCCGAACAATTTAAGGCAGCAGGAGATAACTTGGTGGAGAGCATACACCAAGTTATTTCCAAGATTTGGTTGGATGAATGTATACCTGTTGAATGGAACCTCAGCACCGTTTATATGGTTCACAAGAAGGGAGATCCTCTAAACTGCGCCAACAAGAGAGATTTTGTTTGCCGTATTGTGCGAGGGCCTGAAACCATTTGTCAACGATGTGATTGGACTTTATCAGTGCGGTTTTAGACCCGTCAAGTCCACAATTCACCAAATATTCACACTACGGCAGATCCCAAGAAGTTCGGAGTGACACTCACAAAATTTTTATGGACTTTAAAGCCGCATATGACAACGTCTATCGAGACGAGCTATACAGAGCCATGTCTAGTTTTGGCATCCCTGCCAAACTCGTCTGCTTGTGCAGGATAACGATGGAGAAATCTCGCTGCTACATCGAGGTTGGTAACGACCTTACCGAGACCTTTGATACCAAAAAAGGATTTAGGCAAGGCGACGTGCTCTCATGTGACCTCATGCTTGCATATGTCAACGGTATTGATATTATTGGTAGAACACAGCGAGTTGCCACTGGCGTGTTTGCGAGTATAGGAACAGCGCGGGAAAAACGGGTCTAGCGGTAAACGAGGGAAAAAAGTATATGCTGTCACGAAGAAGGGACATCTAACATTGGTGAATCGGCCAGAATATCGCAATCGACAGCTATAACTTTGAGGTAGTAAGGGGCTTTGTCTACCTCGGCTTTGCTCTCACATCTGAAAACGACATCTCTGCAGAAATCAAACGAAGAATAACGCTTGCCAATCGCTGTTTCTTTGGCTGAGAAGGCGACTGTGTAGTAAGGCCCTCTCCCGAACAACCAAGTAAACTCTATATAAGACCCTTGTAATCACAGTCCTGCTCTATGGCTCCGAAGCATGGATCCTTTCTAAAGCTGGTCGTTTTGAGAGAAAAATTCTTCGTAAGATATTTGGTTCCGTACACGTTGACGCGTTCTGGAGGAGACGATTCAACGATTAACTCTACGAGCTGTACAGCGACATCGATCTGGTGTGTCGATGTGCATTGTGTGCATTGGGCGTTTGAGATGGCTGGGACATGTAGATCGCATGAACACCAACGCCAGCCCGCAGAATCTTCGATCTCCAACCCGGAGGGACAAGGCAGTAGAGGAAGGCCTGGCCTTAAGTGGCGCGCGCAAGTGGAAGGCGACCTCAACCAGCTTGGAAAGCGCAACTGGAGGCAGTTAGTCAAAGACCGTTCTAACTGGAGAGGCTTTTTGTTTGAGGCTGAGGCTTTGACATTTATGTTGTAGACAGATAAAGAATTAGTTGAAAATAAGCAATGGAGCGATGCACACCTGAAAAAACGCTGAATTATTGTTACTGCTGATTTTACTTCCGGTCTGTTGTTTTAACGTAGCGTGATTTTCGTCGTCGTTCTCCTCGCCGTCCTGCATCATGTACGCGAGCAATTAAGCATTTGATAGAGCGTCTCGTGCAAACTGGGTCCACTACAGATATCGCAGGAAGTGGCCGGCCCCGTATTGCTCGTTCGGCCGAGAACGTCCGAGAGAGTCCACAAACATCGACCCATATAAAGTGCAAAGCGTTTACCAATTGCTGTCTGCTGACCGCCAAGTGAGGTCAATTTAGTTCCATGCTCTGTTAAACCTGGTGCAAGAAGAGGATGATTTCGTATCCAAAATCATAATGAACGACGAAGCCCATTTCCACTTAAGGGGTTTTGTGAATAAACAAAATTTGAGTGTCTGGGGCACGAAGAATTCACATGAAATGCACAAAGGGACATTGCATCCCCTCAAAGTGACTGTTTGGTGCGGCATTTGCTGAGAAAATTTTTGAAATTTTTGGCTGTTATCTATTTAAGGACGCCGGCGGCACTGCCATAACCGTAACTGGTGAGCGCCACAGACAGATGTTAAACGAGTTTTTTTCATCGCAAGTTGCTGAATTGGGTCCCGAGCATGGTTGGTTCCAGCAGGGCGGAGCAATCGCTCACACAGCTCGGGCAACGATGCAGATTTTGAATCACCAATTTCCAGAGCGTGTGGTCTCCTCTTTTGGCGATTTGAATTGGCCGGCCAGATCGCCAGATCTGACAGCAACAGACTTCTTCCTTTAGGGCTTTTTGAAGTCTCGCTTTTACACAACAAACCTTACAAGTCATGAAAGCCAACATTGAAGAAGAAACCACCAATATGGAGCCAGATGTTTTGCGAGCAACAGTCCATAATGCCATAAAACGATCACAAATATGTTCTTTTACATTGAAATGCTTGTGTTCTTTTATTTCAATCTCATGATTCGAAAGATTCATGTGGACGTCTTCACATTTTATGTTAGTGAATTCCCGGAATTTGAGGAACAGGTTTAATATTCTTCAGCACCTTCGCCTTCGCCTTCGCCGTCACCGGAGTCCATGCCGACTTTTTCGTAATCCTTGTCGATAGCGCCCAAATCTTCACGGGCCTCTGAGCCCGCCGACATACTAATGAACGAAAGCACGCTTGGCATACATCAAGTCGAACTTGTGATCATCAAGACGAGTCCAGCCTTCAGCGATGGCTGTGGTGTTGGACACCATGCAGACAGCGCTTTGAACCTTGGCCAAATCACCACCAGGTACAAGAGTTGGGGGCTGGTAGTTGATACCGATCTTACGGCCAGTTGGCAACTAGTCGACGAATTAGATGGTACGCTTGGTCTTGATGGTAACAATGGCAGCGTTGACGGTACAACATGCAGCACGCCATGTGTTTGCCATGACGAGGATCGCCCTTAACCATCTGGTTAGCTGGTTCGAAACAGCCGTTGGTGCAACCGACAATATCTCCTGGAAGGCATTCTCGGCAGAGATGGCTGGAGCATAGGTGACCAAAGGGAAGTGGATGCGTGGGTATGGTGCTAAGTTAGTTTGGAATTCAGTCAAGTCAACATTCAATGCACCATCGAAATCCAATGAAGCAGTGGTGGATGATACAATCTGGCCAACCAAAGGATTCACATTGGTGTAGGTTGGTCGTTCAATGTCCAAGTTCCGTGCGCAGATATAATGGCTTCATTGTGTGGGTAGTCAAGATAGAATTGTAGGGTTCAACAGTAGCAGTCGGCACTTGTGGGGCTGGGTAGACGGCGAATTCTAATTTAGATTTCTTTCCGTATTCCACAGAGAGACGTCCCATCAAGAGGCAAGTGAATCCTGAACCAGTACCACCACCGAAGGTGTGGAAGATCAGGAAACCTTGGAGTCCGGTACATTGGTCAGCCAATTTACGGATCCTGTCAAAGGCCAAGTCAACAGTTTCCTTGTAAATGGTATAATGATGAGCGTAGTTGTTGGCAGCATCTTCCTTGCCGTTGATCAATTGCTCTGAATGGAACAATTGGTGGTAGGTTCCGGTATGGACTTCATCGACTACAGTTGGTTTCAAATCGACGAAAACTGCACGTGGCACATGCTTACAAGCGCCAGTCTCGCTGAAGAAAGTGTTTAATGAATCATCACCTTCTCCGACAGTCTTGTCTGATGGCATCTGACCATCAGATTGGATTCCATGCTCCAAGCAGTACAACTCCCAGTTGTACTCCCAGGATAGAGATACATTCACGCATTTTAATTGAAGGTTTTTGGAATTAAAAGATTTCACAAATGTGTAAGATAAATTAGCGATACTGATCTAAATTACAGTCCAAGCAGCCAGTTAAGTACGAAGCTCACCCAAAACTGATTTCGATATGCATCAACTCAGGAGGTGGTCACTTGACCGATATCATTTTTTCAACTTAATGTCATCAATTTTACACCACCAGATAAACTTTTCATGAAAACACAGCCCAATTTTTTTTCATTTCTAACAAAACGGCATTCAATTCACATTATGACATTACTTTTGACCCACCTTGTATAAAGGTGGGTCATGTTGTATTCTCCTGCGGTATCTGCTGGATTGGCATGTGATGCTAGAAGTCACAATATCGAAAGCGTAAATTGGCTCCTCTGGCTCCTCTATTCTTCTACTTCTTCTACTAATATGTGATTATGGCCCCAGTTTCAATGCATATAAACTTCTCGCCTAATTGAAAGAGAATTTCCTACAATTTTTTAATAAGATCAGGCAGATAGCAATGACATTGTAGTTTTTGCAATTGTTATTTTTCAGCAGCTGTCAAAGGTACCAATGGCATCTAGCTGTCAAAATCTCCAGTAAGGCTTGCCATTCCATCATGCATCGTTTTACGCTTAACGAACGTGCAGAAATTATTAAAAAATACGCAGCGTGAATTTCGTCGTGAGTTCGGTCGTCATCATGGCTTCAGTGTCCGGGCAATTCGTCCCAACGTGGAAAAGTTTAAGCGTGAATACACTCTTTTCGATCTTAAGCCACCAACCAGACAGAGATTGGTGCGAAATGAAGAAAACATAGCCGCCGTAGAGGCCCGTATCGAAGAAGATCCAGGAATGTTGATTCTGGTTCCATGCCATACAAGCGAAGCAACACTTGAAGTTAAAACCAGAAATTTGGCGACTGGGTCATCTCACGGCGAGCGTTCATCAATCGGCCGCCGAGATCTTGGGATTTGACACCACTCGATTATTTTCTATTCGTCCTTAGTCTATGCTAACAAGCTAACCACTTTTGACGAGGCCAACATTCGACACGTTATTGCCCGAATAACGCCGTACATATTGGGCCGAATCATCAAAAATTGATCGACCGCCAGCGAAGCCAAGAGGGCCATTTGAATGGCATGAACGTAGCTCCAAAATAAAGCCACAATCAATTTTATATCTCACAGAATTGTTGTTTTATTTAATTTTTTTTCCTATCGTTCAATCTGTTCACCCTTTACAAGGTGGCGCAAAGGTTGCCACTCCATGTTCTTTGGCTGTAATTTTTTTTTTTTTTGAATAAACTTTGATCCTGCTTTTGGAATATGTTTATTTGATGTCTCAAATTTTTTTCGTTAAGTCAAGAAAATGATATCGACTAAGTGGCAGCTGCCAGAATTGATGACCAGTCGGGCCCGATTTGTGGCATTTTCCTTCAATCTTGCCAGAACTTCCGCCGATAGGTATTCGTATTCTTGACGGATATTCTCTTTGAGGGCTTCAAGAGTCTGAGGCTTGTTGACACAGACTCGTGACTTCAAAAAACCTCACAAAAAGAGTTCTGGAACTGTTAAATCAGGAGGTGGTGCTCAACAGCTAACAGTCGATGCACTGTCTGCATATCATAAGGGAACATCTTACAGTCTTTCACCAAAATTCTGATCGATACTCCGGGGTCTTCTGCAACATCTTTAACTATAGCTGCGATATTCTTAGCAGAACGGCTGCTCCGGAGCCGGCCAGAGCTGGCAGCATCTCGTGTTGTCTCATACTCTTCTAGGTGAGCGGCTAAATGAAAATGGCAACACAAGTGTCGATGCGGAAAATGCATTTTCATTTAACTTCCGAAGAACCGACTCTAACAAACTTAAAAACCTCATCAGCAACATTAACTTTGACTTTATTGCTGAAACGACTAATATTGATCTTGCCTTATCAACGTTCTATTCGTTAATTTTCTCCTGCTTTGCCCAATCGGTTCCATATACCTTCCGAAAGGACTGCATGTCAGCTCCTCCCTGGTACAACAAGGAGTTGCGCTCTCTCTGTAATTACAGAAACAAGTTGTGGCATAAATTCTTAAGGACTCGATCTGATTCCGACTACAGTAATTATCGATTGGTATATAATCGTTTTTCTGAACTTTGTGAGTCTCTTTACCTTGAGTACCTCTACCCCATGCAATTTAACTTAGTTTCAGACCCTAAACGCTTCTACCAGTTTGTTAATACCAAAAGAAAGTCAGACGGCTACCCATCTACTCTCAAATTTCTCAGTGAATCTTCTGCCGACCCGAAAACCGTTGCAAATTTCTTTGCCTGTTATTTTAATAAATCCTTTTCTAAGAAAACAGCTGAACCCGATCCTAGTTACTTTAGCTATATGAGAAACTATCCTGAGACATCATCCGTTTCGCTAAATATAACAACATCTTTGGTGTCTGATAACATTACCAAACTTAAAGATGATTTTTCGTCCGGCCCTGGTGGCCTTCCGGCTGTTGTAATAAAAGAGTGTATTAACCATCTCGGTCCTCCCCTTGCTGCCCTATTTAACTTGTCTGTCTCAACAGGTACTTTCCCTTTCCTATGGAAGGAATCTTACATCATCCCTATTCATAAAAAAGGAAGTAAGGCCGAAGTCGATAATTATAGGCCCATAGCAAAACTCTCTTGCATACCCAAACTTTTTGAAAGCATAGTCTATCAACAACTGCTTCCGTACTGTAGGCCAACTATCTGTACAAATCAGCACGGTTTCATGAAAGGTAAATCAACGACCACTAACCTAACAGAGTTTGTCTCTAGGACGCTTCATGCTTTAGAAGACGGTGATGAAGTCGATTCAATTTCCACTGATTTCAGCAAGGCATTCGATAAAATTTCTCACCAACTTATCATTTTTAAACTAAAAAAACTTGGCTTTTCCCCTCATTTTGTGGCATGGACCAAATCCTATTTAGAAGACCGAGAATACAGGGTCATCTTCAGATCTTCAATATCCGACCCAATTAAAGCAACATCTGGTGTCCCTCAGGGTAGTCACCTTGGGCCAATCATCTTTATCCTGACGATTAACGACATAAATCTCATTTTAAAGAATTGTAATCTTTCTATTTTCGCTGATGACATGAGAATTTCCAAAGTCATTTCATTGCCTTCTGACTCCCATTGCCTGCAAGATGACTTAAATAAGTTTTCGGTATGGTGCAAGCAAAACTTTTTGGAGCTTAATGTCAGCAAATGCCAAGCGATAACCTATTCCCGCAAACGTTTACCTCCCCCTCCAAGAAACTACTTCATCTGCGATGAGCCTATTCCTTCCACTACCCAAGTACGGGATCTAGGAATAATTTGTGACAGAGAATTGAATTTCGACTCACATATTGACAGCATTATAAATAAAGCTAACTCTGCACTTGGTTTTATCAAACGCTGGTCGAAAGAATTTTCCAACCCTTACGTTACAAAGTCCCTGTACATTACTTTTGTAAGGCCTCTTCTCGACTATTGCAGCCAAGTTTGGTCACCCTATAAACTAACCCACATTCAAAGAATAGAAGCAGTCCAACGCAGGTTTATCCGTTTCGCACTTCGTGGTCTACCCTGGGCCGACCCATATGGATTACCCCCCTATGAAAATAGGCTGGAACTAATTAGCATGCATACCCTAAAAAAACGTCGTGAAGTCGCTGATGTACTTTTTATCCACCAGTTACTGACTGGAAACATCGAGTGCTCGAGAATAACGCAAAATATTGCATTCACTCCCAATCCCCGTAATCTAAGATCTGTCCCACTCTTCCTGATCCGAACTCACCGTACCAACTACGGTCACTTTGTACCAATATCTAGAATGTTGCGTATAACGAACAACTACGCCGAAGTCTTTGACCTAAATAGCAGCAAACACGAAATGAAAAAAGCACTGCTCAATATGCCACTCCCTTAACATCTACCTCGTCCACCATTTCTCCTCGCCCATATTAGGTTAAGAATATCTTTGTTAGTTTTAAGTCTAGGTTTAAGTTTTTGCTTGTTAATAAGCTAAATAAAGTTGTCCGGGGTAGACCCGGGCTAATAATAATAATAATAATAAACGTACATCGTAGTGTTTGCCCAGTTGGTGTCGGACGACCGGGAAATCTGCACAGAAATTCACCGACGAATTATCCCGAAAATCGTAACAATTATTCCGCGTTCTTTAGGAGTATAGCAATTCATATTTTGTTGACGTGTATTTGTATCTGTTTACTTCACAAATTGAATTTGCCGCTATTTTCCAAAATTATAGCATCTTCCGATAAGGTGATGACTTTTGCGGGACCTAGTATTATCCCTTCAATAATGCGTTCAGCTCGATGGGAGTAGAGAATAGTCTAGAGAAAGTGCGCTGCAATGTTGCCACTTAACAACTAGATTTCATAGAGGGTTATGTTACTTATGCATTGCACATATAGGCGCTCTGCGATTCATTCTGCTCAGAAAAAACGAGGATGCTGCTATTTGGAAATGTCTGAAAACAAAGTTTGGTCCACCTCAACCCTGCTGAGTGATGCAAGCCACCAAAGACCTAAGCAGATTTTTAGTGCAGTTCAAATCCTACGAAGTGGTTCTCTGAGTTTTGTCGAGCTTATTAGGCTTATTTGCAGAAGGTTAAATTACCGATTTATCAAGGATAACGTAATAAGCTTACGTTCAATTTCAATACGTGGTAAAATAGAAAACAATTGAAAGATTTTAGTATAACGAGTACAAATATTTAATACACTATTTTAATTTGTTTTGAATAAATTTAGTTTTGAGTGAGAAAGAATTCTTTTAGGACTTTTTTCTAGTTTTAAAGCTGCTAATGTTAAAATAAGACTGAGGAATTTCATTTATAGTAATATAGTAGGCACTGTGCTTTAGCTCCCTCCTGCGGTAGTTGTTGTAGATCATTGGCATTGGGAGCAGACCTCTTGCATGCTTTCTTCTATTTTTTTTGGTGATCCATTTGTTTCTTAAAACGGCAATCTTGGAAGTACTCCAGCGCTAATGTCATCTTGTAGATTTCCTGCATTCTCAACTCTCTGATTTTTTTTTCCTCAGGGGTGACTAATGCTTAGTTAGTTAGTTAGTTAGTTTTATTGATTTTATTTCATAAAAAAATATTTAGATACATTTTGTTGTTATCTTAAATCTATTAGGTTTGGCCAAGGCCGTCCACCAGATGACATACATATTTCATATTTCATATTTATTAATGTCGGTTTCGTACTAAGAAATTATAAATTAGCGAATTAAACAATCTTTAACTTAAAACTAAATTACAAATTGTAAATTCTACTATTTAGAATTTGTATATTTTTTAATCGCCTAATGCAGCCTCACATTAGGTAACAAAAAGGCTTGGTTCGATTAAATAACAGACTGAGCCGAGTAATTTTATTTCAACTTAATTTATACAGAAATTTTGCTAGCCTAAGCAATAAAAACGAAGCGACAGAATGCAAGTTAAAAGAATACATAAAAACACAAATATTGTTAACCTAAGGAATAAATGCGAATAACGAAGGAAAATAAATATTTTATGTTGATACGAGTATCATCAACATTTTGCCTCCTCCGACGTTGTTGCCCAATTGATCTCAAAACGGTGACTCGGTCTTTTCTGGGCTCTCAATTCAATGTTGGCAGAGTTCTTAGTTGGACGATTGCGGTATTTGAGGATCACATCCAATAGACAAATGATAAAAATAGCGGCTGCGGAAATTGAACCCAACCCAATTGTCCAATACTGATGTTTTTTGATGGTCTTCCAGTTGTGGACATGTAGCCGGTTGAGCGCCTGAACCTGCATTGATAATAAAGTGTTTACAGTGGCAATTAATTTGCTGAAGTGCATCACTATTCTAGTGTCCTTGATTAATTTTAATTCCAATCGTATGAATTTGGATTGGATGACGCAGTCCGGAGTGATGTGAATAATACCCGTGTCATTTAAAATTACTTCTTCTCGAGTTGGTCCACAATTCACAAATACAGTGGTTTCTTCGGGTGTAATGAACATCCATGTATTATGCGTCCATAACTCCTTCCACATAGTATGTGTGAGTCTTAGCGTCCTGGCTGGACATCGCTTAAAAGATAGCTTCTTATACAGCTGCTGGATAATGCAATCCTCACTCTGCTCAATACTGTGAAATATTGAAGGCCAGAGGATGAATGTTGTTTCGTTGAGAGCTGGTGCCTTGTTTTATATCTTCCAGTGGTAATTCGAAATACCTCTGTAGATTATAGTTGACTCCAAGCACCGACTGCTGTAATTGCACCTCTCGAAATGTCTGCTCATCGATCCTTTCAGGCACAGTGTTAGCCTTAATTAGGTCATACTCATTGGCATCGCTGATCATGAAGTATCCCGTTACTAAAATCTCCGTTGAAGTTAAAGACAACTCTAGTTTATCCATTGGATCTGGTAGTACTTCCATCTCTGGGCCAAGTTTCTCCGCACACTTGTTAATGATTTCTTCCATGCTCTTGTGTGACAAAAACTCAAATAAATGACTACGTTTCAGATATGCATTTAGCAACTTATTGTATTTTATTTCGATTTCTCGCATGTAGCTAAGTGCAATCAGATATGCGTTCGTCACAAGTACAATATATTTATTTTATTCTCGTCAACAATCCTGTACCAAGATTCCATCTTGTTGATCTCTTCCAGACCTGCATTCAGCTTTCTTGTAAAGTTGTTGATTCTAATTTCTGTCTCATTTACACTCGATATTGTAGACAGCATAATCTTGGTATTTGTTGTACTACTTTTTATCAGGGCTTTCTGGTTACTGTCTAGGTCTTCGATGTCATGGTATACTTCATATTGACGTGAGAATAGTTCCTAGTAGTCTTCATTTTTGTCCTCGCAAAGGTGTTACCTCCAGTCTATTGAAAATTGAGAGTACGTTCTTCCATTCTTCTTCCATGTGATGACGCAATTCATCACATTGATTCTCCTTTGTTACTGATTTTGCCTTGTCGCACAACTCAATTATTTGATCTCTCGTCTTGTTCATGTTGACTTGATCACGTAAAATGTCTGCAATTGGGAATCGAATGCTCGTACGTAGTACTCCTCGTTGAATTTTGGCTATCCCAATTTGTTCTACAAATAATCCAACTTCCGGGTGGGTGATTGTATACCTTGTAGATCCCGACGTGATGGATGCAAATAATGATAGAATCACAAGGGTAATGGAGAAACTGGTTGATTGTTTTCTATCCCTCAGCTTCCTTTTGGGTCTGTTTGATTTATGATTTGACGGTTGAGCCATGTTATCATCAGACTTCATGATGTTTTCTTCGCTTGGCAGCAAACACACTTTGGCTATTGGCCGCTTGAATGTTCCATTTTGCGTTTTCACTGTTACTACTCAGACAAGATTATCAACTCCGCTGTGCACTTCAATTATTTTGCCTAGAGGCCATTTCGATGGTGTCAGCAGCTCGTTTTTTAGCAGCACCAATTGCCCAGGTTCCAATTCTTTACTGACTGCTTCCACGTATATCACTGTTGCATTTTTTTTTTATGTAGTCTTCGTACCAACGCTTGCAAATATCTTGCTTGAGTTTTTGAATTAACTTCCACCTTATTAAACTACTGTCTGCCAGATCCAGAATGACATCATGTTGTGGTGCTATCAGTGGCGACCCAATAATGAAGAGACCTGATGTTAGCGCATCTAGATCTTCAATGTTGCCTTTATTGGACAGACTGGTCCCGAGTTCAAGCATCCTTCTGTTTGCACCAGACGAATACGAATTCATCTCTTCGTATATTACAATAATTTCTGCTCTCTCACGATGTGATTCAAATGGTATTTGACTCACTTAACACCGGCTTCCCAGAGTCCACCAAACAGCGCTATGTAAGCTTTATGTGATTTCACGCCTCGAGTTTGTGAGCATCGTATGTTGATTGGGCCTGCATAATCTACCCCACAATGTGTAAATGGTCGTGAGAACTTTACTCGAGCCACCAGGAAATTGTTCCATAAGTTGATTTGTTTCCTTGGCTTTAAATCGGAAACACCTGATGCATTGATTTATTATAACCTTGACAGTGATGGTTCCTCGGATGATCCTAAATTTTCTTCGAATGTAATTCAGAGTTAGTTTCACTCCACTGTGAAGTGTATTGCCATGGGTCTTATTTATGATTAATTTAGTCAGTGCATGCGATGATGACAGAATTATAGGATGTTTCAGATCAGTTGAGAAATAAGCATGTTTCAACTGACCTCCCACCCGCAATATTCCATTGGCGTCGATGTATAGGTTCAGTGATGATATCATGCTGTTTGATTTCAGTGCTTTATTTAGACTCTTCATATCCTCAGAAAAACTTCGTTGAGCACCCCTTACCAATGCTCTTTCTGCTTCCAGTAGCTCCTTTACCGTTAGCCTGTCATGTTGTAACGGTACATGCCGCTTGCTCCGTTGACAATTGGCTTTAAACCGTAGACAGTACGCACTTACGCGTTGAAGTTTTGAAAGCGATGAAAAATTGAGATAAATGTCGTCTTTGTGTGAAGGATTGCTCAGATGCATTGCCAGGCAAGCGTGAGATTTTCGAATCTCAGGCATATCTTGCATTTCCATCATAGATTTGTCAGCTGGCCAATATTTTTGATCTTAATTTGACCACTCTGGACCATGCCACCAGGTTGAGTTTTCAGCTAGGGCATCTCCAAATGATCCTCTAGACGGAATATCAGCAGGATTCTCTCTTCCGGGTACGAACTTCCATTGTCCTTTAAAGTGTTGTTGTTGTTAAGGATACCCGGTTGGCGACAAATGTGTTCCATTTCACTGGATGTTGTTTCAACCAGTTCAATACTATGGTAGAATCTGACCATGCTAAAACCTTGGTATAATTCGTGTCTTTTTGCTCTCTGATGTACTTCATTAGCTTCGTAAGTAGTGCTGTTGCGCATAGTTCCAACCGTGCCAATGAAACTTGCTTCACAGGCGCCACCTTAGCCTTGGACGCGATTAGGCTTATTGTTATAGAGTCGCGATTAATGACTTTCTGATACACCACCGCTGCATACACTAGCTTGCGTCTTGTATCCAAAGGGGTAAAATAGGTGTAAGCCACAAATTGCGGAGGCATCCGTAGACGCGGCTGATAACTGCATTTGTGTGATTATATCCAGAAAGACTACGATCAATAATATAATCAAGTGCACTGCTCCACAACAGTAAGCTTAGTGTTATCTAGACGAATATCGGGAATTATAATAAGATCAAATTTTCTTTTGCATATAGGAAGGAATTTAGATTTGGTCGGGCTTAGATGCAATTTATTAGCGACGGACTAAACAGATATACGGCGAAGATCCTCATTGATAAGATGGACCACTTCATCAAGCAAAAGAAGAGGCTCACCTAAGTGAAGCTGTACATCATCTGCATAAAGATGTACAGAAGTGTGGGTGTAGACATTAGTTAGATCGTTGATGAACATGGCGAACAATAAGGGACCAAGGATAGAGCCTTGCGGAACTCCTTGAAATAACGCCTTCCATGACGGGATCTGCTATTTAACCCTTTGAAACCTCTCTGATAAATAGCTATTGATTAGTTTGACGGCCCTGTCACTGAAACCAAAGAAGTTTTTAAGTTTCAACATTAGAATATAATGATCTACCCTGTCAAAAGCCTTAAAAAAGTCAAGCAAACAAAGTAGAGTAATGTGACCTTTGTCGTAGTCCTGTCTAATTTCCTCTAATAAGTTCACCATGGCTGTAGAATATCTATAGTTAGTTATGCTTCGAATAGAGAAGGTTGTTGATTTTTAAATGGTTGAAAATTTGTTTCTCTAAGATCTTTTCAAAGACTTTCGATAAACAAGGAAGTATGCTGATTGCAATTGGAATTACTTTTGCGACTTTCCAAGACTGGGGAAAGGTAGAAGTCACAATGCAGATATTATTTTTCAGCATTCTCTATAGCGCGCTTCTAATGCTGATCATCTAGGTTTTCGTTGTAGATACAGGATAAAACCTAACATACCAGTTTTTCTGACAGCGTGGCGGCAGTTGCACTAATATTTAGGCGAACCATGATAGACAGCCGTTTTTTTTTTTTTTTTTAAATTTCCGCGCGGATTTAAGTACCCTTAAAATGTTGTTTGCACATAGCGTTAGCGAAGGAGAGCCAGGGAGGATGGAAAGAGAGGTACCGGTGAACATCGGTTTTAAATGTTTGAAGGTTATAATGACTAGGAAATAAAGAGCTAGGCAGGGCATTCCATAAGCGAGTTGTTTGGCTTAGGAACGAATCACGATATTTTAGAGTACGTACTAAAGTGGGCTTGCGGGTATACTGATCAGCATTCATAGAGAGACAGGTGTTACGGTTAAAGGTTTCAAGGGGCGGAATGCTACTGTCGATTTCCGTGGAGCACTGGTAGTGGAAATAGCGATAAAATATAGTGAGGCACGAGATATTACGTCGGTGTTCGAGGGTGTCCCTTGTTTAAGTGATATTAATATCACCTATGAGTTTTATCGCACGGTTTTGAATCCTATCTAGCTGGTGCAGAGATGTTTTGGGCGCATCCGACCTGATGTGGGCATTGTACTCCAATTTCGGCCTGATCAGAGGGGGCGACACCGAATATGTGGTCATTTGAACGTAAGTTGTCGTTGACACATATACTGAGAATGGAAAATTTATCGGTTTCGACGATGTAAGTGCCGTTCATGGATAATGGCTGGGTGTTTAAATTTCGCTTAATGACAGAAGGCAGCATTGTGTTTTGGAAGCATTAATTTCTACTCTGTTAGTGGTTCTCCAATTAGTTATGCTGTTAATATCAGAATTTAATGAGCTTAACATACGCTGCCGTTTCCGTTTTACAGCCGAAGAGCAGGGACGTGAGTCCGGGAACGAATATGAAAAGCTGTCAGCAAAGGAATATATTGGATTAGAGGTAGCAGACAAGAGATCGTTGATGAAAATTAAAAAGAGTGTCGGAGACAGAACGGAGCCCTGGGGCATACCAACATTTATTTTGTGAACATCAGACTTGAAACCATCCAAGACAACTTGAATTGTACGTTCTGAAAGGTAATTTTTAATCCATTGAAGAAGAGAGTCGTGGATCCCAAAAGCACGCATTTTCGACAAAAGAGCCTGATGCCAAATTCTGTCAATTGCCTCGAAAATATCAAGTCCAACTATCTTGCTTTCGCCAGATTGGTATAGATTTTGGTTCCACTTTTTGGTGAGATCGCCAGTGGACATGTTGCTACCAGAAGTTTTCGTGTTTCGAGATATTTCATGAGCTGACGGTTTATCAGCATTTCCATGACCTTGGAAAGAAGGGACGTAAGTGGAATGGGTCTGTAGAAGGAGAGAGAAGAAGATTCGCCTTTTTTAGAGACGGGCTGGGCAAATGCTGTTTTCCATTTGCTCGGGAAGAATCCTAAAGAGTAGGATTGATGAAAAAGCTTACGCAGTGGTTTTGCCAGCGTGGAAGAACTCCTCTTCAGAAGAAGGGGAGGTATACCATCTGGACCAGTGGATTTATGTATGTTGAGATCTTTAAGAACTCTTGCTACTACACGAGTGCGAAAGTGGATTCGTCCCATTGAAGATTCGATGCACTCAAGTGTAGACGGAGACAGAGTACAATCCGGGAGTGTTGTGCTGGCCGCAAAGTGTGCAGCAAGCAGATTGTCCTAGTCCAAAGAGCTGACAGCTGGAATGTTATTGTAAATGAGCGTTGGGATGGAGGATGAGGCAGAATTTCTAATGTTTTTGACGAATGACCAAAAACTTTGGGACATTATAGTATTTGTTGCTCCAACTTTTGGTCGTATTGAAATTTCACACGCTTGAAAAAAACGTTGCAGTCATTCCTGGCTCGTTTGAACTTTTTTCGATTTTCTTCAGCTGGGGTGGTCTTGAAGGACCGAAAAAACATTTCTCTAACCTTGACAGCCTCTTTACAGCTCGAGTTGTACCATGGTTTGATACACTTCATCCGATGAGGGATAAAGGATCTCATTCCAAAGAGAATGGTGTCTATGCTGTGATCATATCAGCAGCGGCATCAAGTCGTTATCGAGGAAACATAACGACCAGCTAAAATTCCTAAAGAAGCTGCTAACACCGCTCCAGTTGGTTTTCTCGTATTGCCATACGGTTCTTTTAGAAATTGTGACGTCTGGGATATTCGCATTTTTACTATGACTACAACTGGAACTGGGTAGGAATCCGAATTGATGTCGGTATGATCTATTTGATTGGCAGGTAGACTGATCAAAGATCCCCATGCCACTTTGTAGACCTTGAGGCGCTGAAACTGCGGTCAAGTTAAGTGCATAAGATTGACAGGGTATTATGTAGGTTCTGATTTCCCACATTTATTCTAAAGATTCATTTTTTACTTTAAAACCAGCTTAAATATTATCGTTCGTCCTCTGTGGAGGTCAGTCTCTTGTTACTAATGTTGGCAAACTTGATGGCAAAGTTATCAGGCACTTAGATATATGCCGGAAACTCAAGCATCAGTAAGCATTGGCCAAAAAGGTTAAGTCATTGCAAATCCAAGACCAGGACCATCGTAATTTTTGCATACCTACTCAAATTTTGTCTAGGATTGATACGAAGGTTCAATTGATTGGGCAAATTGTTGGCTTTATATAGAAGATTCTAATTTACAACCACTTCGGTGGTTAATTGGTAGAGCTAACTAGAAAATGAACAAAATTTCCGGGACTAGGTGTCGAAATAATAAACTTTTTCAAACATAGCACATTGAGTGAGAAACAGGCTGACCACATAGATAGGTATCTACGAGTACCTATAGGGAAAGAAGTACTCCATAGAAAACCAAAACTCCTCACCAAGGCATACATATATTCGTACATATGTACATAAGCCAAATGCATTTCAATACAGAGCCGCATCAAAGAGAAGAACGCTTTCTACTTTAATATTTTACGTACCTTCTACGTTTTACTTTTTCTCCATTTGACCAACTATCGACAGCTTTCAAAATGAGAAGGCGAAATAACTTAAAGTCACCCGGGTGTACGAGTATCCAATGTATAATCCAAACAATTTCACCATAATTTGCCTCTGCTTTGCGCATCTCGAAAAACAATCTTATTTTTGATTTATAACCAAAACCACAAATGTAAACATATCGACGAAAGAATTTTTTGATTAATTCCCCATTTTCCATCAAGAGTATGGGCTCTTTAGTTATTGTAAACAATTCGAGAAAGCTAAGATGCTCATACTGCTTCTGTGTTGCTACTGCTGTTGCTACAGAGCTGGCCTATGTTGTGGTCCCTCCAATTCTGAGCGTATCCAAAAGTAAGCTCATATCCAAAATGACATCGAAACAATGAATAAGATTCACAATTGTTTACAAGAACTTGAGAAATCCCTCTCATCATCATCTACCATACATATATATGTATCTATCTGTCTATCTATCCACTTCTGCTCTGTCTAATTTCAATTTGAAAAAAATTGAAACGATAAAAAAAATTTCGATAAAAGCCTTCGAAAAAAGAAAGCAAAAAAAAAAAAAAAACACTGGGACTGAAGGAATCCTGTTTGATTGCGTGCTTGAGGCGAAAGATACGTTTGCTTTGTTTACGTGTTAAATCAAAAAATATGCTTTCAGAATAAATATACAAATGATTCGTCTGAAATTGATTCCTTTCTGTTTAGCCACCACTCCACCCTTGCGCCTTTTTATATCAATTTGAATAGAAGAACAACAATTTTCTTTTTTTATAAATATTTGCCAAATTGGTGTATTTCCAATTCGAATGGTGGATTGGTTGGTGTCTGGAAGTTGTTCTGAGGCGTTAGGCAACGGCTGTCAGCTGGAATGGCCAACATTAGCGCGTTTAGCTAATTAACGAAATTAAGAAATGAAATATTACAGGCAGTCCAGTTTGATTATTTTATAGGCGTCGTCTTCACAGAATGAGAATCAATTCCATTGATGGCACGTGAGCATGTAGGTGAAATGTAGGAGCTTTCTTGCAATTTGAGCTCTA
Source organism: Volucella zonaria (assembly GCA_963966105.1). Lineage (NCBI taxonomy): Eukaryota > Metazoa > Arthropoda > Insecta > Diptera > Syrphidae > Volucella > Volucella zonaria. The sequence goes on along the minus strand of OZ014532.1, from coordinate 110,176,051 downwards.
TTGAACCTTTTAAAAGTTTAAAAAAAAAAATGTGAGACCGTTAAAATATTTAACGCTTATACTTTCATCAAATGTTATACATTTCTATCACGTACTCCTGATAAGAATCATTCGACAGGCCACTCTATTTTGGATCATCTCGTTAGTGACGCCAAGAGTTTCCTGATGTTTTCGCATATGAGTGATGAAATTAGTTTTCCTTCGGCCTGTTCTTTGAACCTCGGCTGGAACTGGAGCCTCTTTTTGCTTTCTGGACCGGATTTTCCCTAGACCTTCGTTGAACATTGCAAAATTAGCTAGTTTGACAACCAACCTGAAGTTTCTCTACTATCAAGTCAAGTGAGATGAGTAGTTGACTAGAAAACAACAACAAGCCAACCTCCACTAACAAAAAAAAAGTGATATTTGATGGGGTCACTATGAGCTCATTTCCGCGGGAAAAGTGTCAAAACCTAGGCGAAAGTATATCAAACGTGACTCAAACATGGCTCAAAAAGCACGTTCCGAACTTAATTTCTACAGATAATTTGCCATCTGGTATTCCAATCCATTAGACTACGGACTATGGTCCCTTCTGGACCTTCTCCAAGTATTGAGTTTTTACAGCCCGCCCTAGTCCGAGCAGACGTCACGTGTGTTTTTAAGTAAACTCCTGACAATATAAGCCTTAATACCACTGAATGCCCATACATTCATGGGAGTAAGGATACGCCTTACCATCGCTTGCATGCATTATGGATACCAAATCGGAACTGTGTGGGGGGCACAATTGGTATGAGTCGAGGCCCACCCATTAACCTCTTGCAGATTATTATTATTTGTTTTTTTTTTAAAGAACGGTTGCTGGAAGGCAAATAAAGGTCATTTCGAATAAGTTGTTCTACAATTTGTAGCCATTGAGTGACCCAATAAACATATATTCGCTTTCATTCTATTAACCAAAAACCGTGTACCAAAACATTTGCTAGTACTAGGTAAACAGATGTCAGGAATTGAGCTTATTGATTCGGAGAACGAACAATGTACATATGGTATATAACTTAATTCGTGCGGTTTTTTTTCGAAATTTGTACGTTTACTTAAGGAAGACATGTTCAATAGTATTATTCAAAGTATTGCCCATCTGAAGCTATGACTTTTTCCCATCTTTCTGGCAATTTGTGGATCCCATCCCAAAAGAACTGCGCCGGCTTGGCAGCCAAGAATGAATCAAGCCAATTTTTGATATTCTGCTCTGATGTGAACCGTATTTCAGTGAGGGCGTTCTGCATCGACCGGAACAAATGGTAGTCAGAAGGGGCAAGGTCTGGGCTATAAGGCGGATGGGGTAAGACTTCCCATCCACTGTTTTCCAAATAGTTGGGGCCGAGCGTTGTCATGATGGAAAATTATTGCCTCGTGTCTGGTCGCATATTCCGGGCGTTTTTCGGCCACTGCTCTCTTCAAACGGATTAATTGTGTTCGGTAGCGTTGTCCATTGATGGTTTCATCCGGTTTTAGCAGCTCATAATACAGCACACCCATCTGATCCCACCAAATACAGGGCATTACGTTCGCGCCATGGATATTCGACTTTGCCGTTGATTTGGCTGGTTGGCCGGGTTTCACATATGATTTTTTGCGCTTGGGGTTGTCGTAATGGATCCATTTTTCATCACCAGTAACAATCCGATGCAAAAATGACTTCCTTTTGTGGCGTTCCAGCAGCATTTCGGACATGCAAAATCGCCTTTCGACGTCTCTCGGCTTGAGTTCATGTGGAACCCAATTTCCTTGCTTTTGAATATATCCAGCTGCTTTTGAACGTTTTGAAATAGCTGCTTGAGTGACACCCAAAGATTCTGCGAACTCTTCTTGTGTTTGGCAACAATCTTCATAGAGTAATGCTTCCAGTTCTTCGTCTTCAAACTTTTTTGGCTGCCCAGGACGTTCATCGTCTTCCAAGCCAAAATCACCGCTTTTAAATCGTGCAAACCACTTTTGGCACATTCGCTCAGCTAGCGCATGTTCACCATAAACTTCCATCAAAATACGATGACTTTCGGCAGCAGTTTTCTTCTTATTAAAGTAATGAAGAAGAACTCCCCGCAAAAAGACTTTTTCAGGCACAAAGTTCGACATATTTGAGTGAAAAAAAATTATTGTTGTTTACGCTTCAAATGAATGACATATACTGAAATGACGTACAATGACAGTAGCTTTCCAACGCATGCGCCATCTCGTAGCAAACCGCACGAATTAAGTTATAGACCCAATGGTTAATCACTCTTAGTACGACTGATTCGTAACCTCTTGTTCTGGGACTTAATCCAATTATTAAAAATTTGTATCTTCAAGGGGTTTCACGACGTTGTCGCATAGTGCTATCATCTGGAAAAGAAGAGAAGTCGTTCTAGAGTAGTTAAAGCGCTTCCTCAATAGAAAATATAGTATGACATTAAAAAATAAAAAATACCTTAAGGTACACCAACTTTGAAATCGATTTCTTCGGTTATTCCCACTGTGGCTTTAACTTTTGTTTTACCATCATAGCAGGTATACGTTTTGAGGTCTTAGCGCCGTCCAAATAAGAGATTTGGGAACGTTTTTTTCCATATGCAGATCCTTCAAAATTTTGGATCGCTTCATATGTCTAGCTGCCGTCTACGGCCATGGAGTTAAATATAGTTTAATAAAACTCGGTCGTATAGTAGATGCGCGACATTAGTTTCACCGATCGGTAGATGTTGTAATTTCTAGTGTCGTCTTTACCTTTATACAGTGGAACCAGAAAGCTGTGCAGCCCCTCGTCAGTCATTCGAACGCCTATCATCATTTTATTGAATAAAAATAGCGAGTCGTTTAGATCCAAGATTTCCGATTGTCACCTAGACTTCTGACGGTGTATACCAAGCGTCCTCAATGCCGATAAGCATTTATGAATGATGTCATGAAACTCCCTTATTGCTTTCATTTCGGAGTTTAGGTTCGGTAAATCGAGGACCCGTTGAATTAAAGCTGATGTGAGGACTCTTTTGTTGCTGAATCTGTACTGAAGGATTTTCCAAGCTACGTGGTAGTTGTCTTTGGCTAGCTGGAGGTGTCGCAGTAATCGCTCTGCATCGCCTTTTAAATACAACATTTTCTGGATTGGTGACAATGGCTGTTCGTGAATCATTTTTGAGAATATATCTGGAAATGTTTGCCATTTCAGATAATCTCTATCAAATTTTGGTATTGCCATTTTGGGCAGTTGAATTGCAGGGGGATCAACTTCCTGCCTTGATCTGTTTTCTTGGGCAGTTGCTGTTGCTGTTCCCAAAAGAGCTTGATTCCTTAGAACCTCTGCCTCCAATTTGGTATACAACTCCAGGTTGTACCCTTCCGCTACTGGATCGTCTACTGCTTCCCAAACTGAGTAATGAAGTTGCTCAATTTGACTACACAGGTGGGTCATGGTCTGTAGACATTGGGTCGGCACTTCTTCCTTAGTCGTTCCGTGGATGATACAGACTAAATTCAACATGGCCTTCTGTCTTCTTTGAAGTACATCGCAGTTTTGATTCTGCCTTTGAGGATGTTTTTTGAGGATTGGGGCAGATGATGATTGTGTCTTGTCTGGCTTTGTTGTCGGATCGTTCCCGAAAACAGCCTTTTCGTAGTTGCTGGACTTTATTTGTGCCAACGACTCACTCAAGATTTGCCTGTACTTGTTGTATAGCTATTTAATCTTGGTGTAATAATCGGATAAAAAGTATTCATCTTCTAGTGGCATTGCCGTAAGAGAGCGAATCCTAGTGTCGGTCTCGCTTCGCTTCCCATATGGCATCTAATCGGTCCAATCTGGAAGTGAAGTACGAGTACTCGTCGGTTGTGAAATTTCTCACTATCTGTTGGATTTCTTCTCCCAAAGTTCTTTGACTCGTAGTCAATTGCTCCATGTTGATTGTAGTCTTCTTCTTCCTTCGGGGTCACCAAAAATGTTGAATGATGTTGAATGTCAAGTACATAAACTTGTTATCCTTGATGAGTAGTGAGCCAAGCACTTGAACTTGTTGAATGGTTGAATTGATGTGAAATAATTACGCTTCCGTTTGATCAATCAATGAAAGAATAACATTTATTGTTGGCCCGAAGCCCCTTTAATATTTATATTGTAATTAATTACAAATAAATGCTTATATAAAGTAATCTACTTAAACAATAAAATAATAACCAAACCTGCATAATGCTACGTTGAGTCAACAAGGTAGCGATCGTTGTCCCCAGCTATGCTGACGTTGGGTAAAAGATGTTATAGCTGAGCTGGGAGACGCGTGACTGTTGAGTTAGGTAGCGATCATTGTCCCCATGTATGCTGGCTGTTGTTTTTTATGTTTCCCAACACCCAATGTGTTTCTTAACAGTGTACGAGTATTAACCGGTCAGAGTGCACCCCCCGGTTTATTCTTTTTGGAACTTCGCTAACTTCGGCTTCCATAAAATGTCTGCGTGCGCGACAATCGATGGAATGGTACTGCGTGGAAATTCTTAATTTACGAGTAATAAGGCGTTAAAGGGCTCTTTCCATCTTTTGAAAATCTCGTCACTCCACGTGAGTAGGTTTCTCTCCTCATCTTCAATATATTCGAATGTCTTGTGCGTTTTTTCTCCGTTGCCCCGTAATCATAAAAATGTTTGGTCGCTTATCCGAACGCCTACGTTTCACTTCTACTACTGCTTGTCGCCGGCTTATAGATTGTGAAAGTACCTCTTCTTATTCCCGATACAATGCATCTACTCTTATCGCACGTACTGTTGTTACTTCTTTTTTTGCCAGTTTTTTGCAATATTCATAGTCTAACTCAAGACGAACTTTACTGGTTTCGCTATTTCCGCTGTACTTAGTTCACGCTTCAAAGGTTCGCTTTTCGTTCTTTACCGCCGATCATGTCACGGTTCCGCCACCAAGTTTTTTTTATTTATGTGGAGCCGGCCTCTTAAAGTATCGAGCACTGTTTCTACACTTTACTTGGAAGCTGTTCAATATACAAGTATTGTACTTACACTTTGGAGCCATTCTAGCAAGTTTAGCGCCTAGAGCTGGCCTGTCTGAGGGGTGAACGGTCTGTCTGAGGTTACGCTTAAGTATTTTGGGTATCGGCTGTGGTTAAGTAAAGTATTATTAAACTGTACGTTCAACCTATAATTCGCTAGTAGGTTGGTAAAGTGGAAACAGCTGACTTCTGTTCTAGACATACCATTGTCTAAAATTAGGATTCGAATTCTTTTTGTGTTCGCTATGTGCTTATCTTGAGTGGCGATTGCCAAATCATTTGCACATCCAAATTTCCTCGATGTGGTCGCAGGTATAAAGCTGATGCAAAGATTAAAGAGAAAAGGGGTGAGGAGGGTTCCCTGGGGCAAACCATTGTTAAGCTTTCTCTCTTGGCTTTTGTTGTCATTGATGAAGACTTGGAACAGAAGGTTTGATAAGACGCGATGTCCTCAGGCACGTAATCACTTTCATTCTTCCAGCAGTGTCGTACGCTACTGTTAAGTCGACTAAAGCAACGGATGTTTTTACCAATCATGGCACCTGGTCCGTACAATTGCTAGCCCCATGAAATCCGGCTTGTTCAATAGGTATGAGCTCGTTGATGGTAGGGTTTATTCGAGTATAAAGAGTGTTCCAAAATTCACGCAAGAACTAATTTTGATAAAACACATATATGCACTGTTTTGCCGAAATTTTCCATGACAATCTTTCATGAACGTGCTCAATTTGCTGCTTTAAGGCGCAGGTGATCGTGGGCTTATTGGCGTAAATCTTGGACTTCAAAGAAACTCTTTAAATCGCATCATCAAAATGCTAAATTACACAACCAGAAAATGGCTCACGCAGAAATTGAATTATTTCTTGGGCAATACGGCATGTGGCATAGTCTTGTTGACATATGGATGTGGGATACTACAATTTAAGCAGAAAGAAATGGATTATCATGTCGTGAAAGCGAGCACCATTAACTTTTATTGCCTAACCAGCCGCATTTTCAAAGAAGAATGGTCCGATGATACTTCCAGCCCAAAATCTGTACCAAACGGTGACACCTTGTGGATGCATTTGTTTCTCAACACTCACTCTTGGATTTTCTAAGCCCCAAATTCGACAACTTTGACGATTAACGAAGCCATCAAGATGAAAATGAGCCTCATCGATGGATGATTTAGTTTGATCTGCACCTCCGAATCCTCCACTATTTTTATAATATTGCTCAACAATGAAAACGCGTTGTTCGTTCGCGTGGCGCTCGAACTGTCAGCTGTCATAAATTGCAATTTAAGTCTTGCGTGAACTTTGGGATACCCCTTAGAGTGTTATAGGGCGATAACTTTCCAGTGCGTCCGCTTGGCTAGGCTTACGGGCTTGAGAGTGGCTATAACTTTTGTTCGTCTGAACGTGCGTTGAGAATTCGACCAGCCATCGCTTTGTATTTTTTCCGCTATGTGCTAGAAGCTCCGGGTAAATGCCATCGCCACATTTCCTATTTTTACTGCCAAAAGGGTGATGCTAATGAAACTGCCCGAGAACTGTGATTACTGTGGGGGGTTGGTGTTGAGGTTTCTCAGAGCCCATCTCATGGTGACTGTATGTTCTTTGTTCACGGGCCACGAGAAACATTTGTTCAGGTCCATGCAGGTGTTTGTCGTGTTGCTTCTTTTTGCGGGTCTTGTCAAGGGATATTAGTCGTTCTTTGCCAGTTTTCGGGGTCGCCAGATATCTTGAAATTGCTGTGTAGTCGTTCACTATCTTCGATCCATTCAGGAATGTACTCTTTGCGGAATCATCGGGGAATATGTTTTTTGGCAATTGTCGTAATTATCCCCACAAATCTATTGTAGTTCTGTATCAGCGGCGGGATAAACTTCAAGTATGAGTCGAGCTCGTAATAGAGGTCATTCTAATCGGCTTTGATGAAGTTCCAGCGCGGCTATTTTAGGGAAGCAGTTATAGGCATCTGGATTCTAATATCGATTATTACTGGATGCTGTTGGCTATGCGGAAATCATCGGGAATCAGGCAGGGTTGGTCTCCTGCATCACAGGCTGCGAAAAGTATAGGTCCGGGTTATAGTCTCTTCACCGTCTCCGAGGTTGAAAGGTTACTTTGTCCTTTGCGCCGAAGATTAGGTGCAGGTGGTTTGAGTCTGCCCATTCCATTAGCATGTAACCATTATCATAGTTGTTTTCATACCACAACATATTATGGTGGCTGTTGAAATCACCAATGAAAGGTGCGGGTAGATCCGGAGCTTCAAGGACATTAGGCGACCACGATGTTGCGAGGGGTTGATACATATTTACGATGTAAACGCCTCCAATTTGGATCCTTATTGCAAAGATGTTGTTGCTGGAGTCCGCGTTAAACAGTTTTGTGCCCATTATACCGTTTGTGACGTAGGTTGCTGTCCCGTATGGTTAGTGTATGGTGGCTCCGATCCAATAGGAGCCGGCGACAGTTTCTCTAGCCTCTTGAGCATCGTCCGATACAGTATGTGTCCCTTGAATGACGGCTTTGTCGACATTGTTAGCCAGTAACATCATAGTTTAAATAAGTGGTCGCTTTTGGGTTTGCTTATACCTTCCATGTTAAGTTGACATATTTGAACAGAAGGTTGGATACGCAAAGAAGTTAACACTCAAGTGGGTATGAATACACTAATGCCTCAGCATGTGTTAAGTTTTTTGGAAAATGGGATAGATAGAGAAAGAAAGATCTTTGGGCTTAGTGGTTATTTCGCTCCATGGATGGCATCCAACATTTAATACGGAGACTAAATTCTTAGTGGAAGTTTACTTGATGTTGATTTTCGTTAACTGAAAAAATGGATCATATGTCTTTCGGGCGAGGCTGGGATTCGAACACCGAAACTTCCGATTTGGAAGCCAGTCCACTACCACTTGAACCACGGCCAGTCTTGTCAAGTTAGCGATGAAGAGTGCTGGTTGTGATGGCCATGGTGAAAACGGTAATATTAGCGTTAGTTCAATTGATTAACTTGTAGTATGACTAGGAGAGTTTCCTTCTTTTCTGACTTCCTTACGTGATAGATCATTTAACGTTATCCTGGGTGTACCACGAGGAGGCAATCTATCATAACACCCCAGTCAGGTAATATAAACTCAAATGCTTAATATCACGAACAAAAGTAGGTCTCACCGGTCCTGTTTCATCAAATACTTCATCAACTTTATTTCCCGAACTTAATCTGGTAAAATAGTATCGTTGTCGCTGTCCGATGATTCAGATTCAGATTCATGAAAGTCTTTAACAGCGTTGCTGTTTGGTCCGCCATCGCTACCATCTCCAACAGTGTTGGATTCAAGTAAAAGAACAATCTCATTTCCTTTCAAATGTTAATTGAAACGAGCTATTTCGCTCGAAAATCTTTTATACCGCTTACCGCAATTCTGAGAGTACCAAAAAAATCAAAAAAATTGTGAAAAGTCACAGGATGTTCAGGCACTCTTTTTAGGGTTTTAGGGTTAAATTGGTTCAGAAATTTCAGCTACTCGGACAAGTTAGCGATATGAAGAACCGAAATCATGTCCGCCTGCCGTCGTGCAAGAACAACTAGAAATATCGGGCGAAGCGTTTGTCAATTCCATATTCATCCCAGGAATTGAGCATATCACAAACAGCACTTGATCGAATTTTGCATATGGACTTTGGCTATAACACTCAATTGGCACAAGGACTGAATCCTGACAACCATGAGCCGCATGCTAACTTTGCCATTTGGGTGTTGGAAATGCATGGTTGGGACATGTTCCCATCTTCAAGGTTCTGCTAATAAGCGGGATTACCTCATTTGAATCTTCGAAAATCTAAGAATTATTGTCTCTATCCACAACGTGCTATTGTTTGGTTTGGTCATTGGGGAGGAGGCATTAGACCTTGTTTTATCGAGAATTAATGTTTATGTAATGCTCTTTTGCAGGAAAAGTGTCTTGACCATTGAGATCATGCAAACGAGCACTGCTAAAATTCGTTCTTTGTGAAGGGAAGGTTTATGCCAACGCTCCTCAGTCAATTGAAGCATTCAAAGTCAACACCAACATCTGTGCTGTTATCGACACAATGGAGCCGCAAATATGTGAAGTTGTGCAACATACATATGTTGTGAGGCTCATTTGACTGGTGTTGTGTTTCACACCAACGACATGTGGTTTCAACAGGACGGCGTTAAACACGGCGTGCAACACAGCTCACGCCACATTGGAAATTCTGCACGACCGATTCGAGGGCATGGTCATCCCACGTGGAGGTGATGTGAACTGGCCAGCGAGATTGTGCGATTTTAGACTTTTTCTTGTGGGGTTTTCTGAAGTCGCAGGTCTATGCGAATAAGCCACAAATCAAAGCCAACGTAACCCATGCCATCGGTCGAATTCAGCCTGATTTATGCGCCAGAATCATGGAAAATTTGATATCTCGGGTGCGCTCCACCCAGAGAAGCCGCGGCAGTCATTTGAGCGATGTTATATTCCATACATAATGGCATCGATAGGCCTTTCAAAGGAATAAAAAATTTCGGTGATATCTCACACACACTTTGTTTTATTTAAATTTAAAGATAGGAAGAGCTTAAAGAAAGACACTTTATTATAAAGATGGTTTAAGTAAGGTTCCCATCCGCGGCATCTTATTATTGATATCAGAGAACATTCCTACAAGTGTCGTATTAGCAGGCAAGATCCTAATTGACAATCCTCATATCTTGATAAAAATTCCGCTGTTCAATAACCGACAGTGTCTTGGCAGTTTTCGGTATATTTAGCCCACTTTGATGTAGCATAGTTGATAAAACGGAAAGAGATGTCCTTCTCTCGTAGAGAACAACTCAGTTTTAGGAGGATTAACCAAAAACCAGCCACTGATACACAAACTGTCTTATTTCGTTTAGGGAAACCTGCACTTTAGTACAGGCTGTCACTGAGTATAATCCGCTAAACAGTGCAGCAACATAATTTGCATTTTTCTGATGTTTGAAGTTTTTCAACAATTTTTATGTTCTTCTTTCCCTTACAGTACATCGACCAGCATGAACATGAACCAACTGAGCCATGAAACCCATAACCGTTTAAAACAGCACCATCAACAACAACAGCAGCAGCACCAACAACAGCAACAACAACAACAACAACAGCAACAGCCCCATCAATTGAAACTCTCAACGAAAGACTCAAATTTAGGTAATAAATTTGTTCCCTCAGTGTCACTCTTTTTATTACACTTTATTCCTTCCAACACAAATCTGTCATCCTGACCCATTTCAGAATTGGATGCCCAACACCAAAATACACTGCAAGTCACAAATTCTGCTATACCTCCTGCTACAACAACTTCCCACAATACTTCACCCGAATTGGGATACCACTGTGGCAATGGCAGCATCAAGAGCGATGTTGCATCTGCAGCTGCAGCAGCAGCGACAACAACCCTCAACGGCTCCCAAATGAATAGTCTGGCAACAAACGCCACCAGCCTCTACTCATCCATCGGGCAACCGTACACAGCCGATAGCAGTAACTTCGGAGCGATCTATCATCACAATCATCACCATTTGTCTCATGGCCATGGATACGGGAATCCATATGAGAAAATCAAAGTGTCAAGTCATATGCGTCAGGCGAATCCCTACAGTACGTACCAGTCGTTCTATGGCAGTCCCCATCATCAGATGGTGCGACCGAATGGATACATTGATTTGGTGCCAAGGTGATAGCGGTGCAGCGAAGAAAAATGGGCAAGATTTCCCGCTCTTACCATTCTTTCTGTATTCTTTGTGTCGTTTTGAAAACTTAAAAATTACAACAACAAAAAAATAATAATAAAAAATTATATGGTTTTTATATTTATTGCTTAAAAATTAAGTTTTTTTTTTTTTATCTAATAATTGTCAAAATAAATTTAAAAATATTTGTATGTAAACAAATCTATAAATTCGAGGGATATTTGTCGGCGATAAATTCGTAGATAAATTGTTGTTTAATAAACGTCAAAAGTATTATAAATGTTAGTCCTCCCTCCCCGCCTCATATGAGTGTGTGTGCGTATTTTAAATGCAATAAAACACGTGTATGTGTATATATTTAATTAAATATTTTTTAAGCCTTTAATAACTGTTAGTCAACGACAGAATTTCATTGTAAAGTGCCGTCAAGAAAAAGTATTAAAATATATTTTACGCTGTAATAACTTGGAACAGTCGTTTTAATTTTCATTTACAAAATCGTGCCGGAGTCAAGTGATTTTTTTTTTTTTTGATTCAACGGCTAGCGACTGTCAGGAAGTCGGAAGTTCCAGTGAAGGAGAAATAATTGGTTTTTTTTTTTTATTTGGAATTGATTATAGATAAGTCTGAATATACATGTTAGTAAATTAAAGGATCGTGTATTATGAACAAAAATTTGTAGTAATCGACGAAATTGTTGTCGATCATTCATCCACCTTGATTGGTTCATTGTGCCTGACAAAGCAATGTTGGTCATCGTCGCCCTTGAACAGTCTGTTCTTTTTTTTGTTTGTGTTGTAATGAGCGCGCGCTCAAGCGATTTGTTTACCCTGAAAAAGTTTGAACACAGCGCGGGCGAAGAGAATTTAGGGAGGAAGAAAGGAGAGGTACCGGTGTACGTTGGTCTTAAATGTTTGCAAGTTATAACGACAAGGAAACACAGAGATCGGCAGGGCAATTCATAAGCGAGTTGTACGGCTTAGGAACGAAACACGATATTTTAGAGTACGTTTGAAAATGGGCTTGAGGGTATACTGATTTTTTTTTTAAATGTTTTTAAATGTTTGTAAATGATGAGCATTCATAGCGAGATGGGTGTTACGCTTGAAGGTTTAAAGGGGCGGAATGCTACAGATAATTTCAATGGAGCGCTGGTGGTGAAAATAACGAGAGAACGAAGTGAGACGGGAAACATTTCGTGGGTGCTCCAGGTTGTCAGGTTGGCTGGGTGATATTAGTATCACCTATGAGTTTCATCGCTCGGCTTTGAATTCTATCTAGCAGGCGCAGAGATGTTTTAGGATCACCTGGCCAGATGTGGTCGTTGTTCTCCAATTTTGGCCGGATAAAGGCCTTATATATCAGAGGGAGTGAAATCTTTCTTACATCGCTTGAGGAAACCTAGACATTTCGCAGCATTTTTGATGGCATCAAATATATGGTCATTCCAAGCGTAAGTTGAAATACAAAGAAGGGAAAGTTTTTCGGTTTCGACGATGTAAGTGCTATTCATGAATAATGGTTGGGTATTTAAATTTCGCTTTTGGAAGCATTAAATTTCACTGCCAGAAGTGGCAGACAAGAGATCATTGATTTAAATTTAAAAAAGTGTCGTAGACAGAACGGAGCCCTGGGTCACACCAGCATTTATTTTGACCAAAGAGCCTGATTCCAAACTCTGTCAAATGCCTTCGAAGTATCAAGTGCAACTATCTTGCTTTCGCCAGATTGATGTACGCTTTGGTTCCACTTTTCGGTGCGACATGCCATCAAATCACCAGTGGACCTGTTGCTACGAAAACCATATTGGCGGTCGTTGAGAAGTTTTCGTGTTTCGAGATATTTCATGAGCTGACGGTTTATCAGCGTTTCCATTAGCTTGGAGGAGAGAGAACGGGCTGGACAAATGCTGTTTTCCATTTGCTCGGGAAGAATCCTAAAGAGTAGGATTGATGAAAAAGCTTACGCAGTGGTTTTGCCAGCGTGGAAGAACTCCTCTTCAGAAGAAGGGGAGATATACCATCTGGACCAGCGGCTTTATGTATGTTGAGATCTTTAAGAACTCTTGCTACTACACGAGTGCGAAAGTGGATTCGTCCCATTGAAGATTCGACGCACTCAAGTGTAGACGGAGACAGAGTACAATCCGGGAGTGTTGTGCTGGCCGCAAAGTGTGCAGCAAGCAGATTGGCCTTGTTCAAAGAGCTGACAGCTGGAAAGTCATTGTAAATGAGCGTTGGAATGGAGGATTGGGCAGAATCTCTAATGTTTTTGACGAATGACCAAAAATTGTTACTGTCTTTGGAACAAAAAAATATCTAGTAGTTTCCCGTGATTATAGCCATTCGATGTTAAATTTCTTCATAGTACTTCTTCGCTGTCATCCCGGATATTTGCATTCGCACCTTGGATACTACAAGGTAGTCATCTGAGCCGATGTTTGTTCCTCGAAACGTTTATACATTCAGAAAACTAGCGCTGTGTACTTACGTCGATTGCAGTCTGCACAACATGGTTGATGGTGTTTAGATCAGGTAACATATATACAATGTAAATATTGAGTTGTTGGAAATGAGGGCTACCTATGACGGCATTTCGCGGCGTCGCGAATTTGCTTAGACTGAGTCCATTTTCCGAGCTGGTGTCGTGTTGGTTATGCTTTCAAACAATGGTGCTTGGAAAACTTGGTCTAAAGATCACCAAAGATGATCTTAACGTCGTGCCATTGCACATAAGTCTGGTCGAGGTGCTCGAAGAAACCATCTTTGGTTAAGTCGTCCTTTTCCTCCTTTTCCTCTGTGGTGAACGTGAGCGCATATCAGGCTTACGTTGGTGGTAATAAGAGTTCGCTCAAATGCCTGATGCTCAAGACTTCTTATTTAAGTCTTCCCCTAATTACAAATTCACATAAAATAAAGGCTGTTCTCTGTGTTACAACGATCACCAAGGGTGACCAGATAAAACGATAGGATACAAGAATTTAAATAAAACAACAACGGTGTGAGATATAAAATTGGTTCTGGCTTTATTTTGAAGCCACGTCCATGCCATTTTGTGTAGAATAGCACATCATTCAAATGGCCACCTCGGCTTCTCTGGCAGTTAGTCTAATTTTTGATGGCTCGCTTCAATATTTGTGGCGTTATTCCGGCAATAACGTGTCAAATGTTGGCCTCGCACTCGTCCAAAGTGGTTGGCTTGTTAGCGTAGGCTAAGGACTTGACGTAGCCTCAGAGAAAATAATCGCGTGGTGTCAAATCGCATGATCGCTGCGGCCAATTGATGAACGAACGCAGTGAGATGACCCAGTCGCCAAATTTCTCATTCACAACTTTGAGTGTTGCGCCGCTTGTATGGCATGTAGTGCCGGATATATCGACTTTATCGAGCTCTGACTACAAAAAGTCGGTTAACATAGCTCTATACCGGATATCATTGACGGTAACAGTGTCTCCCTCCGCATTTCGAATGAAATACTTGTAAGGTCCGATAATGCCACCATACCATAGACCGCACCAAACAGCCAATCTTTGTGGATGCATTGATGGTTGACCGAACACTTGTGGATTGTATTCGCTTCAATATCGAAAATGTTGCTTATGTCAACAAGCCACTGAGCCACAAATGGGCCGAGAAGATGATTTTTTGGCCAAAATCCGGATCTCCGGGTGACATTTCCAGCGCCCAATTAGCGAGCGCTGTGTAGCCTATATTATAGGAAGCGCAAAAGATCCAACACAAGTTGCAGTTCTGGTGGTCGGAACTTGGACGCCGCTGGAAAATCAATCTCCAAGAAAACCCCCGAAACGCCAACCCAAACAATATGTGGATCAACTGTGAGAGCTAGCCGAAGCAGAGAATGTTTGCATTCTAGCAGAGGGCTACGATATGGAGAATGGAACTCTTAGAGTAAAGTGTTCCATGTAGCAAACTTTTGATTGATGCCGAAAATCCCACCCCTGGAAACTAAGACTTTCGAGATTTTCAGATAACTCAAACTTACGCGCGTCATCTTCTGGTTCCTGGGCAACTCAGTGAAACGGGGGATGTTCTGATGCGTCTTCCTACCCAGAACAAAGACTCGACACTGGAAAGTAGAAAAGTACTCTCACAGGGAGAGAAAGAATCGGGAAAACAAACCCGACTTTTCTCTTAGGCTTAGTCTAAGCTTATGTCCAGACTCTTAAGTCTAGATAGGAGTCAAGTCCCTATCTGTACTTTGGAAGGGTTGACTTACACTTTGATTCCAAATAAGTGCTGATAAGAGATGATCACCCCAGGGTATATGTGAGTGTACTCAAATCAACCTTCAACATTCCAAGTCTGTTACTGCATCCCTATGTAGGAGGTTTTCCGTGTTAAATACAAAACTTCACATAATGTCCATACAGGAACCATCGGTGTGGAATAAACGCATCTGTGGCTTTGGATATTTAAGGGGTTTAACACCACTTTATGACAAGCGATGAGAAAGACCGGGATCTTGTCTTTATGTGCCGAACTCAGTTTCATCATCTAAACTTGTACAATTTTGCAACCAAAATTTAGTTGCTGTCGTTTGTTCTGCCTATTGTCTCTGTGATTCATTATTACCACCACCACCGAAAGCCGTAGCCGAACTCATTGAATACTGTGATTCCAGGAAGATGGGACCTTTCATATGTTGCGATGCTAATGCTCAGAATATTTTTTGGGGCTGTAGCAAATACAACGTGAGAGGCAATCATCTCCTGGATTTCATGCTATCTTCTGACCTACTTGTCAGCGATGTTACACAGTTCTCACCCAAAATTTTTTAACGAGAACAAGACAGCAAGTAATCGACTTAACGCTATACAACAGGTATGCTAAGGAGATTACTGGCTGGAAAATACTAGGAGATCTCCATGTGAGACCATAGGTACATCGAATTCATAATCGGATGCGAGCTCTCGACCTTGTTAAAGAAGAAGAATTCGCAGAAAACCAATTAGACACGATTTAAGGAGTAGCTTAAGAAGTCCAACGGTGCTCTCCCTAAGATCAGGGAAAAACAAAAGATAGAGGAAGCTGTTCAGAGCCTGAACGGTACCCTCACTAAGTGTTTCAAAACGGCATGTCCAGCTAGTGAGCAATGCTAAAGATCGCCCGTTCCTTAGTGGAACGCAGATCTGCAACATCTTTGTAAAGAAACCAGTAAACTCCTAAATTAAAACAAGACTTAAGACAAATTTGGAGGAAGATTCGAATCTTTAGGATAAAGAATATAAGAGGCTTATTCGGATTTCAAAGAGTGCCTCTTTCAAACATTTTTGCGAAACGATCGAAACTGTCGTTGAAAACAGTAAGCTGGTCAAAGTAATCAAAAGCGGAATTGGAAGACTGGAATCACTCAGAAAATCTGATGCTACCTATATTGAGTCGAAAGCATAGACTCGTGCTTGAGAATCAATTCCCTGGTAACCTAATCGGAACTAGCTTATAACCAGTTCCTACTCGTAGTAACGAAGCTGCTAGTGAGCTGAGTAACACAACACGCCATAGCTGGTATACTCGTATCTCATCGGTTGTGGTGGCGGATGAGGCCATTTAACATGACATTGCTTCCTTTGATGGCATACTTATACCCAATAATGTTATAAAAAGGTATAGATCAGCTGTTGGTGGCTCGGAAGAGAATCTTCACTGCCAGTCTGCCACTGGCATACACACCGTAACCCTGGAGAACAGTGAGAGTAGCTTTTATACCGAAAACCGGAAAAGAGGACTACACGTTACGTTACACAAGGTTTTCAGACCTATAAGTCTGACTTCCTTCATGTTGAGAAACATCGAGAAAATGGTCGCGAATGCGTCCTCTGCCTACGACGCAACACGCCTACCAACGCGGAAGATTCTACGAAGGCGCACTTGGTACGAGTATGTAACTCGGCCAGACAACACGGCGTAGATGAATCACTAGCTTTGTGGATAAAAGCAATGCTAGTGGATAGGACATTGATTACGGGTGCTGGCTGTGGCCAATATGTGATGGCGGGGGTAAACCGGGGTTGCCCGCAAGGCGGCGTTCCGTATCCAATGCTATGGTGCATATTGGTCGACTCATTGTTCAACGCGCTTAATAGTTGTAACGTCTCTGCACAAGCGTACGCGGATGATGTAGCACTTCTGTCTTTTGGATACCGTGATTGATGATTGGTGCTCCAGAAATGGGCTTTCAGTCAGTCCTTTCACAACTGAGGTGATTCTCTTTACGAGAAGGTGGAAGCTGCCGCCTTGACTCATCTAGTGCTTAAAGCCATCACCATCCAATTCTCCAAACAAGCTAAGTGTTTGGGTGTCATCCTGGATAACAAAACTTCTATGGACTAAGCATGTTACGTCGAAAGCCTCTAACGCCCTGTCGGCCTTCTGCCAGTGCAAACGAGCTATCGGAAAGTCATAAGGCCTGTCAACGATAACGTCCTCTGGATCTTCGCGGATATGATAAGTCCAATTATATCCTATGCCTCAGTTGTCGTGGAATTAGCTCTCACGCATCGTTTAACAAAAGAACGGTTTGTCCCGACTGCATGAGCGCTTTTCCTATGACATTTGGCTCTACTCTAGACGCATTAATGAATCTCCCTCCCCTTGATATTGATGTCATTCGCTGCACTCTCAGAGCCATCCTCCGTTTAAAAAGAAGTGGTCACTGGTACAATACGCACTGGAACTTTGACGACTTTGTTCACCGACTGTCTTATGATTCTGGTCTTATGGACATGCCATCTGATGCAATGACAGAAGGACTAGTGCTCCGCCCAGGTTTCGGCCAGAATATGAGCCCGAAGAGGAATGCAGTGGGTTCTTCACGGACGCCTCCAAAAGCGATGTAGGATGTGGCACTGGTGTCTTTCTGGAGGACGACAACGTTAGATTTCACTTCTTGTTAAGAAAACTTGCCTCTGTCTTCCAAGCAATACTGATGGCGACGAACTACGAGTATATTGTGAAAAACCGATTTAGCGGGCGAAGCATTTGCATCTGTAGCAACAGTTAAGCTGCGCTTAGAGCCTTGCTAAACCCTCTTACGACTTAGAAGCTAGTTCAAGAATGTGGTCGGAAGGCTAAATTCGCTAATTGCTGTCTGGGTTCTAGGTCACAATGGGATGACGGGAAATGAAATCGCCGATGGTCTCAGAGGGGAGTTTTTCAGGACTCAAACCTACGGTGGGTTTGCCTGCGTCTTCTGTTAGCAATTCCATTGACTGTTGGGTTTCATCTGAGCACAACTGCAGGTGACATGACTCCCCAAGTTGCAGGCAGACCCTCAGCAGTAAAGACTGCAAGTTGATTTCCGCCGTTGTGACGGTTCACTACACTTTTGCTAGGCACTTAAATGTGATGGACATAAGTGAAACAACATCGTGCGACGCTTGCTGTGAAAGTGATGACGATAACGCAGAGCACTACCTCTATAAATTTCCAACTTATCTTCGCCGTACTGGGTGAGTGGGTACTTTATCACTGAAGCGTTTATTCACCTTTCTTCGAAAGACTGAAAGATTTCATTAAAAGGAACTTATAAAGAGTTCTTGTCAGAGTGCTCTGTTCCGACAGATTAGAAAAAAATACAAAATATGTCCTACTTTTTCATTTAAAATATGATCATATGTCATAAGTAATCTTTTTTATCTGAGGCTGCTTGTCGCTTCATAACATACGAGAGTGTTTTACGCTTTAAAGGAAAGTGCCAATAGCTCCTCCGCCATCACCTCTATTTCGAGATGCTGACTAGATGTCGAGCTGAGCTAATGCTGAGCTCCAAAGATCACTTAAATCTGCATAAGCTATTGCCGTTTAGGCGAGGTAACGTAACTTGTGCGGCACTAAAGCAATGTGGCCGTGTAGGCAATAGTTCCTTGCAAGTCCGATACCTTTGTAGTAAAAAGACAGCAATTTTTCCTTCCTTAAAAAGGAGCGATGAAATGCTTTTTGAACTGTTACTCTAACTATAGCTGCGGCAAAAAATTAGTCCTTAGTTACTTATCACTTCTAACGATATGTTAGGTGTCCACGTTAGCAATCTAACACAATTTCTCATAAGCACAACCATATTCGTACTCTACAGAACCTTGAATTTACTTTATGTCGCTAAGACGATATTTGATTGTAGTCCAATCTTCTTGTTAGGGCTTCTTCGATTTTGAATTAAATTTAATAACTCTCTCGTTTTCTACGGACAAGGTCATCTTTTTCTTGATTAAGCGCATCGTCTTGCTTTTTTCAAGTCGAACATAGTGATTAGTGGATTTGTTTGACTAAATTCCTTTGGTCGGACTGCTTTTGGCTGAGGGGTATGACTGACCTCTTTTTCATAGATTCTATGAACGCTTGGAGGCATAACATGCCAGAAAAGCCTGGGCGTTACCTAGCTCTCCAGCAATTGTGCTGACCCACAAAACTGTCTTTGCGTTGTAAGGTTAAGCCGATTCAATGCCTCTTACTTCGACATATTGTTATTTTTATTAATTCCAGATCCATTCTCGGTAACAGCTCTTCCAGATCCTGGACAGCATACTATCCCCACTTCAAATTTGGTCGCAGGCCATTTTTCATAGATAAAGGAAGTCTGTTCAGAAATATTTTGTTGAGCTTAAGAATTTTAAAAGTCCATGGCACCACCCAACTTGTCTCGGTTTCCAGTTAGTGGGCCATTTTGTGTAGGTCTAACTTCTTGTAAGCGTAGTAGCGAAGTGCTGCCCATACATATAACATCAGGCGGTCTGTATCTGGACCAGGTCCCAATAATCGTGGCAAGTATATTTGAGAGGTTTCTCGCCTCAATAAACAAATATCTTCTTTGAATTATAAAAACAGCAACGTATGCGAGCATAACCTGATTTACGTATGTACAACTGCTGTTAAAACAGCTGAAAATACGTTACTATGTAAAGACCCCTAACCACTTGTGGGCGGAAATCTATAATAAAAGAAAAGGTACTGTCTTTGTTGTCCGGTTCAAGTGAACTGGTTCGGTTATTATTTTTTAATGTCTTAAATACTAAAATAATACTAACTTTATAATTTATAAATTTATAAAAGATCCAACGCAACTATTTTCACACGCTCAGTCAGCACTCCTGAGATATCATGCTATCTGATGTTAGCATCATGACAATAGCAAAATCACACATAATAATTCCCAGAAATAGAAGTAGAGAAAATATGCACCTATCATCACTATTCTGTATATAGGGTCATTCAATTCGTGGTCCGGATTTGACATCCCTGTTTCAATCACATACGTATTTATTTGTATTTGTATTTATTGATCAGATAAAACTCTGTACATGAAGATTAACTTATAATTAGTACAGGATATAGAATGACATTAAATTACATACAATGTGCAAAAGTATACAAAGAAAATTACAATTAATTAAAGCTAAGTAAATATAAAATAAATAAAAGAAAAGATAATAATACAAATAATAAGTTAAGATCGCAACCAAGGAAAATTAATAATCACTAAAAAAAAAAAAAAGACAAATCAGTTCAAATTAGAAAAGTGCTCAAAGCAAACTGCATGAAATTTTCTATGTTCGATAGTAGACCTCACATGATTGGGTAAATTATTCCATAGCTTGACAGCATAAATAAAAAATTGCCTGCGTGATGTTAAATAGGTGTATCTGGCAGGTTGCAACACTATATAGCGATTAGTACAACAAAAATTAATTAAATTAAACAGATAGTTTGGTTCTTTCTTATGAATAATTTTGAAAACTAGAGAACAGCACCGATATTTGAAAAAATCTTCCAACTTACATCCGAGAATTTGAATAGCTTCCGAAGAGATATGATCAAACCTACGACAATTGGATACAAACCGGGCAATTGAGTTAAAAGCAACCTTTAGTTTTTGAAGTGTAAGAGAGTCAGGATCGGCAAACAATTCACATCCATAGGATATGATTGGGATTATTAGAGCTTTAACTAGTTTTAGCTTAACTTGCACAGGTAAAATTGTTTTAGTAATAGATAGTCCTCGTAGCGAAGCATATACCTTATTTATTACAGTGTTTATGTGAGAATCCCACGTTAATTTGTTGTTAAACATGATTCCAAGATTTTTAGCGTGAGTGACATATTCCACTTGGCAAGAGTTTAAAAAGATAGGAGGAAAATCAGAGAAACTCGGTTGATGTTTAGCGATTGGCATCGCTTTTGTTTTGATGGGATTCAGAGTCAGGCCATTACGTGCAGTCCACTCAAAGATAGATTGTAGATCGTCATTCATTTTTGCTATTGCGTCCTCAACCATGCCAATAGGAAAACTAATGTATAATTGAACATCGACAATGAGATAAATGAAAAGGTAGGTCATTAATGAACAAGGAAAACAGTAATGGACCAACAATAGATCCTTGAGGAACACCATTATTAACGGGAAGAAACGAAGACAGTTTACTGTTACATGAAACGGCTTGCAGCCGATTAGTCAAGTATGAATAAATAAGTTTAATAGAAGTGTCAGAGAAGTTAAAAAATGTCG
Organism: Volucella zonaria; assembly: GCA_963966105.1. Taxonomy (NCBI): domain Eukaryota; kingdom Metazoa; phylum Arthropoda; class Insecta; order Diptera; family Syrphidae; genus Volucella; species Volucella zonaria. The sequence goes on along the minus strand of OZ014532.1, from coordinate 110,154,775 downwards.
CCAGTTTATCACAGAGTATTTCAGGGTTAACACAATCAAATGCTTTGGAAAAGTCAAGTAGTGTTATCACAGTAGTATAATTGGCATCAATTGCCTGTCTCATGTCTTCGCAAGCTTTTAATAATGCTGACGTGCAACTGTGTCCCGACCGGAAACCTGACTGGAGGGGATCTGGTTGCTTATAATACATTCAAAAACTTTGGATAAAAAGGCAAGGATAGCTATTGGTCTATATTCAGAATTTGTTCCTTTTTTTTTGGGATTGGGATGATTTTGGATTTTTTCCATGCCCAGGGGTAAGTAGATGTCATAATGATAGTGTTAAATATATGGGTAATGTAGGGAAGTAAAAGAGGAAGCAACATTTTTATAAAGTCTGGGTGAATATTATCAAGTCCAACAGACTTGCATTTAATTGAAAAGACTGCGTCTCCTACGCATATATTGTCGTCCGAAACTGAGATACTTGTCTTATTCAGTCCGATATTGCGAACTTCTTTCCACAAAAATTTTGAAGAACGATCACAATTAAATCTGTCATTATAATAACTAAGTTTAGCGGATCGAATAAGCTTAGTAACAAGGTTACGGGATGCTTTAAAGTCACCAAACATTTCCGCACACCGAAAACGTTTCCAACGACGGAACGAGACGTCTCTCCTTTTCATAGCTTTAAGAATGTCATAGGAAAGCCAAGGACAACTCTGTGACTTTAAAACTCGAGTCTTAATGGGAACATGTTTATTAAATAAGTAGTCAATTGTAGCAGTCAAGAAGTCAGTTTGTTTATTAACATCTGATGTCAAATAGATTGAACTCCAATCAATAGACAAACAATCACTGAAAAGTCTTTCAACATTTACATTGCGGAAGTCACGATATTGGATAGACTGGGACGAGTTTTTATGAACATGGAAATCGAAGGTAGCAAAGATAAGATCATGATACAAGAAGACGGGGACAGATAATTGACTAAAACACTTAACAAAATTTTCATCACTTGCAAGAAACACATCTAATAAAGACGGAACACAGTTAGGCTTAAAGTGGGTAGGCTTAGTGACGTTTAGAAAAGAGAGCCCAAGAGAGTCCATTGATGTTTTAAATGATTTAGAAGATGAAGTAAGAATATTTATGTTTAAATCTATACAAAGAATGAACTTTGGTGCAAGGTGGGATATTTCTTCCACAATTGGGGAAATAACACGAGAACTCGCGATATGAGGAGGCATATAAAAAATTCCGAGATACATTTATTTTCGCCATCAAGTATTTCAATAAAATAGTGGTCCGAAGATTCAGCGCCATCCGAACACTTAACGTGACTGGACCTGATATATTTTCTAACGTAAATAGCAACGCCACCTCCAATTGTGTGAGTTCGATCAGCCCGGTAAGGTTTTTTAAAACCTTTTAGAGAAAACAAATTGCTATTCAAATTAGGATGAAGCCAGGTTTCGGACACGCATATAATGTCAATTAAACTGTTCTCCAAATATCATTTTGAACTCATCGAACTTATTCACAAGACTCTGTGCATTAATGTGGCAAATGTGTAAACCATTATTACTTTTACAAAGAGTATTTAGTAAGAATAAGTTTTTTTTATTTATGCTGTCAAATCCAGCATCATACCTGCTGCCCATGATGAGAATAAAAACCGACAGCCAGGTCAAAATCAAACACAGATAGATTGACAGCACTATTTGCTGTACATGCTAAAGAAAAAAACGTCAATGAACATGGAGAACTAATTTGCACTGAGATACCTTGTACGAGGGGCATTCAATATATTCTCGGTATCGGGGTGAAACTGTAGTTGTATATATAAATTGACTTATTTATCAAGTAATACTATTATTTTAGTGCATTCATGTAAAATTTCATATAAATGTGATTATTAATTCGCGTTTTATCTCTAGTTAAACAGAATCATAATGGCAACTGAGGCGATGATGGTGAAAATTGAGCATCGCGCTGTAATTAAATTTCTCACTAAGCAAGGAAAAAGTCAAAAAACTATTCATGAAGAGATGGTGGCTGTTTACCAGGGTTCCGCACCTTCATTATCAACTGTGCAAAAGTGGTCAAGTGAGTTCAAGAGAGGCAGAGAGAGCATTGAAGACGTATAAGAAGTAAGAAGAATAAAACCAAAAAGACAAACCTTGGTGCGAGACAGGAAAATTAAAAATGTTTGAAAAGTAACAAGTAAAATTAACGTTGATTTTCATTAAGTTGCAGTTCATAGTTGATGTCCGGTCCGATGGCATTCCTCAGGTCTCCAATATTGTGGATAATGAATGGAGATTGACTGACCGCAGTGCGGATGTAGATCTGTCCATTATACGAGGGGCGTTCAATATATTCTCGGTATCGATATGAAGGAAAATGCGAATTCAATTTAAATTGTTTTTATTTTTCAATATGATCTCCCCTAACATCAATGCATTTGTTACATCTTGAGATAAGCTTTTTTAAACCCTCAAAATAATAAATTTCCTCTTTCTCTGCAAAATACCGACTTGAGTTCTTCATCATCCGAAAATCTTTTTCCACGAAGACATTTTTTCAAATCCGGAAACAGGAAATAATCACTAGGGGCAAGGTCTGGACTATAGGGTGGGTGTTGGATTTCTTCGAAACCACAATCTCGCGCAGCAGCCTTGGAAACTCGCGCCGTGTGAACAGGAGCGTTGTCATGAAGAAGCAACACACCCGCTGCGAGTTTACCCCGTCTTTTCTTTTTAATTTCCTCCCGCAAATTATGCAAAGTGGAAGCGTAGGATGTGGCGTTGATGGTTTCACCTTTTTTTTTGTACTCAATGAGCAAGATTCCCTTTGAGTCCCAAAAAACTGTGGCCATGAGCTTTCGGGCAGACGGAGTGACTTTGAACTTCTTCGGGGGGTCTGTTCCTTTTTTGCTTTCAGGGTCATAGTGGTGGACCCATGTTTCGTCCCCAGTAACAATTCGATCCATAACACCGTCCGCGTTCTCACTACACATCTCCAAAAGCTCTCTACAGCATGCGATTCTCACTTTTTTCTGAGGCGCTGTGAGCATTCGTGGCACCCACCTTGCACTGACCTTTGAAAGGTTAAGATGGTCATGAAGAATGGTGTGAATGGTACCAATTGAAAGCTTGGTGATCTCTGCCATCATTTTCACCTTTATTCGGGCATCCTCAAGAACAAGTTTTTCGACTTCTTTGATGCTTTCTCCCATACAAGCAGTAGCCGGGGCGCCGGAGCGGGGGTCGTCCTCAATGCTCTCTCTGCCTCCCTTGAACTCACTTGACCACTTTTGCACAGTTGATAATGAAGGTGCGGAACCCTGGTAAACAGCCACCATCTCTTCATGAATAGTTTTTTGACTTTTTCCTTGCTTAGTGAGAAATTTAATTACAGCGCGATGCTCAATTTTCACCATCATCGCCTCAGTTGCCATTATGATTCTGTTTAACTAGAGATAAAACGCGAATTAATAATCACATTTATATGAAATTTTACATGAATGCACTAAAATAATAGTGTTACTTGATAAATAAGTCAATTTATATATGCAACCACAGCTTCACCCCGATACCGAGAATATCTTGAACGCCCCTCGTATGTGTGTACAGAATGCAGAAGAGATTTTCGTTTGAGCCTTAATGCATGCCGCTGCAGTTGGTAGTTGCTTTTTGTTAAACTGTCGTTGATAAAAAAGCTTTTCTGTGAGTCAAAGCCTACGTGACACAGCTTTAATTGAGTTTTTTTAGTTTTGCGAAAGCTCGCAACTGCTCGCATTAAGTCTCGTTTCCCACGATTTTCAGCAAACTTTAGTATGATGGAAGCATCAGCAGGTGAATGATTGTTGCGAGGGTTAGTTTTGGCACGAAAGATGTTGCTTATGCGAGGGGGCTGAATATTTACTGTAGCGCATATTTTGTTGTAAAATGTCTCCAGATTTTCCCCAGGAGACTCGGGTACACCAAAAACTACAGCATCACAGCTGATTTTTTCACGTTCGAATTTATCGACAATGAACTTAAGCCCTTTTATTTCATCATTTGCTTTTTGCAGTTGTTCGTCAAAAAGCAATTTGTTTCATTTGTTTCCTCTAACCTGTGCATGCAGACGATCCTCCAGGGCAGACAATTTAGCATCCAGTGAAAGGAAAAATGTCTCCATTCACTTCTCCAGTTTTTCTTCTATGCGGCTCCACAGTTTATCAGCTAATCCAGCTGAATTGTGCGTAGCAGCATCTCTCGGAGAATTTACACAGCTTTGTTGTTGTGCACGACGTGAATTTGCAGGCATAATATATGTATGCACGAGTATTTTGGTTAAAACACAAAATTGTACCGAAGAAAGGAATTTACACACAAAACAATGGCGAACTTTGGCTGATTGCAATGAGAGCTGAGAGATGTGCTTGGTTTTGGGCACTTAAACTGCGATTTAACTTTTAGAGTTAGGATTTAATCGGACGACAAAATAAACACGTCTAGTAACTTTACATACTTTGCATACCATGCAAACCGAACTGTCATCGGAGACTGTAAATATTTAGTTTAAGGTTTGCCATTTTACAATATGGATCGTTTACCAATTACTAAATGTGTTAACATTGTGAAAACTTACTGCAATAATAATGATTCTGTAGTATGTACGTTTTGCACATTATAAGCAGATTATGGTCGAGATAATCGTCCATTTGGCCGTACTATAGGCAGAAATCGAAGAGACTGGCTCTGTTACAGCTGTCTTAAGGCCTATCCGTCATCGAAATGCACGCTCTGCAGAAAATATGGCTCCCGTTAGTGAAAGTGTTAAAGAATATCCAAATCTATCGATTTCACGGCGATCACGGTATTTGGGCTTGTCTTATGCCACAGCCGATCACGGAATACGTATAACATACGCCGATTAGTTGATTGAACTTCAGCGTATGGATGACCAATTCTCACACAACATTTTCTTCAGGGATGTAACTATCTAAAGAGCATTGCATCCCCAAAAAGTTGCTGTATGATGCGCAATTTGGTCTGGTTCAACTTCTTCGAAAATGAGGAAAATGTAATCGTTACCGTCAATTCTCATTGCCATAGCCAAATTGTTTGGCCTCAAATCGAAGATATGGATGTGGAAGACAAGAACGAGCTATTTCGCGTTTTCATGATGTGAACTGACCACCAAGACCGTGTGATTTGACGTCATTGGATTTTTTTTTGTGGGGCTATGCAAGAGATCGTGTTTATGCACACAATCCACAAACTCTTCACTCTTTGAAAATGAATACTCGTCAAGTTATGGCCAGTTTATTGCCGAAAAGTTATCGGAAATTAACTTGTCATAATCAATTCCTGCAAGAACTCCCGTGGAGGATATATAAACGAGGTTATATTCCATTGAAAATGGCAAGATCCATATAATTATTGAAATTTACTTTCGGAACTACAAAACGGATATCCCTATATTATAATCCTAACATGGAACATTTAAGATCGTTTATAATGCCTAGACTAGGCTATCTATATCTGATGTCAGTTGACATTGATATTGCATAAAAAACGCAAAAAAAAACCTTTCTACATCTCAAGTCCAATCAAGTTTCAACTCATCAGGGAATTTCCATTTCCTCGTGCATTCTAGAGCATCTGGAGCATCTCTGCCGATTTGCTTGGAGTGATTTTAAGTACAATAACTTGAGAGGAATTCCATCGATCTTTGCCAATTTCGATTGCTACGTACACCTCAAATGATTTTGAAATCACTGAATTGATATTGCACTCTTCAATACTATCGTGAAGTTTCCTCTTTATTTCCTGGTTTGATTCCCATCCGAGTTCATAAAGAATCATGTAACCTTTAACCAGGTATTGCTTAGTCCAACTACCACATATTAGCTCTCTGATAAAGTTATAGATGGCCTTGCTATCAATTCTAAATGATGCTTCTTAGCACTGTGCTGTTACGTAGTTTCGCTTATCGCGCATCAAACCACAATGAACTTCTTTCTTTTTCGTGCGGTACTGGGCTCTAAGTTTGGGTTTCTGTACTACTCAAGGCGTGGTAATACCTTCTTCAATCCATCTACAATTACTGTCCTTTTACAGAAATACTAGTATCTATACGCTTCCGTCGTAAACCCACTTTCTTTAAAGGGTGTTACGAATAGTTAGTGTTCGTTGATATTTGTTGTTTATTTTTTTCCACTCCTAGGCCAAAAGGGACCCTAAATTGTTGAACCATTACAAGATTCCTAAATTTGTCCGAGCTGACCCTGGATATTGTTGTTTTGGCATTAAAGTCCTCAATCACGATATCCCGGTGTGCACATAGTTGTGGGCGGCACTTGCTGATGGTGATCTTTCCTTTTTTGTTCTGAAGTCTTGCAGTTGGTTTTCTGGCATTGTCTGCCTTCTAGGGTAGATAGCTATTCTGCCTTTTTTAATTTTTTTTTTTTTGTTGAGTACCTAAGCAGTACTACAACACGAGGCCCAGGAGAACTATCGGGTAGCTTTTCAGAGTATAGCAAGACATTATTTTCAGTTTTCAGATGTACTCTTACCTATTAGAATCCCACCACCTTATATCGCCTCAATCCAACCAACATCAAAACGGAACTGGATTCTGCTATGGGGGAGTCTGCTCCTTCCGTTACAACAATAAAATATTGGGTACCAGAGTCTAAGCGAGGCCGTATGAGTTGCTAAGACGAATGTCGCAGTAATCGACCAAATGGAGCGAGTTCGCCAGAAATGTTGAAAAAAATCTGCTTGAACCAGCAGATATGGTAGGCATTTGAAAAAGTGCTGTACATCGCATATTGACTGAAAAATTCGACATGAAAAAACTGTGCGCAAGATGGGTGCCGCGATTATTTACAATGGAACGAAAACAGCGTCGTGAGGATGTTTCAATCAAGTGTTTGGCGAAGTTTCACAGCAATGAAGCCGAGTTTTTGGGTCGATTCATAACCATGGATGAAACATGGGTCCATCACTTCACACCCGAGACGAAGTAACAGCCAAAACAATGGACTCAAAGGGGAGAATCGGCTCCAAAGAAGGCGTAGACAGTTCCATCTGCAGGCATGGTCATGGCCTCAGTTTTGATTGAAATCAAGAAAAAACGGCCGCATTTGGCATTTGTCTTGTTTCATCAAGACAATGCACCAGTTCACTCATTCGTCATTGCGATGACCAAAATCAATGAGTTAAAGCTGGAATTGCTTCCTCATGCACCCTGTTCGCCAGGTCTAGCCCCGTCGGACTATTTTCTATTTCCGAATATGAGAATATGAGAAAAATTGCTCAGTGGTAAAAGATTTGCCAACAGTGAGAACCTCGACGATTCTCACTATAAACAGGGTATCGAAGCTATTGAGCATCGCTGGGACAAATGTAGAGAAATAAACATATTTTTCCCGACGTTTTATTTGTTAGGTCCGGTACCTTACTTATTCATGATCAAGACAAGGTATAGGACTCCTTGATCGGGGGAAGGTTGACTTATAAATTCGTTATGACATCGGTGGTAACAAAGCAATGGGAGAATCTACTCATCAGAAAACGCCTGCAGTTCGGTTGTTCCTAGTCCGGACTAGGAGTATACGCATAATTCCCTTTTTCCCTGCAGTTAACATTAGGCTGTAGATGATTCGGATTTTATTCCACTTTCGCTTTTTCATTTCTCAATGCTATTAGCTGTTACAAAACCCATGCCTTTTTACGTAATACATTTGGCTCACATCTTTTGATACTAAATCGGGCTTAAATCTATAAATTGCCTTCCACCCTTGTTAGGTGAGTTCAGTTCCTAGAAGCCATTATGTCGCTTACTAAAAATGGCACTAATAAACAAACTAATAAAAGCGCAACCGTGCGTCGGTCGTTGGGTTGCTACCATCCGCTACCATGTTGTCACCAAGCCAATCAATTGTTGCAGTTGTTTCACCGAAACAATGAATTACAACCTTATATCGTGGCCTACGGAAAATACAATTTTATTAGCAATCAAGCATACAAGACGCACTGAGTGACATCGCTTACATTGAATAATGTCAGATAGTTTGTATGAAGCATAAAAGTGGTGCATTGCCGCCCCAGGAATGCAGATGCATCCCTGTTTCATGGGCGACAGTGTCGTCTTCTTAAAGTGCACACTTTGAACCGCATCATAAACGGCATCGGGGCATAAACGCTTTCACAAATCTGTTAACAGTCGGCGATATTATTCCCATATTTTCTCATATATTTTCTTATTTTCTTGTTGTTGTCTTTCTTTTTTCTTGTGTTTCATATTCTCTATTTTAGATTCTTCAAAAAAAAAAAAAAAAAAAAAAAGCAAGCAAACGATGTTTTTGTTGCTGTTGCTGTGGATGTAGCTGTAGCTGTTTTGCCGTTTGGGGTGAGCATGCAGTAGCACATAATATTATACCATGCGGCTGAGTTCTTGAATCATTGGCCATGCTGAGGCAATAAGTGTGCGCGTACTCGTACATATTGCCGCGCACAGAAGTTGTCATCGCCAGCATTAATTTTGAACATTTCATCACTTCTTTTAAGAACGGGCTACCATTAAATATGGCACCGATTTTTATTGCCTTTGACTTCCTATACGAGTATGTGGTCGATTTCCGATGGAGAGAATAATTAAAAGTGTTGCACTTTAAAATGGAAAATTATTGCCATGAAAGATGAACGAACGAATTCTGAATAAAAACAAAAACAAGAACAAGAACAAGAACATAAAGCATAACTTTGGGATATGCTCTTTTGAGCTCGTTTGAAGTGATTTTTCAGGAAACAAACATAGATGAAGGATTTTCTATTTTTTCTTCAAGTGATATAACCATAAAAGAAAATTAAAGATGTGTTCTTAGGGGCGGTGATCTACCTGTATATAATAAACATTGAAGGGTTGATCTCATGTACCTCTAAGTGCCTTAAACTCATGTGGCTCAGACCAGTGAACTTCAATTCAGCCGTGTGTGTATTAAGTATCCGGAAATATTAAATAAAACAAAAAAATTGATTTATTCATCAACATTTATTTTATCGCCTTCAAACTAGGCCCTATTGATTGCAATACATCTACGCCAGCGTTTCACCCAGTCCTTCATATATTTTTCGTAGGCTGATTGAGGTATGGCCTTTACATAGTTCGGTTAACGAATTTTGTTTTATGGCTTCAATCGACTCAAAACGCCGGAAACAGCAAAAAGTTAGGAGCAGCCATATGATTATGTAAGGTCCTTGATCGATGACATTTGTCGAGGGTTTCACTAAAAACTTTTGCACAATAATGGGTTCATGAGAAGGTGCCTTATCAAAATCCCTGAATTGCCATTCCAAAAATTTGGACATCTTCAGCGGATACTCTCACGTAAAAGCTTCATGACGCCTAAATTATATTCCTTATTCACCGTTTGTCCGTTTGGAAGAAAGGAATTCAAAGTGAACTATAGGGTGACCAGATAAGAACGATAGGAAAATAAATTTAAATAAAACAACAACGGTGTGAGATATAAAATTTTGAAGCTACGTTCACGCCATTATGTGTGGAAAAGCACATCATTCAAATTACCGCCTCGACTTTGATGGCAGTGCTTCAAGTGGTCGGCCCAATTTTTGATGACTCGGTCCAATATTGACGGCGTTATTCCGGCAATAGCGTGTCGAAAGTTGGCCTCGAGCTTGACTTGACGTAGCCCCAGACAAAGTAATCGAGGGTGTCAAATCGCATGATCGCGGCGGCCAATTGATAAACGTTTGCCGTAAGATGGCCCAGTTGCCAAACTTCTCCTTCACAACTTCGCGCATGTAGCGCCGTCTTGTTATAAACACAGCTCGGATATATCGATGTTGTCGAGATCTGACCACAGAAAGTCGGTTAACATCGCTGTATACCTGAGACCTTTGACGGTAACCAAACCAAACAGTCAATCTTGGTGGATGCATTGATCTTTGGCCGAACACCTATGGATTGTGTTTGCTCCAATAACGGAAATTTTGCTTGTTGACATGGTCCCTGAGCCAAAAAATTGGCCTTGTCCGAGAAGATGATTTTTCAGCCAAAATCCGTATCTCCGGCCAATATTTCCAGCGTCCAATTAGCAAACTCACGGTGTTGTCTGTGATCGCCTGGCTTCAATTCTTGCGTCAGCACAATTTCATACGGATATAGGCCTAAACCCAACCGAAAAATAAGCCTGGTTGACTCTCTGACTGCAATTCCGTTGATCAGCCCCGAATCGACGTTTCTGGGTCTTATTCGATACTCTCCGCTATGGCGGCAATGTTTTCTTCATTTCGCACCAATCTCTGTCTGTTTGGTGGCTTGAGACCCAAAAGAGTGTACTCACGGTCAAAGGACGAATTGCCTGCACACTGAAGCCATGATGATGACCGACCTCACAACGAAATTCGCGGTACGTATTTACAACAGAGCCGGAATTTCGATAATTTTTTTTTATTAATTTCCGCACATGCGGCAGGCGTAAAATGATGCATGATGAAGTGGCAACCTTACTGAATATTTTGACAGCTGGATGTCATTGGTAACTTTGACAGCTGCTGAAACTTAATAATTGGAAAAGCTATCATTGCTATCTGTCAGCATAATCATATTTTTGTGCGACTTTGTCGTGGTTTTTTGGGTTTCGGGTCATTTTCGAAACGCTTTTTTTTAACAAAATTGAGCTCTTTTGGAACCAGTCGTGCGAGGATAGGTTACATGCCCAAAATATCAGTGAGAACGCTATGAACAGACCTACCTCTTGCGCCAACTCTTTAAGGCTTATACGATGATTTTTGAGCACCAGCTTCTTAATTCTGCCGATGTTTTTGTCGTTCATAGCCGTTAAATGTCAACCAGAACGAGGCAAATCAACTGCCACTTTTTGGGTTTTTTTAAATTCTTTATGCTTGTGTTTTTTTCATACAGGATTCGCCGCAGGTCTTCCGCAACATTTTCAATGATTCAGTACACGAAATTTCATTTGAAACACAAAACTGAAGTCAAACTCTTTATCCAACTATTTTTTCCATTGTACTGTGATGCAAAAGTCATCACGCTATCGGAAGATGCTATAATTTTTGTAAATGGCGGCAAATGTCAATTCTACTTCGCCGCTCGCCTAGAAGAGTATGGGACAACATAAGATGCTGCCAGATCTGGCCGGCCCCAGAGCAGCCGTGGTTAAAGATGCCGCAGAGGACCCCGGAGTATCGACCAGACGACGTGCCAGACAATTGGGCATCAATCAGCGATCTTTACAGAAAATGTTGGTGAAAAACTGTAAAATGTTCCCTTACAAAGTGCTGACAATGCATGAGCTGTTAGCTGTTGACCGCCAAGCGCGTGTAACCTACGCTCAAGCCATCCTGAATCTCGACCATGAGGGAGACACCTTTTCATCGAAAATCATCATGAACGACGAGGCCCATTTCCATCTCTGTGGATATCTGCCGAAAATCCGCGTATAACCTACGAAGAGCCACTACACCCGCTCAAAGGATGGAGCAACGGCGCATACTCCACTAGTCACAACCCGAATTCTGAGGGCTGCATTTCCGGGTCGCCTAATCTCCCGTTTTGGCGATTTGCACTGGCATGATTGCCTGATTTAACCATTCCAGACTTCTTTTTGTGGGTTTTTTTAAGGCACGAGTCTATGTGAACAAGCCTCAGACTCTTGAAGCCCTCAAAGAGGATATCCGTCAAGAATGCGAGGAGCTATCGGCAAGAGTGATGGAAAATGCCATAAATCGGGCCAAATGGTAATTAACTCTGGCGATGGCAACTTAGCCGATACCATTTCCTCGACAAAAAATTTCCTGGAAAAAAATTTAACACATCAAATAAACATATTCCAAAAGCAGAACCAAAGTTTTTCTTTCATAGAAAAAGACTATCGGGTGATAACTTTTGCGCCACCTTATACAAATCGAAGCGGGCTCATTAGTATGGTCCACAGCAACTGCAGTTTTAAACAAACTGAATAGCAGATCCCGCTCAAATTTCGTGCAGTAACTAAGTACAGTGTTACTAACTTACACAATAAAAACTTGGGCGATACCTATTACGCGTATTTTTTACAAAGAATAGAAATTTAAATAAAATTGAAATAAATATTTCAAAGGTTGTTGTTTGATAAGAACATGTATGAAATAGTGAGATACATTCAGTTGTCCTTTTTGACAAGAGGTGAATGTACCATATAGTTTTAGTATTGTAAAATTACAAGATTTAAAAAGAAAAAAATAATATAAAGAAAGGTCATCGCATTTTGCGCCCATTATATTAAAGATCATGATATTTTTTTTATCACTGATTACTAGCGTATGGTATTTGAACCATCTCCGCAATATATCTAAATCATAATTTACATCCGCAAATATTGAGATCAGGATATGTTCTTTTGCAATAGGAAATAGCGGTATCGTCAGCAAATGCTATAATTTTCTCTTTAAAAGGTTGCACAAATAGCAAATTCACATATATTAAAAATAGGATTGGACCCAAAACAGAACCCTGTGGAACACCTGTATTGATGGAATGCTGAAAACTTAAAATTTGTTTGATCTTCTCCATTAGTTTTCGATTTCTCAGGTACGAAGTAAACCAACCATGAATAAAGCCTCTGAAACCCGCTTTTGTCGAAAGCCTTGCTAATATCTACAAATAAAACACCCGGAGTTTCGGACTCATTTAAACTATTATAAACTTCACCAGTTCATTTTATCAAAGCATCCTTCGTGGACTTGCCACCTCTAAAACCATACCGAGAAAGACTAAAGTAATTTGGTCCATCTAAAAGCGGTAAAAGTCTTGAGCTATCTCTGTCCCAAAAACTTTTGACAAAACTGACAAAAGGGATATAAGTCTATAACTAATTAATGCAGCAGTATTTCCCTTTTTATGCAGTGGCCCTATTATTGATATTTTTAGCGATTCAGGCAATATTCCACTTGAACGCAAAAATTAAAAAGAAAACATAAAACATCTGATAATTTGTAGGGAAATATTTTTCAATGCAAAGCTAGAGGTCTGATCAAATCCAGGAGAGGTAGATATTTTAAGAGACAAAACAATTTTATGTATTTCAAATGTTGTGAATTCTTGAAAATAAAAGCTTTCTGATTGAAAGTTCATTGGTTTTAAATTTAAGGCAGTGTAGCTAATATTTTTTTTTTTTCCAAAATCCTGTTGAGAGTTTACATTTGAAAAGGGATTATTGAAAAGATTAATAACTTTTCAGGGTCAGAGACAGTAGAATTGTTATCTTATACTGACATTAGTTCTGTTTAGAATTTCGTTAATGACACCCCATTCGTTTCTGACGTTACCATTGGTTCCAGCAAGTTTATTATTAAGGTAATAATCTCGTTAATGTGGAATTTCAGATTTATGCTCTAAACACAATTTACCATAATAATTTTTAAGTCTAATGCTGTTGGGATATTTTCTAACTTTAGCGAATAGAGCTATTTTCTTCTTAACTTTTTTAATAAGGAAGTAGTCATCCATTGCTTATGACATTTTAGTTTATTATTGCAATGATATCGTATGTTAACTTCTCAAGAAAAAGATCGAAATCAAATCAGCGATCCTGCGCATCATAAACTTCACCCCAGAACTCAGAATTAAGACGAGTTTTGAGAGCAAAAATGTCAATTTTATTTGTCTTTTTATACTTAGTTTGTGTAATTCAGGAGACCCTATAATCAAGTTGAATTGTGGCCTAAGACAAAGCTGGAGCTAAACGTGTAGGTTGAGTCAACACTGAATCGAAACCAAATGGGCATAAGATCGGGAAAAAATTTCTCAACATACTCATACTCGTAGTCTCGTTTGAACTTAGGTACTACATTATTAATTTTTTTTTAACCTTTCCTAATAATATGATTGGTCGAGGGCCCTAAAATAGGTGTTTGTTTGAGTGATGATTTTATCGTCGGAACCAAATATCTTTTCGTTGAAAAATTTCTTCAGGTTTGGAAACAAGAAATAGTCACTGGCGACTAAATGAGGAGAATATAGCGGATGAGAAGGCAATTTTTAGCCCAATTTAGTCATGAAGCCGTTATTTGTCTTTCTTCGATTGTTGAACCGGTCCAACATGTTTGCATAATATTCGCCGTTCATTGTTATTCCCTTATGAAGGTTATCGATGAGGATCGATAGCGCGTGTATTCCAAAGAACTTGTTATCATGATCTCTTTTGACTGACAGACCTACTTTGGCCTTCTATGGCCCTGATTCGCACAGACAAAAACCAATTGTTTCGGCTTTTGCTTGGTTTCTATTATGGTGGATCCATGTTGCGTTGACGGTTATGAAGCGGCGTAAAAAAAACTCTTGCATATGGTATACTAAGTGATGAAGCTTGCTAAAAAAACGGAAACAGTGCTGCTTTTTTAGTTACAACGAGGAGAATTCAAATGGTCACTGACTTACTCATTCAGCTAGGACCCTCCTTCAATAAACGGTACCAGTTTAGTATTTTCCGATACAGCAAAATATCTGGCTCTCATTTTTGACAGGAAACTAAACTGGAAACCATACGTTCAAGAAAGAGTGAATAAAGCTACAATACTCTTGCAAAAAAGCCATTGGGAATAAACCTCGGATAACCCACTGCGTATACATCTTGGTCATAAAACCGATACTTCCCTACGGGGTTGCTGTCTGTTGGACGGCTTTAGACAACGCAGTCAACTGCAGCAAATTAAGCAGAGTCCAAAGAACAGCATGTCTATGCATAAGCGGCGGCTTACGGTCTACTCCCTCTGCGGCATTAGACATTCTGTTTCACTTGACACCCCTCGATATCTTCAGCAGGCAATTAGCTGCGACTACAGCTATTCGCCTTAAAGCCACTACACAATGGACAAATAATTCATTTGGCCACGCTAGCATTTTTAATACATTAGGAATCCTCACAGAGACCATCGATTACACCATACCTTAACTTTGGTTTAACAAAGACTTCCATGTAAGCTTCCCCTCTTGATGCGTCTGGAAGGAAGATGCTTTCAGTTCTAAAACCGATAGCGGGGATTTTTGCGGTGTTTTCTCATGTAAGCTAAATCTAAGCCTTTGCTTCCGTCTTTCAAATCATTGTAGCGTGGTTCAAGCGGAAATTTTGGCGATTATGGCGAAGCTCTATCCGGACTGAAGAAGAACGTGATATCCACAGAGGATATCCTCATCTTTTCGGATAGTCAGGCTGCTGTCCAGTCCCTGGAGATAACAGAACAGTTGCACCTTCACCTTTGCTGGGTGCCGGGCCATAGAGACATTCCAGGGAACTGTAGAGCCGATGAACTCGCCAAAATTGGAACCACTCTACCCATTCTCCGGGGAAAGGGTATCATACATGCTACGTGCAAACTAACATTAAAGCTGGATGCCAATAAAAGAACAGACCTTAGGTGGACTGTTGGACCAACATGTCTAGCGACCAAACAGATCTGCCCAAAACTGGATCTACGAGTAAATCGCTCTAAGTGTCTGATCCTTCTAAATAAGAGACATCTCAGCGCCATCATAGGTTTCATCACTGGACACTGCCTCATAGGCAAGCACGCAAGACGGCTTGGCGCTTTTACAAATGATTTCTGCAGAAGCTGCATGGAGGAGGAAGAGGAGGAGACAATCCTCCACCTACTCTGTACATGTCTAGCTCTCTCCCAGAGAAGAAAACTTCACTTAGGAGCTTTCTTCTATAACGACCTAAACGATCTAAAAAATATATACGTAAACGGTCTCCTACGCTTCATCATAAGCTCAAAGTGGGTCCATTAGTACGAAGATCATAGATCCACGTGGCATCACAATGGGCCAATAGGCCTAAGTGGGTTGGTATTTCCAACAGCCACTCTTACCTACCTACTCATTCAGCCTCATATAATGAAATATAGGGCTATGCCATTTCTGTGGGGATATGGGATCGATTAAAGGCCGAGTCTACCTCGGATGGATTTATTGATCTTGGGAGTTGTTTTTTTAAGAGCTACGTAATATAGCTTTTATAAGACAATAACGAAAAATTGTTATTCATTGAGAAGAATGGTTTTGAAAATATGTTTCGAACATATGACTTCAGGCATTTTCGGACCACACTTTCGGTTATTTGAGGCTCTATCTCACCAATAATATGCTTCATTTCCAAGATGGCTGACCAGAATATATCAAAGACCTTGCATAACCCTACAAGAACCAATTAAGCGGCGCCAATTCACGTGATTTCGGTAGCCAATTTCCTGGACGATATACGAGTATGTAATGTTGTTTTTGAATCGAGTCTTTATTAAATGGTTTTATGGGCAATTAGTCGTAGCACTATCACGCTGGAACCACATATCGTCCGAATCAATGTGATAAATATTTTCGAAGAAATAATAACTGATCATTGTCCGGTAACTTTGACCATTAACTGCGCCGAGAGTTCCGGACTTTTTTAAAAAAGAATCTGTGAGAACTAAAAAGTGCACTCTTGTTAGTGTAATTAGTTTCATGAGCCTCTTCTGGATCTTTCGATAAAAGTAAATACAAACTCCTCAATAGCCCAATCCAAGTACTCCCGTCGTAAGGCATGATCTTGTGGCTTTAGTTTCCGCACCAGCTTCTACATAGTGGACGGACAGTTGACAGATGAAATGTCAAAAATTACGGAATGATACTTGTATATAAAGTTATCCGTTTTACAAGATACGAGTATATTACTCAAAAAATTAAACTAAATTTTAACAACAAATAATATACTTCATGTTGACTTACAACTATAGGCTAGGGCTGAGTATGAAAGGCGATGAAGCTTAGGTAGAAGTATTGAAACAAAGAAAGGAGCTACTGAGACTAGGTTTGTTAACGTTAAATTCGAACTTGCTAAGCATGCTATCGCGGCTCGTAGCATTCTGATCAAAGGTTCATTATCACCGTAATCCGTGTGGTGAAAATACGGGTGGAAGAGGGTTATGGATCCGAGGTTGCATGGATTGGTATTAATGGAAATCATTTGGAGCAGAACTAAACAATATTGACTGTGATGAATAAAAAGCACGTTACTTATTTCTTATCTATCTTTCGACTATTGTTCTGGAACTCCCTCGTATATTTTCGCAGTATGTGACATTAGCTCTACTGGCAGATGTTGCAATTTATTGTGACGACTTTGTCTTTATACAGTGGAACAAGAAGGCTTGCCCTCCACTGGTTATGGATTTGATCAACTCTCATCATTTTGACCAAAATTGCGAGTAGTTCAATCCCAAGATTTCCGACTGTCATCCATAATTTGGAGAGTAAGCGATCTGATCTCCGGCAAATTTTTTTTTTTTCACTGTTTCTGTATTTTTTATAAAAATTGC
This sequence comes from Volucella zonaria, assembly GCA_963966105.1. Lineage (NCBI taxonomy): Eukaryota > Metazoa > Arthropoda > Insecta > Diptera > Syrphidae > Volucella > Volucella zonaria. The sequence continues at coordinate 110,137,412 of OZ014532.1, read as the reverse complement.
CGTTTCATCTCTATGCGCGAAAGCCGATAGGATGGTACTACGCCATATATTCTTTCCATCTATACTACCAAATTTTGTTGTTCTCCGGTGGCAGACTTCCCTGCTCGCCAATCAAATTTCTTTGAAGATTTTTGTTCGTTGTGACGTAATCTTAAAAATATAAGGTCTTTTGGCCGAGATTCTACATCGCACTACAGGTACTGAAGGCACATCTCCTAATCGTCAATACAATGCCTTTACTGCTGTAATACATGATCTAACAACAAATTTTTTGTTCGCCTATTTTGTGCAAATAAACGTTTTTAGTCCTACGGAAGATTTACTCTATTTATTTCGCTATTTCCACAATACTTAGTCGACACTTGAAAAAACCGCCTTTTATTCGTTACAGCCATTTATTTTTGTGGAGCTGACCTTTTGAAACACCGAGGAGAGTTCCAGCATTACTTTTTCAATTTTCTTCGAAGTTGTTCCGCATACCCTTCTTCCTCCTGATTTATGCCACATTGGAGCCACCCTCGTAATTATGTACCCAGATATGGCCACATTCTTTTTCCAGTGTACTCTATTAAATGCGCCCCAATTTATTATTAACATAAAAGGATCTGTGTTTAGGGTATCAATGATTTTTTTATTTCAAATTGAAATACAATTTATACCAATAAGACCAATATCATTTAAATGTCCTCCACGGAACCATTTGCATGAGTGGAAACGCTGAACCCACCTTCTTTGTATAATTTGACCGATATTCCACCAATTTCACGTCGAATGTCCGCCTCCAAGTCGTCTTAAGTTGGCTTGTTGTCATAAACCAGAAACTTAATCTAGCTATAAAGAAAAGGGGCTAAAGGTGTTAAATCGGACGAACGGGACGGCCGATTGAAAGGCCATTTCTGACGGTAAGACGATCGTCGAACTTCGTCTTCAATAAGTTGATTGTGGCTTACGCTCGGTGGTGCTATCTTGTTGAAATCGCATATTCCCAAAGCCCTCTAGTACCAATTTATCCCAAGAAATAATTACTAACATGGAGTGATAGCGGTCTCCATTGACTATAACCGACTTCAGAATTTCGGAAGAAATACGGCCCAACGCCACCTCCGGCTAAAAAACCACACTTATCAAATTGATCGTATACAATGGCTGCTGTTGGAACACCTCCGGCTAATCGCATGACCAAATGTGGCACTTTTCCTTATTAACAAAGCCACTAACAGTGCCTAGTCACAAGATTTTTTGGTAAAAATCTAGATCCTGTTCGATCTTCAATAAAGCGAAAGTTTGATGTGCACGATAGTCACTTGGCTTTAGCTCTTGAGCCAGTGAGATCGGATACGGACGTATTATCAAGTCTTTCCATAAAGTACACTTAATGGGCGGTTCGAGAGATGTCCGGCACTAGAGAACGGCGGAACCGATTGGTTACCAATTCGCATACAGCTGTAATATTCTCTCTACTTCTGGCGTTTAACTGTCCCACTGGTACCAAACATTCAATTGATCGGTTATTGGGAGGATTACGAGTATAATGGTCGAAAATTGGAGCTACCGCACTTAAAAAAAGGTCGTTACTGACCACGGATTTTGATAAAAATGTATGCTTCGTAAACATTGTTGCGTATACAGTTCCGTGATTAAATAGTAGAGAATAGTATGACGTCTGTCAAAAGACACTATGCGTGAGTTCAGGGGTTACCTATTGGGGTTCATGTAATGAAACACGCTTTCATGAGACGTAAACATGGGCCTCAACTAACAAGCCTCTCCAGTCAGTTTTGTCCCTTCCCTCAACTTCTTTGTTTGATTTAATTTTATACTGAGACGTTGTTGACAGAATTGATCGCGGAGCCAAGATAGACAAACTCCTTTACTGTCTCGGTGTTATATAGTAGCTGCCGACTGTAACTTTTTGCCTAATTCATTGATGTTGTATGTCTCTTGTTGTTGACAGCATGTATGATACATGGTTTTGCTTTCATTTACGGCTAAACCCATTTTGGAAGCTTCCGTTTCAATACTAGCGAACTCACCGCTGACTGGACTTTGCATGGACTTTTTAAAGATTGTGCTCCCAGTGTTCACTTGTGAGTTCCACACAATTCTTTCAAGTCTGATATTAAAGAAGTTACATGACGGCCCGTCTCCTTGTCTAAAGCGTTTTTTGACATCAGTAACTGGTTGAAGTAATCACTGAGCTATCGTTCTCCATCGTCTTTCTACACGGAAGGACAAGCTTGGCAGGGATGCCAAAACAATTGTTCAACAGATCTACAGATATAGGTCGTCTCTATATGTTAGATGCAGTCATATGCAGCCTTAAAATCGGTGAAAATATGGTGGGCTTCGATTTACTTCTTAAATTTTTTCCAGGACCTGCCGGAATGTTAAATTTGGTGGATTTTGGATTTCCTGGCCTGAAACCACACCGATAGACTACAATCAGGTGTTTGGCGTTTACACAATATGGCAGATAAGATCTTGTATGCTACGAGTATGTTGAAGAACCTTATTGCTATGGAGTTGCCAAAGTTAAGGAGGTCTCCTTTCATTTGTGACATTCCATTCATCTGGCATACACTCTGACCAGCTCTTAGAAATGAGTTGGTGTATGCTCTCCATAAAGTTGCTTCGAGCAACTTTAAATACATCGGCCAGGTCCAGCTGTTTTGTTTGGATTTCAGCTTAGATATTGCTATCCTCACTTAGTTTTAGTCAAGTGAACACAAGTTTATCGTCTTCTAAGTTGAATCGTCGATGAGCAGGAAGCGTCTGCAGAAGAAATTTGTCCATATTCTGCTCTGAGTCTACTACAAGGTTTCCTTCTTCATGTCTGCAGTTTTTTGTTCGGGTTTTGTTGCCTTGACACGTTCTTTTCACCTGTTGGTAAAATTTCAGTACATTGTTGTTGATTACAAACTCTCAATATCATCGATCGTAATTGTCGCGCTTTTTTACTTTTTCTATTGCAATTAGCCTTTAGTACTTGATGCTGGCGAGATAGGAGTTGTTGAAAGATTTCGGGAGATGCATTCGGCGAAGACTCTGAGGATCTCCTGCGATTGCAGGATCTACGTTATATCTTCTTACAGTTCCTCTTTGTTGTTGCGCTTGGGAAATTCACATTCGTACCTTGGCTACAACTGGGTGGTGATCCGCGTCAATGGTGGCTGTTCGCAATGTTCGGACAGCCAGAATTTGCCCGCGCTCAAGAGATTTAAGAACCCTTAAAATGCTTGCACAAAGCGCTGGCGAACGAAAATCGGGGAGGATAGGAACAGAGGTACCGATGAACGTTGGTTTTAAATGTTTGAAGGTTATAATGACTAGGAAATAAAGAGCTAACCAGGGCATTTCATAAGCGAGTTGTACGGCTCAGGAACGAATCATCATATCTTAGAGTACGTACGAAAGTGAGCTTGCAGGTATACTGATGAGCATTCATAGCGAGACGGGTGTTACGGTTGAAGGTTTGGAGGATCAGAATTCTACTGGCGATTTCTATGAAGCACTCATGGTGGAAATAGCAATAAAACAGAGTGAGACACGAAACATTGCATATATATCAGCTATGAGTTTTATCGCACGGTTTTCAATCTTATTTAGCAGGTGCAGATATGTTTTGGATCCACCTGACCAGATGTGGGGGTTATACTTAAATTTCGGGCGGATAAATGCCTTATATACTGAGGCCTGATCAGAGGGGGTGAAGTATTATTTACATCGCTTGTGGAAACCTAGACATTTCGTAGCATTTTTGACGACACCGAATAGGTATGTGGTCACTCCAACGTAAGTTGTCATTGACACACATACCGAGAATGGAATGTTTGTCGCTTTCGGCGATGAAAGTGCCATTCAGGGACAATGGCCTGGGTGTTTTCGCTTTAACGACAGCAGACAGCATTAGTTATGCTATTAATATCAGAATTTAAAAAGACAAATATACGCTGGCGTTTCCGTTCTACAGCCCGGACGTGAGTCCGGGAACCAATATGAAAAGCAGGGAGTCCTGTCGTCAGCAAAGGAATATATTGGGTTAGAAGTAGCAGGCAAGAGATCATTGATGAAAATTAAAGAGTGTCGGAGATAGAACGGAGTTCTGTGGCACACCAGTATTTATTTTTTGCATATCAGGATTCAAGCCATCCAAGACAACTTGAATTGACCGTTCCGAAAGGAAGTTTCTAATCCATTCGATTCATCGATCCCAAATGCACGCATTTTTGGTAAGTGCAATTGGTCTGTAGGAGGAGAGAGAAGAAGAATCGCCTTTTTTTGCGACGGGCTGGACAAATGCTGTTTTCCATCTGTAAGTAATACCAAAGATGTCCCCCCTTTCCTTTTTTTTGGCGTTTGAAGCGCCTAGTACGATTTTGACGTTTTACTAGGACATCGTTCCTATGTCTAGTCTAAGAGCACGTAGAAATATTTTTTCGCGACGTTGTCCTTGTTTTCCCTGTGGGCTTACTCGTATGATAGCGAACTTAGGCTTGGTGCAGATTGTCATAAGACCGTGATCTCAGGATTTCACACCCGAATAAGCACTATTTCTGTTCGCCTGCACTTGGCATGTTACGGGTCCGAACTTTCCCCGTGCAGATTCGAAGGTTGTTGCCCTTATTTCATTGGCTGGGATCGTCAATTGTGAGGTCATCCATATCCGAGGCTTGCTGTTGTTCTGGAACTTTTTGGTTTTTCCGTAGTACGGAAGTTACCTTGATGTACAAACCTCAACCTGGAGACCCAAGTCGTTGTTTTAACCCCTAAATAAAGGGCCGGATACTCCGCTGCTAGTAACCCACTTCGAGGATGCAAGCGCTGCCACTGGCCCATCAAAGACTCATCCATCACCATCTCTTTTTTCAAGACACTGGCTCAGTCTTGAAAGTTCCTTATTGGTCTGAGCTCCGAATAAAGCTTCCGCTAGTCTGACTGTGGATGTCACCAATAATTCCATCGAGGGCAGTTGTTAGAGATGAGATTTGAGGGCACTTATCCGTCAGGTTATAAGGTATGTATGTACCGTCTGCCACATGAAGTTCATCCAGCTGAGCTTGTGCTGTTCCCAGTGTTCAGCTCCACTTATATATTGTAGCTAGACGCAGAATACGCTTGTCGTTGGTTCACTATTAACTATTAGCTAGCTATCCAACAGGTACCACCCCCACCCCCTCTATAAATTTATTTTCTCGACTAATGGCGGCTTTCGTTAGTGTTGGCTGATTTTTCACGAACAATTTTGGAATAGGAATAGCATCCCAACACACTCTTCCTGGAATCACACTACTCAATGAGGTCGATCACTGCATTTTGTGGTAGCAGCAGCACCAAATCATTCTCCATTCGCATCGCAGCTTATGTCTGCAGCAATTTAATCTTGATTGCAGAATTGCCCAAGTTTAGATGGTGAGAGTGAATTCGGCACAAGAAGACAAGTTCTCGGTCCTTTCCATCGCTCGTCATATGGTTGTGTGAATGAATACAAACCTTCAAAGATGCATACTGATGAATGTGTTGAGTGGATATTTTGTGATAATTCTACAGCTTAATCCCACGATTATCTATCTTGTTGTGGCAAGACATAAACGGCTAAAACTTCTTTTCACCTACCCACTTCATACAGAAAAAGAAACAAACCTTCGAATCATTTGAGATTGATAAGCCAAATTTAATCAGAGATTAAATTAGAGCCGGAATTAAGGTAGATCAATTAAATTATAAAATAATTAAAATTCATCGCTGCTGTGTTCAACAAAATATCTCGAAAATATCACAGCCAAATAGTCTACAACATCCACTGGCACAACTCATCTCAAATAGCACCGCGGTGATGTGTGACCAACGAGACGTCCTTCAAAATGATTGACACTTCTAGATCGTCTAAAACAGAAAATGTCATATCACCGAATAAGACCGTAAAAAAGGAAACGATCGCATTGCTCCGATTCCCTGAAACGCTATCTGTTTGCATTTTAATTGGTTACTCAGATATCGCAGAGACTTCTAATGGATCATCACTTGGCCATTGCGATTCCAGGCGCACAAAGACGAAACGAGAACACCATCAAAGCAATTTTGCCCAAATATTATTGTTTGCCATAAATTATTGCCGCACAAATCACTCGAAACAGTCACAACGAATAAATTAATTATTTATAGCTTCCTCAGTGCCGCATCCCTCATCATGGTTTTGCCGAGGACTGTGTGGCATTCTAATGTTGTTGTTATATGCATTCGTAGCTGTGACTGGATCTGTATCTGTTGTCGAAAGTGTTCGCTATCTATAGCGGGAGTGTAAACAGATTTGTTTACTTACGGAGTCATTTGTCACAGGAATCGGATTCCGGCATTTCACATTATCGACGGTGGCACCCTGTGGCGCACACGCCATTCAATTACCCAAACTAGCCCAGATACGAGTATCTATCGATTGACTGTTCCGTGTAGTTGTTATAATACTTTTTGCTTTGTTCGGCGCAAGCGTGTGAGGTCCTTGGATCAGATGATACGAGTACATGTGATGATCTTGCTGTAGTGGGCCAATCACAAGGACGTGTTACACTAATGAATATACTATATACTCGTATGTATATCTCGGGCCTGGAGCTCTGACTACATCAATGACTTTACAGACATGTGACATGGAAAAGGGGTTTCCAAAACGAAACACTGAGCCCAGAGATTTTTGTATACATTTCACGTCTAAAGTGGATTCGTTCTCAAGTGGATACGACGAATTCGAAACCAAGGAATCGGTTTCTTTTTTTCCTTTTTTTACTTAAGCGCGTCATCTGAGATTCTTAATTGTTGGAAGGCGCAGTGCTTTGTTTATGAATTGTAAAATTGTTTTCAAGATCATTGATTCATTGTCTTAGTCTTCCAAAACGAATAACAAAACCAGGGTAGGTATCAGGTTCAGCATTCGATGTCAGTATGTAAACAGTTGCGGGTTTGTTAAGATTAAAAAAAAAAATATTTATAGTTTTCACCTGAGCGGGATTGGTAAGGGTTTTACAACTTTTCTAAACCTCTAGGTAATGGTTTTCCGGGAAATGGGTGTGTTAAAAATAAAATTACATTTCAATTTTTATAACAAAGTACATAGTAATAGGGCGAGTTACTTTTATAAACTAAGCCAAACAGACTAAGACAACAATTAGGCAATTGCTACCAATGACCTGCCCCACAAACTTGCGGGTAATCTTAATCTTTGAGTTAGGAAATGGGAATAAAATGATCAACGTTCTGTCGAAACTCAGCCAACGAATTTACGGATTTTACTCCATGTAAGTTTCTTTTAATTAAATTTCTTAGTCAGGAAATAGAGTTGAAAAGGGATGCGCAGCCGATGGAACCTGAGAGCATTCGATGAATGAAAAGAATGTCAGCAATACTCTTGCGTTCTTCTAACGAATTCATATGGACAAGTTTGCGGCGGTCCTGATTAGAGGGTCCTTTCAGGCCAGAACACGGAGAGCAAATCGGAGGAATCGACGTTGTATACCCTCCATTTGGCAGACATGAACTCGGTGAAAGAGGGACCAAGCTTGACTGGCATACTCAAGCAAGGGGCAAACAAAGGTAACACAGAGAGATCTGGTTACGTAGAGTTTGGGAAAACCATTGGACCGCCGTTTAATAAAGCCAAGCGCTGAATTGGCTTTAAGGATCATAGATGCCACAACTACTCGTATTAAGCAGATATACAAACGGAAATTAAGCTAACAGACGAATAATATGCCAAGGTCTTAAAAATCAGAGGGATTGATTGACCATAGAGAAAATAAAGTGGGTTATAGATTGACATTTAGTGATATTCGGTTCTGAGCAGTTTTTAAGGCACTAGATTGAAAACCGATCGAGGTCCTCTCGAAGAAGGCTGCAAGCAGGGGAGAAGAAATAGTTTTACAATATTTTGTGTAGTCCCTCGTAAAGGCAGAGGGAGGAGTGTTTAATGACTCTTTGAAAATCGTTAATAGTAAGAATCAAGAGAAGAGGACCAAGACGACTGCCTTGTGGAACTCCAGATGATGCCAGGAATGGAATAGAAATGGCGGATCTAAACCGGACACTATAATATCGGTTTATCAGATAAGAGAAAATCCATTTTAATAAAAAAGGTTCAATGTCGGGAGCAGGCAATTTGAAGAGAATCAGTTGATGTGATAACTAACGAGCATCAAATGCTTTAGTGAAGTCGGTTGCGATAACATCGATTTCCTTGCCATTTTCTAAGGCTGAGAGAGCAAAAGACACTAATTCAACTAGGTTTGTGGCAATTCATCTGCCTTTTATAAAACCATGTTGTCTGGGCGAAAATAAAAGCCTTACAATTAAAGCTTAAGACCTCGCATAAAACGTTTTCAAAAAGTTTGCGTATAAGAGAGTTTAACAATGGGATGATAATTGGTAACTTCATGCTTAGATCTCTTTTTGTGTGTCGGGATTATAAAAGAGATTTTCAAAATCTGGGGAAATTCCCCCTTATTTAAGGGATAGACGAAATAGTTGGGGAAAGGTAGAGAGGGGTTGGGGGTCATTTTTATAAGAAAAACGGCCGGGAGACCATCTGGGCCATGTAGAAATTCATCTTTAAATTTTAGTAACTTTTCTTCAATAACAGCAGGATCGAAATTTTGAGTGAGAAAAGGACCAAATTTGGTTGGTCATTGAAGTAAGAGGGGTCGGGTACGAAGAATTTGTTGATAGGTGTAGGTAAGAGTGGCTGTTGGAAACACCAACCCACTTAGGCCTATTGGCCTATTGTGATGCCACGTGGATTTATAATCCTCTTACGATGAAGCATTGGTCATTGTAGAAGAAAGCTCCTAAGTGAAGTTTTCTTCTCTGGGAGAGAGCTGGACGTGTTAAGAGTAGGTGGAGGATTGTCTTCTCTTCCTCCTCGTCCATGCAGCTTCTACAGAAATCGTTTCTAAAAGCGCCAAGCCTTCTTGCGTTCTTGCCTATGAAGCAGTGTCCAGTGATGACACCTATCATGGCGCTGAGATGTTTCCCATTTAGAAGGATCAAACTCTTAGAGCGATTTAGATCTATCTTTGGCCAGATCTGTTTAGTTGCTAGACATGTTGGTTCAACAGTCCACCTAAGGTCTGTTCATTAATGGAATCCAGTTTTAACATTAATTTAAACGTAGCGATTGGTATGGTACCCTTCTCCGGTAGAATAGGTAGAGTAGTTCCAATTTTGGCGAGTTCATCGGTCCTACAGTTCCCTGGAATGTCTCTATGGCCCGGTAGGTGAAGGTTGAACTGCTCTGCCATCTCCGGAAGAGATAATCGGCTTTCAAGGGGGGTGTCAGAATTTAATGAGACTGAATCTAGGGACTTAATAGCGGCCTGACTATCCGAAAAGATGCGGATATCCTTTGCAGATATCACGTTTTTCTTCAGCCAGGACAGAGCTTCTTTAATCGACAAAATTTTCACCTGGAACACTCAACAGTGATTTGGAAGATGGAATGAGAGGCTCAGATTTAGTTTATCTGAGAAAACACCGCCAACAACCCCGCTATCGGTTTTAGAAGTGGATTGACTTGTCCTCCATGTAAGCATCTTCCTTCCAGACGCATCAAGAGGGGAAGCTTACATGGAAGTCTTTGTTAAACCAAAGCTCAGGTATGGTGTAATCGATGCTCTCTGAGAGGATTCCTAATATATTAAAAATGTTAACGTGGCCAAATGAATTATTTGTACATTTTGCAGTGGCTTTAAGGCGAATAGCTGTAGTCGCAGCTAATTGCCTGCTGAAGATATCGAGGGGTGTCAAGTGAAACAGAATGTCTAATGCCGCAGAGGTAGTAGACCGTAAGCCGCCGCTTATGCATAGACATGCTGTACTGTGGACTCTGCTTAATTTGTTGCAGTTGGCTACGTTGTCTAAAGCCGTCCACCAGACAGCAACCCCGTAGGTAAGTGTCGGTCTTATGACCAAGATGTATAGGTAGTGGATTATTCGAGGTTGAAGGCCCCATTTAGTCCTAATGGCTTTTTGCAAGAGAATAAATCTACTGTAGCTTTCTTGGCTCTTTCCTGAATGTTAGGTTTCCAGTTTAGTGTCCTGCCAAAAATGAGACCCAGATCGGAGGAGACTAAATTGGTACCGTTTATTGAGGTAGGGCCTATGATTGGAATTTTATATTTCCTGGAAAAGAGGACAAGATCAGTTTTATGGGGGTTTACTCCCAATCTACAGCCATCTGCCCAACGGGTTAATCTGTTAAGATTTAGTTGAAGGAGTTCTTTAATGGTATTAAGATACTTACCTGACACGGCTATAGAAATGTCATCTGCATAGGCAATCACCCTGCTACCACCAGCTTCCAGATATATTAGCAGTTCACCAACCACTAAGTTCCAGAGAAGGGGAGAATGGATACCGCCTTGCGGCGAACCTCTGTTGACGCACCTTTTGGCAGAAGCTCCACCCAGTTTGAAGTTGATTATGCTGCTATTTAGTATAAGAGTTTACAGCGCAGTCGTGATTGCGGATGTGTTGACGTTGTTAAAGGCAATTTCTATGTCCAGAAAAGAGTCCCTTTGAACTCTCTTTATTGTAGGGATCGTTCGATGTGGCTAGTCAGTGAATGCAGAGCAGTTTCCACCAACTTTCATTTACAGTAGGCATATTGAGCCGTTGACAAAAGCCTTAGATCAATTTCCGCTCGTATATGGATATCAATCAGTCGTTCTAGAGTTTTCAGGAGGAAAGGTGATAGACTTGTAGGTCTGAGGTCCTTTGGGACAACATGGGAACATTTTCCAGTTTTAGGAGTAAGAACTGCATTGACTTCTTTCCATGACAGTGGAATGTGTATCAGTTCTACACAGCTACTCATGATATTCTCTAGCCTAGGCAGGATAATATCTGAGGACCTTCGTAGCTCGGCAGGCATTATACCGTCCAGACCAGCAGACCAAGTGAGGCTATGCAACGTCCAGAACAGTTTGTCTCTTGTAAGCTAACCATGAATTTTGATCACCGTGGCAGTAGTCCTGGGTGAGTGTCCAGTAACAGGTTGAGTGATTCATTACTTGAGATTGTCGAAGAGCCATCGGTTTTTTTCAAACAGCTAGGCGTCATAGGATTTGTAGAGAGGATTTTTTTTTAGCCCCGATTCCTCAGAGGTTTCTGTGATTTTGTCACAGAATGATCTCCAGAACTGTTGCTTTGCCTTCCTCACTTCTTTTTTGTATATATTTTGAGGGATCTTTGTATGAGTCCCAGTCAGTCACTTCTCTTGTGCTTTTTGCTAGGTTGAAAAGTTTTCTGCAAGTGTTTCTAAGCAGTCCCAGTGCTGATGTCCACCAGTGCGTCTTTTTCTTGCCTCTAGGTTGAATAAAAGTGCAGGAAGCGTCCATAGCCTGATTGAGAGCCAGGGTCAATTCCTTGACTTTCATGTCAAGCTCGTTGGTGTCACGCGGGGGACTTGAGAGTTCAGAGGGTAGTTTTTCTGATAGTATTCCTCTGTATTCAGTTTTCCGATAATTCCGGAATGCTGGTTGGCTGGGAGGAGCATCACTCAGGCTGAATTGGATGTATCTGTGGTCAAACGATACCATCCAGCTCGTTAGCATTTGAATACTGTTGTCCGAGACAAGAGTCTAGCACTCCCTGTCGGTTTCTTGTTATAAAAGTGGACTCGATTTTGCAGGCAAGCCCTGGTGTTTTTATAATTCATCAAAGAAGATGTTTGTTTATTGAGACGAGAACCTCTCAAATATACAAATATAGTATACACGATTATTGGGACGTGGTCGAACATTTACAGCGCGAGACATCAGACCACCGGAAGGTAGGATTTGGATTCGAAAGCGAGAGAGGAATGATAACCATCAGTATTACTTTTGCAATTGACAAATTGAAAAAAGGACTTGAAGTCATTAATAAGATAGATTTGCTCACTATTTAGATAGCGCTGATAGACAGAATTGTAGAGTTCGATGAAATCAAGATACGAACCTAGATATTATAATTTGAATAGTCGGAAGAAGAGTGGGTGCGAAGGAATACCGCCCATAAGTTGTTTCCTAATGTTGCATAGAGAGCGGAGTCTACGATTATATTAAGGAGGAGACGTAGAAGATGATTTATGGTGGAAATATGGCACATGAAGGGAGAAGGATTTGAATGTTTGTCTGTAAAACATGGAGAAGGCAGCGTCCTAAGATAGGTTGGTAAGCTCGAAAGAATCCATGCTTAGATTGGTATTGATTTTACGGAAATTAGCTTAGTGGAAATTGTAAGTAGGCGACTGCGGGGAGAGTTGTGGAAAAATAAAAGAAGAAGAGTAGGTTGAAAGTTATCAATAGTTGAACGAGATAGGAAACAACAACGATACTGAGTTGACGGGATCTGTTGTGAAGATAAGGACTAATTGCCTTTCCATATACATAGTTGGAAACGACACTGACTTGACATAGTCTAGATCTTAGAAGAGACATTCCTTAGAAGAAATGGGATTAGAAGCGATGAAAAAAGATAAGTCTTCAGATGGAGTCCACTTCAGGTGAGGCATATTTGAATCGCCGAAGATAATGATATCATCTAGCGAGGCCAAAAAGTCAATCAAATTGCCAATTGCGTCAATAGCAAGTTAGTAGGACTCGATAGGTTGGGCCGTAGGAATGTAACAACACATAACATACAAGCACCTAGGAGTGTTATTTTAATTGACACAAAGTGGAGCTTATTCGAGAAGACGAAGTGGCAACGAGGGAAGAGTCAAAGCTGTTATGAATGCCCAGTATGATACCCCGACAAGGAGAAGTACAATCATCTTCCCGAGAAATATTGAAAGAAAGAAGGGATAATTCCTGGTTTTTTATGTTGGGGATAAGATTAGTTTCAGTCAGAGTGTAGACATCAAATGGGAGAGCATGAGATTGACGCAAAACGACGTGAGTTTAGAACGCAATCCTCTTACGTTCTAGGAATAGGAGGTGAGAAGAAGGTTTTTGCTTGACTTTTAGGATCAAAAAAATTTATCGTGGTCAAGTCGACTTCGTTGGGGGTGTAAGACTCATTTAGAGTGACATAGTGGTGAAGAGCGGCAAGAACGTCTGCAACTTTTTGGGGAGGCGTATTGAAAATCTTGTAATACTTTATTTAAAGTTTACTGAAGCTGGCAACATTGATAGGGAGGCCTTCCTGCTAGATGGAAACCATGACGCTTGTTTTTATTTTACCCTCGTAGCACACCGAGTCGGATTTATCGTGCAGATAAGCGAGATATACACTCTAAATAACTCGAACTGCAACCAACTTCAAACTGCTATAATTTCCAAACCGTTCATGACAGTGAGCTCAAATTCTGACACATGACAGATAATTTTATTATTTACAAGCCTTTTAAATGATTTGCGTCTCAGTTGTGTTGAAAAATTTTTATCCACGATGGAATTCGAACGTGATAGTGTGGTTGCTTTATATTTGCCTGGAAAACCACAAGTAGCTATCGTTAGAGCCCTCCAGCACCTCAGCATGAATAAATCATTTGTGTCTCGAACCATAGCGCGTTACCGTGATACTGGCAGCGTTGCAAAACGTCATGGAAGTGGTCATAAAAAAACAGCAACATCAGCAGAAATGGTTCGGAAAGTGAATGCTCGTATTGAGCGAAATCCGCGTCGAAGTGGAAGAAAAATGGCTCGTGAGCTCAACATATCGTTGGAACCGATGCAACACATACTGAAAAATGAGCTTGGGCTCAAGCCATTGAAGTTCCAAAAAGCACACGATCTTACACCGTAACAGAAAAAAGTTAGAGTCGAAAGAGCGAAGGAGTTGCTACGCTTACACGAAAGTGGTGAGTTGCCGAATTTGTTTTTTCCGATGAGTCGCCATTTGTTATCGAGCAATATGTCAACAAACAAAATGACCGATTTTACTTGCCAGAGAGATCCTTCGAAAATGTACACCTTCGGACGGCCACCAGAAAGCAGGCAGCACCGATGGTAATAGTTTGGGCCGCCATAACCGCCGATGGTAGCTCTCCGCTCGTATTTTTGGACCGTGGCGTCAAAATTAATGCGATCGTTTACCGTGAAGCTGTCTTAGAGGCAGTATTGAAGCCTTGGGCAAACAATCAGTTCGGTCGGAGACCGTGGACATTTCAACAAGACTCGGCACCGTCTCACAAAGCGTGCGTCAACCAAGATTGGTTAAAAAACAATTTTCCACACTTCATTTTTTCGACACAATGGATTACAAATTCTCCGGATGCAAATCCGTTGGATTTCTCTGTCTAGGGTATTTTGAAGGCGAAGGTTGGCACTAAAAAATACCAAAGTTTGGACCACCTCAAACAAGCACTTCACCGGGAATTGTTCAAAATACGGCAGAGCCACTTGCGTGCAGCGTGCGATGCTTTCTTCGGCCGTCTCAAGGCCACTATTCGCGCCAAAGGTGGACATATTGAAAACTACTGATACAATTTGAAAATTGATGTATTTTCCAACATTTTTTGCTTTGGCACAATAGAATTTATCAAAAAATAAAAAAAATATAGCATTTTAAAAAGTTGGAGTTCGAGTCATTCACCCTGTAGACGTATATCCCTACGCCTAGAGAGCACATAGCAACATTCGTTGGTATCGTTAGTATACCGCGTTAATTTAACAGTGGTTGGCGAAAGGGGCTCAATTGAAGAAGGAATGATTAAAGAAGAGGAGTTTGATGGCGGAACAGATAGTATGTCAGAAGTGGGGTTTAAAATGTGAGAACTGATGAAGTAGAATACTTAGCTCCAGTTCTGAGCTCGAAATAAGGGAAAGGCGTATGTGATTGTGGTTGAGTGGTGTCAATTTGAGAGGTAGGGGTTAAATCGAAAGAGACAGGTTGAAGTTGGGGCTTGGTTTGAGATGGAACGCCTGCAATTACGAGTATGCTCAGATGAGTCTCAGCTGTGAATGGAAGCGCTAACTGAGGGGCCAGGCAGACCTAACGCAGGTTCGGGTCCTAAAAACCTATCCTCTGAGCCTTGCCTGCCAAGTTTCATTTCCCGTCATCCCATTTTGACCTGGTACCCAGATACGACTCAGCGAATCCGCCTGCATTATCTAGGCTTTATAGACAGACGCAAGTTTTCCTAACGAGGAGTGAAATCTAACGCTGTCGTTCTCCAAAAACATATCATTTATGAGCTCGAAAGTCGATTCGTATTTTCGCAGCAACTGGAGTTCTGGTGTCATTGCACGTGCGACGTTTGCTTAAGACAAAACAAGATCATCAAAGCTCCAATGCGTGTTATTACAAAAACCGCTTCATTTTAAACAGCAGATAGCTTTGAGAGAGCAGCCGATGATATAAATATAAAGGAGCGGGAGGCTCATCAACGCAGACCCAAAGACATACCGTTGTTTGGAGTCGGATGAAAATGGCAGTGATGTATTTTTGTGAGAGCCTGTTCCACCAGATAACCGACGCATAACATGTAAATAGCCTTATCTCACCCTGTAGATCCATAGGGCTTGTAAAAAAGATCCTTTACACTCCCAAAATCAACAGCGCCTTAGATGTTTACAACGTTGCATGTTTATTTCAAAGAAGTTTATTATTTAGTATAACATTCAAATACTTAACTTCGATCGAGAAACTGATAAGAATGCTTGATGAGTCAGACCAGTCGAGTTCCCCCTTTTCGTAAAGAAAACAACTTCGGTTTTAAAAGGACTGACTGAAAGAAAGAAGCGACTGACTATTGCACCAATCGTCGATCAAGTCTAGGGCCGCCTACGCTTTAGTGTAGACAATAGATGGTACAATACATATGTCTGAGCATAGATGCTAGAACTGAGCTTTAGGCGGTAAGTCGACCAAAATGCGTCACTGCAGCGAAGACAGAGCGAGGCAACCCCTGCTAAGCCTGCCGTCACATATTGGGTTAGGTGAGCATTCGCAATCAAGATCGTATTAACCGGCAAAACTGCCTGGCCGAGTTACGCATGCCTTTAGAATTTGCACTGTCGAAGCACATCCAATGTCGATTAAAATGACCAACACGTATTCCTTCTGATCATTATCTTGCAGCTACCAAATTCTACGTAACTGAGATACCCAGAGGCAAAGGAAGACGCGGGATCAACTACAATTAAAAAATAAAGACCTATTCAACATCGGTCTCATAACAGCTTCAAAGATGTTAATCAGAAATTTATGGGATTCTGGCTATCGTCAAATAATAACCCCGTGATATGGTGTTAAATCTGTATACCGAGTAACAATGATAGAACAGGCTCTAAAGCCCATTAGAAGTGCAGTGGAGCGTAAGTTTCCAAATAGAAGATGCGAAGAATCTACGGAGTCTTTGCGGAATATCTGGATTTTCTGACAATAAGTAATAGAGCATAGTGCAATCCGTCGCCAATGATCAGCTATCCCGAAACTTAATGGGCAAGAGTTGTTAATTCAACGACAAACTTTGGGTTTGAACCAGTGATCAAAAACATTTCCTTGCTTGTCCTTATTCGGTACTTAAAATGTACTTAAACAAAAATATACCATATAGTACTTTTCAGATGTCAAAGTTATAAAACCTTTACGAAAAACGATTCTGTATGCTTTAAATTCCAAAAAATTTAATATTACAAACGACAACAACGCTTTCCTCGCTGCCATTTTTATAAAACTCAAAAAATAAGAATTTGGCAGCACTTATGAAAATCCTCTCTTGTATGACAGCTGTCACTAAAAAGCATTTTTCGTAGAATGTTTACGAATTCCAGATTTAATTTTTCTCGATTTTTTGTATTTTTTGTCGAATTTTCCTAATAAATCCTCAAGAAATGGATGCGTCGCCAGGGAGTAAAGCACTAGAGAACATGAAAGTTCTCAACAATAGTCTCGTGGAATTTAAAAAACCTGTCATACCCAAGAAGAAAAACAAACCTAAAATCCTCACCGAGGAGAAGTACATCGAGGTAAAAACTACGTTTTCCAACGATTATTTCATGAACTAATCAAATTTTCTGTTTAGGAATTGTCCAAGATTATTCAACGTGATTTCTTTCCTGATCTAGAGAAGCTGAGAGCTCAAAACGATTACCTCGATGCTGTGGAGAAGAAAGATCGCGTAAAAATGCAGGAAATCCAGGCAAAATACATTGACAAAAATTTCTCAGAGAAAAGATGTAAGTTAAGGAGCAAAATCCCATTCAAGTCTTTAAAAGGAAATTTCTAACTTTTTTTTAGCAATGACTCCGGCAACATTTGAAACTCCTCAAGCCAATGCGACTGGAAGTACACCCAGAGTACACACACGAGACGATCTCTCTGAAACGGAAACGCCAAAATCCCAAAAATCTAAACCAGAAGAACCGAAATCACTGTCTGCATCTCATTCGTTGGACTCATTTTTGCAGGCATACACTAGCGAAGACAACTACAGCTTTCAGGAAATCATCGACACAGCCGATGAGAAACTTCGACAAAAGTTCTCCGTACTTTACAACCAGGAAGGACTATCGGCAGACAAGCTTTCGAAGGCACTGACTCTACCGAGCATTGAAAAGCAATTCAACGAAGCCGACCCCAACAAAGCGGTAAGTACGAAGAGTGATTTAAATTTTACTCGTGTAAATCCACATCGATTGATTCGGCTTCTTTCGATTTTCAGATAGAAACATGGACTTACCGCAATAAAAACTACATAATGTACATTCCCGATGGTGTGGAGCTCACGCAAGATGAACAGGTGGATAGTATCAATCGCCGACAAATCATTTCCCATGGTAACACGCGCCTCTCGGTGAATCCCTTCAATGAATCCCGCAACAAGGAGGCAATGTCAGAAATTGCCAAATCTCAATCGCAAATGGTAAATGGAAAGGTCGGTGTTGATGGCAACATAATGTCTGCGACAAATGCTCCGCAAATTGGTGGATTCGACTTGGTAAAAACGCCATCTCCTCGTCCTGGTGATGCATTCAGTCCACTTATGACTTGGGGTGAGATTGAGGGAACTCCATTTCGGTTAGACGGAGGCGATACACCAATTCGCTCCAATAGTGGTCCTTCTTTTCGAATCAATGAAAACTCTCGACGTGAGACAATTGCCATAGCACTAGCGGAAAAGGTGGGAGAGAAGATGCGTGCCCAAAAGCAACGTGCTATGGATACGGCGCGAAAAAACATTAGTTCTCCATTCATTCGTTCTTCCATGGATCGATTGGCATCGATGTCTCCAGCAGCAAGGCGACTGGCTACTTCGAAATTGGGACTTCGCACACCTAGTCCTTTTCGAACGCCAGCTGTTGGCAAGAATAAGTTGAAGACAACTCCGATTCTTACATTGGCACATCAAAGAAAAACACCCTCAGCCGTGTCTTCGAAATCCCAGCAGCCCATCGAAATGGCCAACAAGCCGGACTTGACTGACGATCTTTTGAAGATTCCAACAAAACGATTGAATGCGTCCGATTTCTTTTAAGGTGTTAAGGACTTGTTAGGTTTAAGTTTTGAAAATAAATTAAGCGACAAAATGAAGACAATAATCTGCAAGATGTTCGGACTGATAGAAGGTCGTTGTTTCTTGTTAGGATCTCGTGACTATTTGAGGGACAATGGGCTAAGCAATCTGGTATATTGTGTGTTCTGGATTTCTCCTCCACTATTCTCCTCTAAATTTTTGATCTGACTTAACTTAACTTCCCACTTGACATGATGCGCTAATAATTATTTAAATAAGTGTTTACGGATACTCATGTGCTCCATATGACATTCTATCATTCACTTTGTATCTGTGAAACCATTTATTCATAGCTTTCCGGTGATTACAAACCTTTTATTCACCGAGCAACTGACCCACTGCATCGCATCAACTAAAGTATGAAAAAGGACGAAGAACTATCTTAAGCCACCTTTCGGCAGAAGTGTATCTGTACTTAACGTTTTCCAAAAACACCTTCACATCGCTATTAAAACACGACTTGACTTATGTGCAGAAATGTTTAACCCCATGGTTGGGTGTGCCACGATTAAAATTCAAGGCCCACACCGTCGTTCAGGTGACGATGCTCACTGCTGCAATTATGTACGACTACACAAAAATTCATATCGGGAATGACTGAATCTCAGTAGGTGGATGGCAGATAAATTTGTTCAATTGAATCAACGGTGGCAACAGTAAGCGTTACAGACACCATCAGCATCTATTACATGTGTTACTGTTACGAATGTTGAGGCGAAAATTGTGGTACGCAACAAAAGGGAATTCTTCCGACTGTGACCTTAGTACAGCAGAAATAGGGAAGCCGAAGCATTGTATGTATAGGGGATTAGAGGGGGTGCCCTCACAACCTATGGGTAGGCGAAATGCAATAGAAGAATTGCAATGTCGAAGAACGTGCAAACAAGCTAAGATTCTTAAGATTGCCGCAAAGAAAAAAACTCGCCAAGGGAAATATATTGAAGACGAGCAGGGACTCCTGCCTATGGTGGGCAACGAAATTTCGATGAAGAGGTAACATCAAAATTCACTGAAGCCGAAGTTAGCGTAGCAGTTAAAGGACTATGTGATCATGCACTCGGGCTCTCGCTCCTCCGAAATGTGGGCGATATGTATAAACCTTAAAAACTGTAACCAGTGGACGGTGAGCTTTCTTGTTTCACGTAATTAAGGCAGGGGCGACATGAGAAATTGCAACAACTACCGACCAATGAAGCTAATGTTCTAGAATCTAGATAATCGAGGCGCAAAATTTTGAAACTCTATTGGTGTCAATGCTGCTTAGTGGGAATCAGGTCGAATTTCAAAAATTACTGATAAAGATGTAGAAACATAGCGTTGCTATCGGTCATAAGACCGATGCTCACCTACGGGATTGTTGTCTGTTGGAAGGCTGTAAACAATGCACTCAACTGCAGAAAACTACTCCCTCCGCGGTATTAGATATTCTATTTCACCTGACACACCTCGATATCTTCAGCAGGCAAGTAGCTACGACTGAAGCTATTCGACTATAGTGACTACACAGCGGGCAAATAATTTATTTGACCACGCTAATATTCTTAATATATTAGGAATCCTCACAGAGAACATCGATTGCACTATACCTGAACTTTGATTTGACAATGACTTCCATGTAAGCTTCTCCTCTGGATCTTTCTGGGCGGAAGATGCTTTCATGGAGGATAAGTCAATCCACTTTCATACAGATGGACCTAGAGGGGAGGGTCCTTCTGGAAGGAAGATACTTTCATGGAGGACAAGTCAATGGATCTAAAACTGATAGCGGGATTGGTGACGGTGTTTTCACAGATAAGCTCAATCAAAGCCTCGCTTTCCGTCTTCCAAATCACTCACAAAGACATTCCAGGGAACTGCAGGGCCGACGAACTAGCCAAAGGGATAGCATGGGTATAGCAATCGCTACTTGCAAATTAATATTAAAGCTGGATGCTAATAAAAGAACAGACTGTTCGACCAACATGTCTAGCGACCAAACATATCTGACCAAAGCTGGATCTGAATCGCTCTAAGAGTCTGATCCTTCTAAATAGGAAACATCTCAGCACCATCATAGGTATCATCACTGAACACTGTCTTAAGGCGCTTTTACAAACAATTTCTGTAGAAGCAGCATGGACGGGGAGGAAGAGAAGACAATCCTCCACCTACTCTGTACATGTCCAGCTCTCTCTTAGAGAAGAAAGCTTTACTTAGGAGTTTCCTCTACAATAACCTAAACAATCTAAAGGATGTAGACATAAACAATCTCCTACGCTTCATAGTACTTTCAACCTGGTTCCACGAGTAAGAGGGTCATAGATCCACGTGGCATCATCATCGTAAGCCAACAGGCCTAAGTGGGTTGGTCTTTCCAACAGCCACCTAGCGTTGCTATCGGTAAAGGCCCAAAAAGATAACAGATTACGAATCAGTTGTACTAAAACTGAGTTTACGCATTGCCGTTTTTCAGAACCCGCAAAAATAACTCCTTACAAATATTTAGAACGAGTCACCGTGCCAAAGTGCGATAAATTGAGATACTTAGGCTCGAATGTTATTCTACAAGGGAATTGAGAGAACAATTATGTGGATAGGGTCAGCGTTCGGTGGCTTAAGTGGTTCGAAAATTCTGAAGTATTTTAGGACAGAAAAATGCGATCTAAACTTAAAGGTTTGCTGTACAACACAGGATGACAACAAAGTCTGCACGTTAAGAAACCGACAATCGGAAACCCTAGGGTGAAAATAAGTGCTTTTGTTATATTCCATATTCTATACCAAAAAGTAATAGAAGCCCAAGTTCCAAGCTGGCTTCGAAAAAGGAACTGAGAAAATTTGCATCATTCACTTTGCAACAAAAACATCACCAACATGCCCTCCCTGAAGTGATTCAAAATAAGGCAGTCTTGAGAATGGTATAAGTTCCGCGAATTCAGCCAACCCCACAAGCGACGCTGGAGCCATGCAGATGCATAGGGACACACATGTAATGTAATTATACTCGTACATATTGCAAAAGTTGAAAAGAGAAGAAGAAGTCAGAGTGTGGAATTACTCGAAGAGCAGTAAACCATAGTTACGGGTTATGCATAGGTTCACCTACCCAACCTCGTAAAACTCACACTGTTGACGTGAATTGACTATTCATGACCCATTCAAATGAAATAATCTGCACGCAGAAGTAAGGTTCCTAATACAGTGAGTGCAGCTGAACAATAAGCGGAGCCTACCCTGTTGCAAACAGATATAACTGCCAAACTAGAAACACTAGAAACAGAACTTAGGAGCAGGTTTGTCATTGTAAGAAGGCATAGGCAAGATATCTTGACTAAATTTTCCAACTGCTCACATCGAGAAGAGACACAACATCACCAAAATCCTAGTGCTAGTGCCGAAAACCTAGCCGCCGAGCCGTGTGGCAACTTATGTCCAAATATGGTCTACCAATATGGTACAAAACGGAACTGTTTTTTTTTACCAGAAAGTACAAGATACCGCAATTCAAACTCCTAAAACTCAACGGAGTGGAACAGAGCGAAGTACGAGTATCTGGGTGTGATTCTGGACAAAAAACCGAATTCGAATCTTAATGTAGCGGAAAAAATCAAAAAGGTATACAATGATCTTTTTATCTGCAAAAGAACAATAGCAAAAAATGTGGGGCTTAAAACGGTGGTTACATATGGCGCACTAGTATGGTGGAAAGCAACCAACAAGAAAACGGTTTACGCAAAATTAGCTATCCATTATAGGTGCGCTCCGTACCAGTCCTACGGCAGCATTGGACACCTTTCTGCACCTAACACCGCTTAATTTACAGATCAAAAACTTGCTGGCAACAGTGCGATACGAATCGCTAACCTGGGTTACTTCAAGAACAGTAGTTTCGGACATGGCACGGTCTTAGCGGAGTTACTGCCCGCCAGTCCAATTCTAACAAATGAAATTCCCTCCTTGATCGACTTCGACATTCCGTATGATATAATACGAGTATATCCGGACAGCGAAGACTGGAAAAAAAAAGAAATAATCAGGTCGATTGAAATTGCAATTTTCACAGACGGCTCGAAAACAGAGGAATGAACAGGTTCTGGTATCGTCTCAGAAGACGCAAAACTAAGAGTGTCTATAAGACTACCGGACGCAAGCAGTGTTTTGCAATCAGAGGTTCTGGCTGTCCTCAGGGCGGCGGAGCTAATGCAGATGAGATCGGTATCCGAAAGAAATATCGCTATTTACATCGATTGCCAGGCCGCCCTCAAGGCAATGGAATCAACCAACGTCAACTCCGACGCAGTCAGAATCGGGTGATACTGTGCCGGATGCCAGCGCACTGCGGTATGAAAAGAAATGAACAAGCGGATGAGTTTGCAAGAAAAGGAGGGCTACTCGATAATAGTGAGGTTGCCAACATCAAACCACCCTTTTGCATTATGAGAGATACTATCGAGGAAAAAATTACAAAGACTGCCAATCTAAGGTGGTCAAGTCTTGAAGGACACAGGGTATCCAATGCTCTCTGGCCGTTTTTTGAAGGCAAAAGATCCAGGAAGTTAATAAAATTAAACAGGGATAAGCTTAGAATAGTAATAAGAATCCTGACAGGACACTGTCTCCTGCGGCAACACGCAAACAGACTCAAATTGTCAGATTTGGATATTGCAAGCTGTTGAGCACATAACACACATACTGTGTGAATGCGAAGAAATATTGCGTAGTCGAAGAAAATTTCTAGGGCCTAGAGGAAATAGACGGCACTAACTTCAAAAGCCTTCATGACTTTTGCAATAAAATTGGATTTTTCACCAGGGAAATTGTTTAGGTTCTTGCCATTTGAAGATAAATTTAACTGGTTCCACAGGGATCACGATGGGCCCGTTTTTGTGCCTGCTGTCTGTGTGATGGCATATCCAGCATACCCATGTTTAACCTAACCTTACCTATGATCTACTAAAAGGACGCTTGATGAACGTGCAGGATTTCGTTCGGGAACACAAACTACTTCATTTACCGAGATCTTCGAACCGGTCAAGACTGTTCCTGAAAAAATTCGGTAATACCTTCACGCCAACATCAAGGGCAAAATCTTTCAAGTCTACAATTATGCGATATTATCAGAATCGCAAGGTGATGTCAGTCCCACGTTCATAGGGCAAAACCAAGTGTATGCTATCGACAAGACATAACTTTCAACACAAACATCTCGAACAGATCACAAAAAGTTAAACGCGAGTAATAAGGCAATTGTAATTGAACGATATAACGGAAGGTTATACTATAAACCGAACGAATCTGATATGGCCTGTGATGAAAAGAAAAATTGCGGAAGGACTTGCGATACCGTAACGTGGAACAAATCCTTAAAAGGCAGACTAAACTCTCGTTCAGTTTTTGGAGGAATGGAGGAGCTTTCAGACAAGATCTCTTTAAACCGAGGCACAACACTAACCCAAACCCTTCGACAAAATCAGAAACACCATTCAATGACTTGCTAATGGCAACATCTTAGTCTTATCGTGGTTTAAGTATATCTCAACAAGGGCAATCATTTCAGTATTGTTTCTGGTAGTTTAAAGCAGATTTTCACGATTCATTCATGCATTTACTAACATATGCAGTGCGACCGCTGTACGTTTATTTCGAACACTTAAAATGAAGTTGCTTAAACGTCGGCATATCGCTGCCTGCCAGCTTATTTCCTGGGTCATTTGCAATGCAGAAATCGCCAATGCGGGTGCCGTTTTCATTCTATTTTCCGGGAGCGTGGTTTCCATCACATCGTAAGGCAGTGTTGTGGCATTGGAATCGGCCATAAAGGACGATGTACGAATTAACTTGTGTAAAAGTTGTAGATTACTTCCTTGAACGGCATAATCTCTAGCGATACTTGCGCCCGTATCATGAATCATAGTGCAGGGGATTGGTGCTAATACTCTTTTACAGATGGAACAACGGACTAGTTTTCATCTTGAATGTTCTATTTCGATAAATAAAATAAAATAACGCACAATGGAATCTGGTCCAAAGACCCTTTTACTCGAAACCCCAAGTTTGATTTTTATCTCTACAGACAAACACTAGACACCACGGCCAAACCTTATTTAGGCTCTCCACCATGCCAACGAAAACTGTTTAAATGTTTAACCAAAAGAAAAAGAGGTCAAAGGAGCACACGCAACCACCCTTACTTCCTGCAGAAGATATTTTCTCCTTCAGTTATTAGATTTCAATCTAATCTGTTTCTCAACCATGCATCTCCAGCTCAACCTGTCGCTGGTCGTTTTTAGTTTGTATGTTTGCATAGCTAACGAAGCTCGAAGAAAAGCCTGGTAAACGCAAATCTTTTGGTCAAACTGTTTTACCGTTTATACGTGAATCCATTATACAAAAATTGAACCAGGGGTAGTAGTCTCGATAACAACATTGACAGTTGGTATCCTTACCCTCGGTGTCTGCCCGGATGGTTGCATGCCTAATATTGGCAAGTACATAGATAATTCGAGTCGAGTCCATGCGATAGCGATTGATATTCATAAAGCTTAATCTTGATAGACAAGTATTATTGTATATAGATAGTTACAGTGTCATAAAACAGAGTGACTGGAAGAAACTCTGCTCCTGTTTGAAACGCGAATGCAACGAAATTTAAAGAAACTGGAAATGTTGTTCACAGTGAAAAACACAATTCGAAGTTACCACCAAGACACCATTTTGGGAGTCTTCTTCCTGAAGAAGAGGACATCTTAGCCTGCCCGAATTCTTTAGAAAAACGACCAGCCTGTTGGGGGATAAATACTAATTAGATTAGAGCGAAAATAATGTCAACTTATTTAAAACGAAAGAGCAGTTAGCGTGGATGTAATCGGTAAAAGAATTTAGAAGAGGGTACCACCCGTTTTATCTTCTCAAAATTCCACAAAAAGTCTAGTATTGCCAATCACTAGGTGATCGTTGCTCTATTTAAGAGAAGTAATAAATGGTGTAATACCGTATGACACTAGGATCACAAAAAAATCATGAACTAGATGACAAAAGAACAAACAAAATGATAACTTTCAAAGCTAATCAAGGTTCACCAAGTTGATTTGCTCCAGAAAACAGTCCAAACAAATCGCATTCATTGTTCTTGAGCATGATCCAATAATCTGACCAAGAGTAAACACCTAAAAAACTACGCAAACTAACAACAGCATTAGCTAAGCGTGAGTATGTTAGTCTCTCCACCCCTCATTCCCCCACAGATAAGACCAAACAGGCTGCAAATTTCTTATCTCTCCATGTCAATTAAACAAACAGATTTTCTTTACTGAAAAACAGAACAAAAATGAACATTTATTCTTTAAGCAAATAAAACATGGAAAATATATGTATAAAAGAGCACCCTTGGAGACTGATCTAAACTAACACTAAAAATACTTTGAGACTGGGGACTTAAACTCGATCATAGTAGTCCACATGTTGACCAGATTTGAATTTCCTTTCTTCCAAGACACTCAAGAACTTGGCCGTAGTAAGTTGGGTGGTGAGAATCGTTTTCTTCTCTCGCGAATCACGGAACGAATCTCGAACGCCTTCGTCTACAGACTCCTTTTGCACATAAACAGTCATGTCGGTATCAACAGGACCAGGCGAATAGTTCAGCACCACAGTGTCCTTCTCTTCTTCAGCCAGTACACGGAAATACATTTCTCGAGCTGCCTTTCCAGAGCAATACTCTGCCATGCTAGCGAATGGCTTGATACCACACAACGAAGTAATGTTCACCACTATCTTCTGGATATCTTTGAAACGATTCATGAATTCGACATTCAGGGCGCACACTCCAGACACATTTAAGTGTAAGTACTTCTCCCAAGTCTCGACGTCGCCGAGTTCTTTGGCCTTCTTCGACACATCACCCACGGAACCAACATTGTGAATTATTAGAGCTTGCTCGAAATCGGTGACACTGACTCCAGTTAAAGCATCGTTTAGGACGGCATTGTAATCCTTAGAAGTAGCAGTACCTAAATCACGAGAATACACCTTCACAGTGATGTCATTTCTTTGAGACAGTATCTCCTGACGCGTTTTGTCCAGACCAGGTTGGGAGCGCGCCAACAAAACCACTAAACTATTTGATCCGAGACGTTTGCAGCATTCCACAGCCATGGTTTTGCCAATGCCTTTGGAGGCTCCAGTTAAGATGAAAATGCACTTTTTGTTGAACTCCATGACTCTAAAGATTCCACTACACCTGATGAATCAATAATGGGAATGCTGTCGTGTGTCACGCGATTAAATTTGAAAAGTAAAAGTACGGAGATGAGAAAACCTTTTAAGCAATTGGAACTGGTTGAGCTTGGAAGGAGAATTTTGCGCGAAATCACTGACTCAGTCGACTGCCGCGGTGATTTTTGCAATAAAATGGGTGAACCACTCAATCAGTTGCCGTTGTTGAGTTGTTTTTATATTCTCGCTGGAGTTGAGTTTGTTCTAATTATTTGGAATTCTGAGGGAGAGAAAGGGATAAAAAATGTTGATGAATAGAAGGAACTCAACAAGTTGGCAAACCAGTGAGGACACTTGTTAAAAATAAGATGCTACGAATTTTTTTATTAATTTTCAATACAATTTACTTTTCATAAATTATTTTTAGGTAATCGGAGATTTCACTTATTTAATTTTGTAGCTAATCACTCTTAAAACGACAAAATGTTCTTGACTCGTGATCTGAAATTTTGAGCTTTTAACAAACAAAATGATAGCCACAATCAATAGACCTTCCAGGCAGACTTATTGTTTTCTAGATGCTTCCGATTTCACACGCCAAGTTGGCTAAGGCCCCTCTCTACTTGCGCGCATCACTTCTGCTACTGCGTTTTCTCTCGGTGATGGATGCGGTGGCTATCCGCGCTGCAGCGCTCTAAATGTTCCAGCTATCTAAACCGTTATATTTTGACGCTTTTAAATAAGTCCAGCACAGTTCTTGGTTAAATCTCCTTCTCCACTATCACTATTTTTGATGAAGTCTATGCCTCTGCGGTGTCATTGGAGAAGACTGGGATAATCAGTGTTTTAAAGAGCGCTGTTTTGGTTGTGCAAAAGAAAGCTCTGCACAAAAAGCCCAGAAAATAACGATTGGCAATAGTTACTTTTCAAATGACCTCTAAGGTGGTTTATATTACTTGTGGGACCTAGGTATACAAAGTGCTTGATTTTTGATGTCTATTGCGGCGTTTTTCCCGAATGATCGCTGCTATGTGTACTTTCTCGATGACAGCAGGTACTTCACTTTTCTCTCGCCAGACCCATCTTCGTTGCTTATGTTTGAATAATTGCCCCATTCCTGTTGACACGCGAGTTCTGCACAATACTTTAAATCACGATGTTGAAGAAATCGCCTTTTGTAACATCAAAAGTCTCGGTAGAAACATAACCGATCACACTGGAGCAGCGAGCTTTCTCCATGGTCTTCCTACAGAGGTGGAGACGTTTAGCAGGGATCTCAAGACCGGATATGACTTTGTATAATTTTCCCCAAAATAAGCTGTCACAGATGGCCTTAAAATTGATAATGAGTGGTGAGTATCGATTTGAAATTTAAGGCTCTATTCCCAGATCTGATTGATCAAGACTAAGCAGCTGATGTAGAAAAAGTTGTAACTGATTGCAATTTACGCCAGATGAAATGCCTTGGCCGATGTTGACGAGCCTGATGCCTCTACTGTTTGTACAGACTTTCCTTCAGGGCGGGGTGAACCTGGGCCTCAACTAGTAAGCCTCTGCAGTTAGACCGGTTTTTAGCGAAATGCCGAAATACACCAAATCGGTTGGTCACATTCTACGTGTGCACGCCACCTAATGTGAGGTCTTCCTCTACTCCTTTGTCACTCCAGGTTAGATTCGAATACTCTGCGGGCCGGAGCAATGGTGTCCATCCGCCCTACATGCCATAGTCATCTCAAGCGATTGATGCGCAGTTTTCCCACAATGTCGCTGTACAGCTTGTATTGCTCGTTGTTCAATCTACTCCTCCAAAGCCCGTCAACGTAAACGGGACCGTATATTTTTCGATTTCTGCTGAGGTGTTATGGGCAGAATTCATAGCAGATTGCAGATAGACAAAGTCCTTTACAACCTCGAAAACATGGCTGTAAATTGTGACATTCTGTCCAATTCGTCGATGTTGTGTGTCCCTTTGTGTTGACAGCGTATACTTGGTGTTACCCTCATTTACCGCTAACCCCATTTTGCAGCTTCCGTTTCAATACTAGCGAACGCACCGGTGACAGCCCGCTGAGCTTATGGCAATATCATCGGCGTACGCTAGTATCATAGTTGCACATACTTTTGAAAGATTGTGTCACCAGTGTTCGCTTGTCAGTTCCGCACAATTCTTTCAAGTTGATGTTAAAGAAGTCACATGACGGCGCATCACTTTAAAAAAAGAAAGAAAAAAAGACGAACTTTTTTGACATCAAATGTCTTGGTTAAGTCGGTATCGACCTTGATGGAGTAGCCAGCGTTCTCAATCGTCATTCTGCAGACACATGGCTCGTCTCTGTAAATGCTGTCATATGCCACCTTACACTCTTCTGACCAGATCTGAGAAACGACTTGATGTATGCTCTCCATAAATCCATAAAATCATTTCCTGCAGCTTTGATACATCAGATAGATTTTAGCTCAGCTTACTTCGTTCTGGTCAGGTGGACGGAAATTTTGGTTATCATCGTCTAAGTTGAATGGTCTATTCTGCCTGACGGAGGCATGTTGGGTTTCTTCGCCTTTACAGAGTTTGCTATATTCTCAGCACTGACTGAGACTCCACTACAAGGTTTTCTTTTTCATATCTAAAGGCTTCTGTACAGGTCTTCTTCCATTGACACGTTCTTTTTACTCTGCTCGTTATTCCTGGAGTAAAACCTCTCAATATCATCGATGGCGCGATTTTCCTGCCCCTTTTTAACGCCGCTTTATAGGCTCCATGTTTCCCTGCATGTGCTTGCCGGCATTCTTCATCAAAGCAGGGATTTCTTGGTGGTGGTCGGATGATACCCAGCACATCAGTTGGGGTGCCCCTGATGAAACGTTGGCAGGGTTGCCACTGGATACGGGTTCGGCGAAGATTCTGGCGGTCTCTTGCGATTGCAGCTTTTCTACGTTATATCTTCTCACTGTAGTCCTTCTTTGTTGTGGCACTTGGGAAATCCGCATTCGCACAAGGTGGTGATCCGCGTTAATGTTGGTTACCCGGAATGTTTGGACGTCCCGAATACGCGTCTTCTGCCGATCGTAATGTGATCAATGTGTTTAGTGTTTGATTGATCGAGAGAGCGCCATGTTTTTTAATGAATGTCGAGATGTGGGAACCACGTGCTTTCTACGTTGGGACGTAATAGCATATAAGGCGAATATTGGCGAATTTAACCTTGACGCGGGTGCCAGGGTGCTGGCTAACTTGGCTGACCTTAAAATTTAAAAAAATATGATTCCTAGCAGGGAAAGATGGAGATTGTCGGCAGACAATCGTTTAGTTATTCGTGGAGCTCTTCACTCTGAAGCTTCTATTTACCATATACTTATTGGAGCCCTCCAATAATATCTACAGCCTTTAGTTAAAGGGTGAGCCAATAGCTAGTTTAGCGTGACTTCCACCGACCTATTTCCTTTTGCAGTCGTTGTAAGGGAGGTTTTATTTTCAGTGTCTTACTTTATATAGCCGTCTTAATATCCCTTTTGTGGAGCCTCTTCAACCTTTTAGGTTTAATTTGTCTATTCTGATGGAATTTAATCGACCTTACCTAAGGGCCTACATTTAATGTTTTCAAGCTAATTTGCCTTCAGTAATAAAAATCGGTTTCAGATCCTTCCAAAGTATTTTCATGCATTGGCCCTCATAGGTTTGCATATACAAGCTGGGCTATAATCTATGGTAGAACTCAGACGATGGGCGTACCAAGGAGCTTATTTTGGAATCTGGCGTTAAGGACCTCTTTTATGTTAGAGCATGCTAGGAAAGCTATAGCGGCTCTCTACTGCTACAGAAAGGGCTGTTGAGGCCCACAGCCAAGCATTATACAGTTGCTGTACACTTCGGTCGCCTGGTGGTCAAAAGGGTGATGAATTCGATTATATGAGAATACACTCGACTGAAGACGGGGTAACCAACCCCTGTGGAAGATCGTTGATGGCAGCTGACGAGAGAGAGATGGAGGAGTGCCATCTCACTAAGCCACTTTCGAACTTTCGGCACAGTTAGGTCGAACTAGTGCTATCTCTATATGAGCTGCTTCAACGTACTTGAATACCAGGTCTATAAGGATCTGCAACACTAAGTCTGGGTTTTGGAAAAGAGTGGATGGCGGATGACCCCTTAATAAGGGCCAACGGCAGCACTCACATCCCCGAAGCGGGTTACTGGCTCCGGAATTTGATCCGGCCCCTTTTGTCCTAGGGGTGCCCCCAAAAAGGGCCTGGCCCTCTTGTTTCGACGCGACCAATAGACTCGGATAAGGACGGATTCACTGTTGACGACCCTGCAAAACCAACAAATGACAATGACTTTCGGATCTGCACGTGGAATGTTTGGACCTTGAACAGGCCGCGAGCAGCCGAACAATTAGCGGAGGCCCTAGACTGTTATAAAGCAGATATCACCAGGAAGTGCGGTGGGATGGGCCGGGCAAAAGAAAGATGAAAAACTGTAATGTTTACTACGTTGATTGCTATATTAAACGTAAGCAGCGTCTATCTGGTTGCGGATTTGTTATAAACTGCAGACATAGTCAAGAAGTCTTGAGCTTTCGACACGTGAGTAAACACTTTATAGCAACCCGTATCAAAGGTAAATTCGCTAACATCAGCCTTATATGCGATACCAAAGAAAGTTTCTACGAGCTCCTCAACAAAACCTACAAGCATTGCCCGATGTAGCATCGTCCTAGGCGACTTTAATGCCAAAACCGGAAAGGAGGACATCTTTGGTAGCACAATCGAAAGATATAGCCTAGACGACAGCACGTCTGGAAACGGACTTAGACTAACCGATTTTGCTGCAGGACGTTACGTTACTATAGCAGGTACACGGTTTCCTCACCTCAACATTCACAAGGGAATATTACAGACTCCAGATCAGCAAACAGTCAACCAGATTGATCATGTTGCGATCGACGTAAGGCACTCCTCAAATATTTTAGATGACCGTTCGGTCAACATGGACTCGGGCCAACATGGACTCGGGCCCAACCTATTGCAGCCAAAGTACGTCTACGGATATCTCAGATGCAACAACAACGGGAAAATACAATGCAATGAGGAGATTTAACGTTGAACGATTAAAATCGCAACAAGCCGCCAGAACCTTTGCCGACCGCGTGTCCCCCAACCTTTCGAGAAGTCCTTTGCAGCCAACATCAAGTGCTGAAGACCAGTGGTGGAGATGCGGAGAAGACATCAGAAATGCCGCAACTGACGTGCTGGCTTTCACCCGCCCTCCGCCACGAAACCTGGTTTGATGAAAAGTGCCGGCGAGAACGTGCAGCAAAACAACATGCCTACAAAGCAGCGCGTTCACAAAAGAACGAAAGCGGAGGAAAGAACATCAGTTTCTCCGGAGAAAAAAGAAAGAGCATGAGAAGAGCGCGATCGAGCAAATAGAGAGGTGCTACTGCTGGAATAATGTTCGCAAGTTTTACCCAAAGGTAAAAAAAACATGTGAGGGTAATAAGACCCGAACGGAAACCTGTAGAGATGCACAAGGAAACCCTGTAGTAGAGTCACACCCAGTGCTGAGGATATGGAAAAACCATTTCTGCAGATTGCTAAACGGCGAAGACAGCACAAGTTCCGCTGTCAGGCAGATCGAACCATTCAACATTGACCATGCAAGTCAATAATTCTGTCCACTCGACCAAAATTAAGCGCGGATAGCAATATCCAAACTAAAGTCGAACAACGCTCCCGGGCCGGAAGTCCTACCCGCCGAACAATTTAAGGCAGCAGAGATGACTTGGTAGAGAGCATACACCAACTTATTTCCAAGATTTGGTCGCATGAATGTATGCCTTATGAATGGAACCTCAGCATCGTTTGCCCGCTTCACAAGAAAGGGACCCTCTAAACTGCGCCAACAAAAGAGATCTTGTTTGCCGTATCGTGAGAGCGCCTGAAACCATTTGTCAACAATGTGATTGGGCTCTATCTGTGCGGTTTTAGGCTCGTAAAGTCCATAATTCACCAAATATTCACACCACGGCAGAACCTGGAGAAAACCCAAGAAGTTCAGATCGACACTCACCACTTTTTCATCGATTTTAACGCTGCACATGACAGCATCTACAGAGACGAGCTATACAAAGCCATGTGTAGTCTTCGCATCCCTGCCAAAACCGTCCGGTTGTGCAGGATGACAATGGAGAAAGTTCGCTGCTGCATCGAGGTCAGTAACGACCTAATCGAGACCTTTGATGTAAAAAAAGGATTTAGGCAAGACGACGCGCTCTCATGGGATCTCTTTAACATCATACTTGAAAGAAGTATGCAAAACTCACAAGCCAACACACGAGGTACGTTCTTTCAAAAGTCTGTTCAATTGCTTGCATACGCCGACGATATTGATATTATTCGTAGAACACAACAAGCTGTCACTGGTGCGTTTGCGAGTATAGGAACAGAAGCAGCAAAAATGGGTCTACCGGTAAACGAGGGCAAGAAGGGACACCCAACATCGACGAATCGACCAGAATGTCACAATCTGCAGCCACCATATAACTTTAAGGCAGTAATGAACTTTATCTACTTCGGCTCTGCTTTCACATCTGAAAACGACATCTCTTCAGAAATCAAACGAAAAATAACACTGTTCTTTGGCCTGAGAAATCAACTGTGTAGTAAGGCTCCCTCCCGAACAACCAAATAAAGACCCTAGTCCTGCTCTATGGTTCCGAAGCATGGACATTTTCTAAATCGGGATGAAGATATCCTTGGTCGTCTCTCGTTGATCCCATATCCCGTTTATGGGTTCTGGAGGAGACGATTCAACGATGAACTCTACGAGCTTTCGTACGAGCGACATCGACCTGGTCAAACAAATGCGCATTGGGCATTTGAGATGGCTGGGGCATGTAGAGCGAAAGAACACCAACACCCCAGCCCGCAGAATCTTCGACTCTAATCCGGAGGGACAACGCAGTAGAGGAATGTTGCGCGCGCAAGTGGAAAGGGACCTCAACCAACTTGGAATGCATAACTAAGGCAGTTTGCCCAAGACCGCGCTAATTGGAGAGGCTTATTGGTTGAGGCTCAGGTCCACCCCGGAATGTTATCGTGAAAAGGTTATGCCTGAATCGAGAAAGTTTCCCAAGCTTCTTAGATATATACATACGCTTCATTGTTCCACTTACAACTTCTCCTAGGGCCACACCTAACACCTTTTTTTATCTATTCCTCCTTGATACTCTCGACAAACTGGGGTCTTATTTATTCCAACCCCTTTACAACGCATAATCTTAGGTTTAAAGCTAAAGACAAAATGAACTCTAGGAAGACGGAAGACTAATTTGATCCGTACAAATCCATACAACCAATGCAATGTCAGTCAGTCATTTTGAAAAAGGAAAGTTAAAATTTTCAAAAGCTAAATTGTGCATTTCTGACTCGAACTCATTTCTCGCGATTTATAGTAAAAATTTCAAAAACAAATTGGGTCAACATACGAACTCAGATTAATTCTTATCAGGCTCTTAAATGTGAATAACATAAATAAATACAAATGTATATATGTAAATATATGTGGACTTGCGTGATTTTTTCTTATTGCGAATAACCAAAATTTAGAATAATCACTTAAGCCAAAAATTATGTTCATCGGTACATAACAACGTTTTTGGAAACGTTTGCAGATGTGACGAACGCCATTTTAGAGGCACTAGCAAAAGTTAAGTAATCGGAGTCGAGTTTTAACCAGGACTACATACTTGAGATAAGTTCACGTTCACAAGAAGTGTTCTGGGATCAGTCGACGAAAATACATTTGCGAACAACTTCTTGCAGATCGACACGGCGGCATCAGTGAATTTTAAACTTAAAATTGAAAATTAAATCAAAACAAGATCCTACAATTGCTGTTGTCTATTAATTATTGTTCTGATGGTAAGCACTGGGGATATTGAGGAATTTTAAATATCTACATATATGTGGTGATAGTCTAGGTGGACCTGGACCTTAAGCGCCCTCTGTTAAACGTAATTTTGCCCTAATTGCATTCAGTTTGGGCACCAACGTCAGCGAGGTTCCTTTCTATCTGAGCGTTAAATCTTAGATCTTTATTGTTCATTCCAGGATGAATGTAGAGCGGTTATATTAATTCACTCAACATGTCCGGGTCATCTCAGTCGACGAATTATAAACTAGGCAAGAAGTCTGCAGCTTCAAGAAATGACTGAGGACTTGAAAAAACCCACCTTAAAGTTGAAATATAAATTTGATATACGTTCATCCTTCCACAGAGGAGAAGGACCACAAAGATTACAAAGATTGATCATAGGAACTCACCGACAAAGCTGTATATGGTACATCTCCAGACCGCAAGCACAAGCATTCGAGAGTCCTTGCCGCTGTTTTGAAATCGTAAGTCAGACGATCACTTACGATTCCAAGGCAGCAGCAGTCG
This sequence comes from Volucella zonaria, assembly GCA_963966105.1. NCBI lineage: Eukaryota > Metazoa > Arthropoda > Insecta > Diptera > Syrphidae > Volucella > Volucella zonaria. Next base: position 110,102,289 of record OZ014532.1, on the reverse strand, counting down.
ATTTGGCGAGAAGCACACAGCAACTCATTTTCGAAATATAGTTGACTGATGATCGCCATCTCAGCAATGCTCTCAAAGATCTCTGAAAAGAAGACAAAATTCTACCTACTATATTGGTCCTTGTCAGTTTTTTTTTATTTTTATAATTAATTGTCCATTTTCATTTAGGCATTCATCTGACGGCACAAACTGGAAATTAATATCCACAACATGCTTTTTGATCGGGAAGCCGCACACGGAATAATTTACAGAGATACGTTAACGGAGCCATATGTAATTTTGGCATCCCAGCCAAACTGGGAAATAAGTCCTTATTGTAAACAATTTGAAATTGTCTTCGAAAAACCTACTTTATCAGAGTTCTAAGTTAGAGGAGCAAGTATAGCGATGAGCCTTACAACCCAGCCCAGACGGATATGTTTAGCAAATGTTTAATAACTCACCGGCCAAGGAGTCTTCAAATCCATCCCGGACGGTAGCTTTTTTTTTATAATTTGCACACGTCAAGGGATTATTTTTTTTAGTGCCCTTAAAATGTTTGCACACAGCTCGGGCGAAGGAAAATCAGGGCGGATGGAAAGAGAGGTACCGCTGAACGTTGGTTTTAAATGTTTGAAGGTTATTATGACTAGGAAATAAAGAGCTAGGCAGAGCATTCCATAAGAGAGTTGTACGGCTTAGGAACAAATCACGATATTTTAGAGTACGTCCGAAAGCGGGGTTAAGGCTATACTGATGAGCATTCATAGCGAGACGGGTATTACGGTTAAAAGTTTGAAGGGACGTAATGTTACTGGTGATTTCTATGGAGCACTGTTGGTGGAAATAGCGATAAAACAAATTGAGACAGGCGACATTACGTCAGTGTTCGAGGGTGTCCATTGTTTGAGTGATATTAGTATCACCTATGAGTTTTATATCACGGTTGTGGATTCTATCTAGCAGGTGCAGAGATGTTTTGGGCGCACCCGGCCAGATACTCTAATTTTGGGCGGATAAACGCCTTATATATTGAGGCCAGATCAGAGGGGGTAAAGTATTTCTTACATCGCTTGAGGAAACCTAGACATTTCGCAGCATTTTTGACGACACCGAATATGTGGTAATTCCAACTTAAGTTGTCATTGACATACATACCGAGAATGGAAAGTTTATCGGTTTCGACGATGCAAATGGATAATGGGAGGGTTTCTAAATTTCGTTTCAACGATAGCAGACAGCATTGTGTTTTGGAAGCATGAAATTCTACTCTGTTAGTGGTTCCCCTATTAGATATGCTGGTAATATCAGAATTTAATGAGCTTAACATACGCTGCCGTTCCCGTTCTACAGCCGAAGAGCAGGGACGTGAGTCCGGGAACGAATATGAAAAGCTGTCAGCAAAGGAATATATTGGATTAGAGGTAGCAGACAAGAGATCGTTGATGAAAATTAAAAAGAGTGTCGGAGACAGAACGGAGCCCTAGGGCACACCAGCGTTTATTTTGTGAACATCAGACTTGAAACCATCCGAAAGGTAATTTCTAATCCATTGAAGAAGAGTCATCGATCCCAAATGAACGCATTTCCGACAAAAGAGCCTGATGTCAAACTCTGGCAAATGCTTTAGAAATATCAAGTACAACTGTCTTGCTTTCCCCAGATTGATATACTCGTAGGTACGCTTTGGTTCCACTTTTCGGTGAGACATGCCATCAGTGGACCTGTTGCTACGAAAACCATATCGCCGGTCATTGAGAAGTTTTCGTGTTTCGAGATATTTCATGAGCTGACGGTTTATCAGTGTTTCCATGACCTTGGAAAGAAGAGACGTAAGTGCAATGGGTCTGTAGGAGGAGAGAGAAGAAGATTCGCCTTTCTTAGGGACGGGCTGGACAAATGCTGTTTTCCATCTGCTCGGAAAGAGCCTAAAGAGTAGGACTGATGAAAAAGCTTACGCACTGGTTTTGCCAGCGTGGAAGAACACCTCTTCAGAAGAAGGGGAGATATACCAACTGGACCAGCGGATTTATGTATGTTGAGATCTTTAAGTACTCTTACTACTATACGAGTGCGAAACTGGATTCGTCCCATTGAAGATTCGACGCATTCAACGCGGAGACAAAGCGTGAATTTTCATCGACAGATTCGCAGAGTGAATTACTATGGTGACGCGGGTGACGAGGGTGACGGGGGTCACAGGTGTTGTTTGTCCGCAAGTGGATACTGTCGTGCAACATTGTGTGGTAGTTTTGGTGACATCTTAAGCAGGTAAGATCTAACGGGCAGTGCTGTTGTGTACGGTTAGCTTTGAGATAATTTCTGCACACCTTCGCTTTCATCACGAACATCAGTGTCTGTGCTGGGTTTGTTTTCTGAAATCAGGACAAAACATTAGAACATGCTTTCCAAAGCAACTTGGACTTCGATTGACATTTACTTGATGGCTGTGGACCGGTTATGGTTTGGATGGTTTTTTGTTGCCTTCCCTTAGATTTTGCCGAGAACATGGCCATTGCATCCAGTCCTTGAAGGCGGTTTTCCAAAAACTTTTCCAGCTCTGCGTACGTGGGAATAGAATTCGGGCTATTAAGTAAAATTTCACAGTCTTTAATTATGACTGGATCCAGTTTTTCTGTCACATGCAAAAGTAACCAATCGTCCCTCTGGTCGGTTGGCCACCCTAGTTGCTTCGGAGCCCGAATAGCTTCAGTGATTCCATCAAGAATCTGGTGTAAGCCCCAAAACGATTCGGTAGTCATGATTGGCAGCTTTACGATGTCACGAAGGTACTGTTTAATAAGCCTACGCTTGTTGTCATATCGACTTTGTAAAATATCCCAAGCGCTCTGAAAGTTGTCATCTCTAATCGGAATATTTTTTAACACACTCGCGAAGGCTACTACAATTGAGATAATGTAATCGTTGCACATTGGAAAGCAATGTATCATTGATTACACAGCTGGTAAACATGTCTTTGAAGCTCAGCCACTCGTTAAACGATCCATCGAAGGTGGACAGCTGAAGTTTTGGCAAAGTTTATTTGACGTTGCTGCCTCCGCTTATGACGGGACGGGTCGGTGTTGAATGAGACATACCTATGGTATCATGCGCAGTTGTGGACAGCTCGTCTATGAGATCAGTGAGTTCTCCTAAGGCTTCGCAATACGCAGATTCAATTTTAGCAAAATGCTCATCCGATAGACACCTCTGAAGACCCGTTTCATTATCTTCTGTTACCTCTGCTGATGAGATGCAATCATGGCCATCATTGAATTGGCTCCAGTAGTCGTCTAGGAGTTTTCTTCTGCCCACGAAGTACCCTTTTGTCTGTTTCGCCTTGGCGACTTTTTGTGAATTAGATGAGAAGTTACAAATTAGCTTCGCAATAGATTCTTCCTTAGCCAGCGCCATTGCTTTTGAAAAAAAAACCTTTCTACTAAGAAACACGAATATTTTACACGGAAGAATGAGGTTCTCCGCAAGGGATGCCAATGTTTAGAAGAAGGTTTTTTCCTTTTTTGAAAACATTTTTATTACAAAAAATTCTGACAGAAGCTTGACATTGCGATGAATATGTTAACTAGCGATGGTATTGCCAGATATGGGGCAATAGTGAGAACTAGGTTTTATAACAATACTTTTCAACAATTTGTATTGCCTTTACTTCTACATAACACCAGTGTCAGATTAAATACAGTTACATATATCCTTTTAAGGTCTTCTAAAACTAGGCGTCATTAAGCTGATTCGAACACACATTTCAAGACCATTGATCTCGACGATAACCTAAGCTTTAGGACTTACTAGTCAAATTATTTATATCATAAGAGCGTGCCTATTTATAACTTAAATCCTTTATAAACTTTCCTCTATTTAGAAATGAAAGGGCTGATTCCGCATCGATTAGTGATGCCGTAAGCCTTCCGGATTTGTTGTTCCCTTGTGTCCAAGGTGGTACCACTGCCATTCCCGGAGCTTTCGGTTGTGGTAAAACTGTCATCTCACAAGCCTTGTCCAAGTACTCCAATTCGGATGTCATCGTCTACGTCGGTTGCGGAGAACGTGGTAACGAAATGTCTGAGGTACTTCGTGATTTCCCAGAGTTGTCAATTTAAATCGATGGTGTCACCGAATCCATCATGAAACGTACCGCTCTTGTTGCCAACACATCCAACATGTCTGTCGCTGCTCGTGAAGCTTCCAACTACACTGGTATCACTTTGTCTGAATACTTCCTTGATATGGGTTACAACGTATCCATGACGGCTGATTCTACCCCTCGTTGGGCTGAGACTCTTCGTGAAATTTCAGGTCGTCTCGATGAAATTCCTGCAGATTCTGGTTATTTAGCCTACTTGGGTGCCCGTTTGGCCTCCTTCTATGAACGTGCCCGTCGTGTCAAGTGTTTGGGTAACCTAGAACGTGAGGGTTCCGTTTCCATTGTCGGTGCTGTATCACCTCCTGGTGGTGATTTCTCAGATCCTGTCACTTCTGTTACACTTGGTATTGTACAGGTGTTCTGGGGTTTGAATAAGAAACTTGCTGAACGCAAACATTTCCCCTCCATCAACTGGCTCATTTTGTACAGTAAATACATGCGTGCCTTAGAAGATTTCTATGACAAGAACTTTGTCGAATTCGTGCCACTTAGGACCAAAGTCAAGGAAATCCTACAAGAGGAAGAAAATCTTTCAGAAATTGTACAACTCGTCGGTAAGGCTTCGTTGGCTGAGACCGATAAGATCACTCTCGAGGTGGTCAAGCTGCTCAAGGACGATTTCCTACAACAGAACTCTTACTCTTCATTTCTGCCCATTCTACAAAACAGAGGAATATCATTGCCTTTTACGATATGGCTCGTCATTCAGTTGAATCCACCGCTCAGTCCGACAACAAGATCACGTGGAACGTGATCAGGGAGGCCATGGGCAACATTATGTACCAACTGTCTTCTATGTATGAAGTTCAAGGACGCCACCAAGGATGGTGAAGCTAAAATCAAGGCCGATTTCGATCAACTGTACGAGGACTAACAAAAAGCCTTCAGGAATCTGGAAGACTAAACCACTTCAAGCCTTTGTTGTTTATATATATTGTAAACTAGTAGTTAAACTTTTAAAAATCGAAAAAAAAAAATGCCCAAGCCCTTACATTGTAAATGAAATGCCCAAAATGTCCTTTTTGTTGCCCAATCCGTTTACTTGCACTTAAGCAGCAACAACAACTTATTTTCTTCTTTTACTTGTTTACACACTTATCAACTCTTGAACTTGAATAATTTTTGATGTATCGACGCTAGGGAAAAAGTCACTTTTAGACGTTTAAAAACCTCACAATTACAAGTTTAAAGATACCACATCTGTTACCACACAGGCATAAGTTCTAGAGATACCATCTTCAATATACTGCCAAAGAGGACAAAGCAAAGCTTAGCTTAAAATCGCATCATCCGTTTCTTTTTTCTTAAAAAAAGGTAAAGCGGGAGATTTCTTTTATTTAAAACGCTAAACTTGCTTCTTGAATTCCATTGAATTGGACAACGGCAATCATGACATGGATTTTTTTAAAGCATCACTCTGCAATGTGTTGTTGTCATAGTTTGATAGGTAGGACGTGTATCATCATCATTTTTATAAGGACGCGGAGATGAGATTTAATGGGAGAAATCTCAATCCGTCATGGAATCCAACTATAACTGGAAGTTTCCACATGTCTTAAGGAATGACATCGAACCTGGTCTAACTATTGGGTCTATAACTTGCTAAGAGCGGTGCGATTTGCTAAGGGATGGCGTAACTTGTGTTATTCCATTGTTAATATTCCATTGGAACATGCGTTGGAAAGCTACTGTCATTGTACGTCATTTCAGTATATGTCATTCATTTGAAGCGTAAACAACAATAATTTTTTTTCACTCAAATATGTCGAACTTTGTGCCTGAAAAAGTGTTCTTGTGGGGAGTTCTTCTCGGCAGAAAACTGCTGCCGAAAGTCATCGTATTTTGGTGGAAGTTTATGGTGAACATGCGCTAGCTGAGCGAACGTGCCAAAAGTGGTTTACACGATTTAAAAGTGGTGATTTTGGCTTGGAAGACGATGAACGTCCTGGGAAGCCAAAAAAGTTTGAAGATGAAGAACTGGAAGCATTACTCTATGAAGATTGTTGCCAAACACAAGAAGAGCTCGCAGAATCTTTGGGTGTCACTCAAGCAGCCATTTCAGAACGTGTCACTCAAGCAACTGGATATATTCAAAAGCAAGGAAATTGGGTTCCACATGAACTCAAGCCGAGAGACGTCGAAAGGCGGTTTTGCATGTCCGAAATGCTGCTGGAATGCCACAAAAGGAAGTCATTTTTGCATCCGATTGTTACTGGTGATGAAAAATGGATCCATTACGACAACCCCAAGCGCAAAAAATCATATGTGAAACCCGGCCAACCAGCCAAATCAACGGCAAAGTCGAATATCCATGGCGCAAACGTAATGCTCTGTATTTGGTGGGATCAGATGGGTGTGCTGTATTATGAGCTACTAAAACCGGGTCAAACCCTCAATGGACAACGCTACCGAACACAATTAATCCGTTTGAAGAGAGCAGTGGCCGAAAAACGCCCGGAATATGCCACCAGACACGAGACAATAATTTTCCATCATGACAACGCTCGGCCCCACGTTGCTATTCCGGTTAAGAACTATTTGGAAAACAGTGGATTGGAAGTCTTACCCCACCCGCGTTATAGCCCAGACCTTGCCCCTTCTGACTACCATTTGTTCCGATCGATGCAGAATGCCCTCACTGAAATGCGGTTCACATCAGAGTAGAATATCAAAAATTGGCTTGATTCATTCTTGGCTGCCAAGCCGGCGCAGTTCTTTTGGGATGGGATCCACAAATTGCCAGAAAGATGGGAAAAAGTCATAGCTTCAGATGGGCAATACTTTGAATAATACTATTGAACATGTTTTTCTTAAGTAAACGTTCAAATTTTGAAAAAAAAACCGCAATATACCCAATATGAAGCATTGAACCAAAATTAACTACATAAATAAGCTTACAAATAAGATTAATGGTTCTGAGAGCACAAATCAACAAACTTTCAAAAAACATCACAAAACTTGTGGTGCAACTTACCGAGACTAGTTCCGGTCAACAAAATTTAGATATCATAGTAAACTCTTTTCCAAACATGTTAAAATCAGTCTTCCTATGACAGAGCTATCACCTCTTGGCATAGTTTTAAACGACCAAGTGTGCGAACACTGTGGAGCTAGCCAACCTAAAATTAATATAGCGGAACACAAAATGCTCTCTGCTACATAGTCTTGAATGGTAATATTTCATCATTCATCGTAGGAACTCAGAAAAAGGTGAGATTCCTAACCCGGTTCAATACCTATAACCGTGGGCTACACACAACCAGGTGGTAGATCCTTTCTTGCAAAGCAAGCAAGAACTATTCGCTTATTTAAAGCTTCTGTGAAGAAATGAGGCTTGTGAATGACTTAAGTCTAAGAAGAAATAATTTTTGCGTCATTTCTAAGTGAATACTAGTGAGAACTATACTCCCACGGTCTTTAGCACTTCCAGGCTATTAAGCACGCAATCCAACATAATATTCATAAAGCGCGCATCTGTGGTCCTTGGTGCTTGCGTTGTTTCACACCCCTGCATAACGAGCGTCCCGAAAGATCGTGAACTTATGTTATTATGCCGGAATGTCTCTGAATGTCTAGACTTAGCCATAGTTCCCTAAACAGAATCTGGTTGACACAATGGAGCCACACCTGCAACTGTTACGATGCTATACGGAAGAAGTCGACTTTCACTGTGCTCAGAACTGGCTTTGGGCAGAAAAGAAATGTCGAATCTAAAAGGTCGGCTCGAAAATCAATCAGAAATGTACCACTGAAGTCATCGTTTAAATTGTCAAGTAGGTATAAGCTTTGCTCCTCACATACGCATTCCTTATGGCCATAAGTTATGCAGAGCAGGTAAACAGATATTATTATCCGAACTTGCAGCAACAGCAAGCTTGTGCTTAATCCTACGAGTACAACCACTTTAAAATTGCTATCAATTAGCTTGCTATACAAGGCTCAGAAGGATCTGACGTCTTTGAAAAGTCAGATGCAGACGGCTTATTGGTACATGGTAGCGCCTTCTAGAGTACTCGTTGTGATAATAAAAATGTATTCAAAATGAAAACGATGATATTTGTTACGATTGCAAAGCCGATACAGCGAAATATTTCCACGAAAACATCATACCACAAGTACTAGACGCTAGTGTGGTGGGTGGGTGATGAAAGGTTCTGAAGCAATCACTCATCTTTCTGAGAAAAATAGTGAAATTTGATTAAATGAACATGTAAATAGTAAAATAAACTTTTTCTGGACTAAGTGCTCTCTTCCGACAGAAACAAAAGTCAGCAAGTACAATGCTATTTAGCTATGACAATCTGTTTTCACAGAGGCTAAAACAATAAAAGCCATATCATGATCCAATATGACACTTAAGTAAGTCTTTCAGTCGCCGTTGTAATGAAATAATTGAAACTCGCTAATCTGTTGAAGCCCAACCAAGCCATAATTAACAAAATGTTCACATATTATGTACGTGAGTCTGATAAGATCCGTATCTCCACCTGGAACCATAAGCCACGTGCCTGGCAACTAATGAAAATACAATACAGTCTCGACAGCAACAGATCAGGTCAAAGCGTCAAAGAATAATCATTTGCGCAACGCATCCGTCAATCAGTCGATTGATATCGATAACCAAATAGCAATCACCAAATAAAACACAACAACTACAACACTTATCGTTTTGATTATCAGTAATTCCTTTTATTTCGCAAATTAATTTTCCCATCATCGATAACTGGATCAGTCCATAGTGTCTGGCATTAAGTTCTATTGAAATTACGCTTAGTCAAGCATAGTAATCGATATCGTGTCCCGAGCTGAACTTTAAACACTCCAAAGTGTTGATAAGCTTGTTGATTGTTTCCAATGGCTTAACCAGGGGTTGTCCCAGTTCAATTTCACTCTTAATCGGATCCAAGTCATGGATGTTATTATTCGGATCGAATAGATTGATGTCTTCAAACGAAGCTAAATATCCTGGACGATAGTTTAGAACGGTCACGTTATCTTCACCAGCTGCCATGGCACGAAAGTACATATCTCGAGCTTTTCTTGCGGAACACTGCAGCTTGTTCATTTCAAATGGCAAAACGTTTACACTCGGCGTCAAGTTGACAACGAGTCTGTTGCTGCCTTCAAAAGCCTGCAAGAATGCTTGATTTAGGCCCACGGTTGCGTTGAGACTTATCTGAACATAGTGCAACCATAAATCGCTATTTTTCGGCTCTGCTTTAAGATCAGTGGCAATTGCAGCTTCATTATGGACAACAAATACCATCTCAAAGTCTTCCTTATTCAGATCACTTAAAATCTCGTCAAGATAGTTCCGGAACACATCAGTCCTGCCCATGGTCCAATCGATGTTGCAGCAAAAGACTCTCACATCATTGGGTAATGCACGAATGGCCGCCTTGGTCTGAGCCAAATCCGGTTGGGAATCCTCAAAAAGCACTACAACCGACCCGGGTTTGAATTTTTTACAAAATTCTACGGCAAGCAGTTTGCCTAGATTGTTCATGATCCCGCTCACAATGAAAAAGCAACGCTTGTACAGATCCATTTTCAGCAAACAAAAAAAAAACACTTGAAACTTGAAACTTGAAACTTGAATAAACGGTGTTTTGTTGTATAAACCAAGATATTGCCCGGTTGCTAAGGAGGATTTTATTTCCGTTATAGAACGCTCACGATGTGCGATTGAACTGAAAGTGACACCTAAACGGAGATGGCTTTTATGAGAGACCGAAAACGGTTTAAGTCTCCCACCCAGTGGCATCTTGACTTGATAACGGATGAAATTACAAGACGATCTTATCGCTGAGACGGCAGCCTGACGCACGGGTCTAGCGTCTCACAGGCCACGAACAAGCTGGGGAATACAAACACCATTGAATGAGAGAAACACATCTACGACTACGTATACGAATAGTGAATGAAAGTAGTGATCGTGTTGGTGATTGCTGGATAGTGGTAAACATCTTTAGCTTCCATGGTGACTGTACTCTAGTTTTGGACGAGATAAGGGATTGATGAGCACAGAATCTGAACACTTCTTTTTGTATTGTGATTCATTCCTCGTTGTTCCTAGTACTTTCGTGATTTGTTCTCATTGAAAGCGGACACAGTTGCTTTTAGTTGGATGTGCCATAGAAGCCGTCGAGCGCGATTGGCGACAGCTGTAGTTATTTGGAATGGGCTAAGTTCTTTCGTTTCAGAAAGACAAATGTCATGACCGACGGAGATAAATCATTGTTATATAGAAAATTGAAAGAGGTTTAGTGGAATCTTTTTAGGTGAACTTAAGGATCACGCAATCCAAATATTCGCAAATGTATGTCCAACGTTTTAATCTCTCAAAAGTCTTTTATAAATAGCAGTACTTTAGGATCCACACGTGCTAACAGCAAAATGTAGTTTCTGTCTGTCAAATTGTATTTTAATCAATTTTGTAGAGAATACATTAAATGTTCGAGTAAATTTCGTCTGGATGATGCCATTTGAAAGGTGCACTTCATTCTTCCAAAACTAAAAGTCCTCGAAGGAAGAATGGCCATATGGTATACAGTACGTAACTTCCTAAGTCCGCTACAAAGACAAAACATGGTGAGGCATTGGCGAAGTTAGCTCTAGCTATACTGGAATGAGATATTGGGTATATAATTATTAATTCGTGCGGTTTTTTTTTTCAAAATTTTAACGTTTATTTAAGAAAAACATGTACAATAGTATTATTCAAAGTATTGCCCATCTGAAGCTATGACTTTTTCCCATCTTTCTGGCAATTTGTGGATCCCATCCCAAAAGAACTGCGCCGGCTTGGCAGCCAAGAATGAATCAAGCCAATTTTTGATATTCTGCTCTGATGTGAACCGCATTTCAGTGAGGGCATTCTGCATCGATCGGAACAAATGGTAGTCAGAAGGGGCAAGGTCTGGGCTATAAGGCGGGTGGGGTAAGACTTCCCATCCACTGTTTTCCAAATAGTTCTTAGCCGGAATAGCAACATGGGGCCGAGCGTTGTCATGATGGAAAATTATTGCCTCGTGTTTGGTCGCATATTCCGGGCGTTTTTCGGCCACTGCTCTCTTCAAATGGATTAATTGTGTTCGGTAGCATTGTCCATTGATGGTTTCACCCAGTTTTAGCAGCTCATAATACAGCACACCCATCTGATCCCACCAAATACAGAGCATTACGTTTGCGCCATGGATATTCGACTTTGCCGTTGATTTGGCTGGTTGGCCGGGTTTCACATATGATTTTTTGCGCTTGGGGTTGTCGTAATGGATCCATTTTTCATCACCAGTAACAATGACTTCCTTTTGTGGCGTTCCAGCAGCATTTCGGACATGCAAAACCGCCTTTCGACGTCTCTCGGCTTGAGTTCATGTGGAACCCAATTTCCTTGCTTTTGAATATATCCAGCTGCTTTTAAACGTTCTGAAATGGCTGCTTGAGTGACACCCAAAGATTCTGCGAGCTCTTTTTGTGTTTGGCAACAATCTTCATAGAGTAATGCTTCCAGTTCTTCATCTTCAAACTTTTTTGGCTGCCCAGGACGTTCATCGTCTTCCAAGCCAAAATCAGCACTTTTAAATTGTGCAAACCACTTTTGGCACGTTCGCTCAGCTAGCGCATGTTCACCATAAACTTCCATCAAAATACGATGACTTTCGGCAGCAGTTTTCTTCTTATTGAAGTAATGAAGAAGAACTCCCCGCAAAAACACTTTTTCAGGCACAAAGTTCGACATATTTGAGTGAAAAAAATGATTGTTGTTTACGCTTCAAATGAATGACATATACTGAAATGACGTACAATGACAGTAGCTTTCCAACGCATGTTCCAATGGAATAATAACAATGTAATAATACAAGTTACGCCAAGTTATAGACCCAATAGAAATAGGTCAAATGCAGGTTCCTCTATTTGAGCGTAAAGTCCCTAAGTGTTAGGACACATTCTTGGCAATTTTAGTGAATGAATTCAGGCCTTTCTGACCAGAACAATGATATCGTTGGGAGCATATGGCATAAAACATATGATTTTCAGCTCCGGCTGGGCCTTTTCTCTCAGTTTCCCATCCTTATCTGTACGGGATCTATAATCGAATTGAAGGAACAATCGGTAGAATTTAAGAAAGTTTCAATCTGCGAAAATATATGATTTATTTTTAAAATAGCAGATTCAAAATTTGTTTCCAGCCTTAGGTTTACACTTTGAGATTACCGGTCCTTATCTTAGGGCTAAATTTATAGCCTACAATTCTACACTTGGACTAACGTCCCTATATAGCACGCAGTTTTAGCATTACAAGATCCTTTCTATATCATGGCTTTAGTTTTAGAAAAATGTTTGCAAACAGCGCTGGGAGGAAGGAAAGAGGGATACCGATGTACGTTGGTTTTGAATGTTTGCAAGTTATAATGACTAGGAAATAACGAGCTCGGCAGGGCATTCCATAAGCTAGTTTCTCGGCTTAGGAAAGAATCACGGTGTTTCTGAGTACACCTGAAAGTTGGTTGAGGGTAAACTGTTGAGCATTGATAGCGAGATGGGTGTTACGGTTGAAGGTTTGGAGGGGCGGAGTTCTACCGGCTATTTCAATGGAGCGCAGTTTTCACCACCTGCGATAGAACAAAGTAAGATGGGTGATATTTCGTCGGTATGCGAGGTTGTCAACTGACTAAGTGATTTGAGTATCACGTGATCATCTTGAGTTTTATCGCACGGTTTTGAATCCTTTCCAGCAGGTGCAAAGAGGTTTTGGGAGCATCGTAGGGATTGTACTCCAATTTTGGGCGGAAGAATGCCCTATAAGGCCTGAAACGAATAAAATTTGGAAACTTCAAAGTAAAAAAAAAAATATTTTCATAATTCATGTAAATTTTTTTTATTTGCTTTAAAACTCGGTTTTTTATTAAATTCATTCACAATTACAAAAAATAAAAAAAATTATTTGGGTTCCCATCTTTCCTCAACTTCTTTCGAATGTCCTTCATAAGGTTGGTGACAGTTACATTCGTGATCTTTTTGGACGCTCTTTTCCATTTAGAACTAAAATCTTTTATGTCCTTTGCACACTGCTCACTTTTCCTCAATTTAGCTTTGACCAAAGCCCAATACCTTTCAATGGGACGGCACAGTGGAACATTGGGTGGATTCATGTCTTTTGGGTCAAGGTCGACAGTGAGCTGAAGCTAAATCTGGCCAAAATAATGTTGAACCCTCGTTTTTGTTTAAGAAAGGAATCAACCGTTTTTTTAGGCACTCGTTAATGTACACTTCTCCGTTAATTGTTGCCGTTGTAATAAACGATGAGCTTCTGTGTCCACATTGGCAAATGGCCTGCCAACCGAGATATCTTGACCCGAATTTTTACATCCCAATCGATGTTGTTGATTGCGGAAGAATCTCAGCTTCAAACGAGTTGTAAAACTGCGCACCTAGAAGAGTAGTAAAGTCGGCTTTGACATAAGTTTCGTCATCCAAAACCAAGCACGCTTTCTTGTTGCCGATCAACTCGTATAGCTTTCGGGTTCGTGTTTTTATGACTTTTTTTTTGCTTTTCAGTAACTTTTAGTATTTTTTGTTTTTCTCGTGTTTTTAGACCGTTACGTTTTTTAGATCTTTGTACCATTGTTTGGTTGGTATTACAATACATTTCCGAGCAAAATCTCTGGAAGACATAGTCCGGTTTTTTACGATGATACCCACTATTTTCCTGTCCAAATTTGTATCATGTGCTCCAGTTTTAGGTCCACTTTTCTGTTTTCGCTTAACTGTCAACGTCTCCAAATATCGTTTAACAACAGAAACCACTGTACTGCGTGCTATTTTTAAATTTTTTGCGATGAAATGGTTTGGACGCGAAGTATTTTCGAGCCATTTGTGGATGATCTTTTTACGGCGTTCCTCTTGACTCATACTTTATAAATATTTTAAACCGCACCGAACTAAAATAAATAACAAACTGAAACTAGAGAATAAAAAGGCTAATTTGGGTACAAAATGGGATTGCAATTTTTACACATTGGAAGTATAGCCCGTATTAAAATTTACAGATTTTATTCGTTTCAGTCCTTATTGAGGCCAGATCAGAGAGAGAAAGTATTTCTTACGTCGTTTGAGGAAACCTAGATATTTTCGCAACATCGAATATGTAGTCATTCCAACGTAAGTTGTCATTGACATGCATACCGAGAATGGAAAGTTGTTTTGTTTCGACGATGCAAGTGCCATTCATGTATAATGGCTGGGTACTTAAATTTCACTTTTGGAAGCATTAAATTCCTCTCTGTTTATAGTTCCCCAATTGGTTATGCTATTAATATTGGAATTTAATAAGCTTAACATATTCTGCCCTTCCCGTTCTACAGCCAAAGACCAGGGATGTAAATCTTGGAACGAATATGAAAAGTAGAGACTTCTGTCTCCAGCAAAGGAATGTATTGGATTAGAAGTAGCAGACAAGAGACCATTGAAGAAAATTAAAAAGAGTGTCGGATACAGAACAGAGACTGGGGGCACACCAGCATTGATTCCAGGGATATTCAAGGTTCAAGACAACTTAATTTAACGCTCAAGAGGGTATGACTACTCTTAAAATATCGGTGCACGTGTTAAGTTTTTCTGAAAATTGGGTAGAGAGATAGGAAAAGAGGTTTGGGCTCAGTGGTTATTTCGCTCCATGGGTAGCATCCAACATTTAATTGGGAGACTAAATTAGTAGTGTATCTTGACTTGTTGTTGTATTTTAGGTAACCATCCGTCTAATGAGATTTTAGTTGCCTGAAAAAAAAAATTTCTTTCGGGCGCGGTTGGGACTGAAGGTTAAACCGTCGAATTGGGAAGCCAATATACTACCAGTTGAGCCACGTTCGTAAAGGTAGTTTCTAATCCATTGAAGAGGAGAGTTGTCGATCCCAAATGCACGCATTTTCGACAAAAGAGCCTGATGCCAAACTCTGTCAAATGCCTTAGAAATATCAAGTGCAACTATCTTGCTTTCGCCAGAATGATGTACACTTTGGTTGCACTTTTCGGTGAGACATGCTATCAAATCACCAGTGGACCTGTTGCTACGAAAATCGTACTGCCAGTCATTGAGAAGTTTTCGTGGTCTGAGATATTTCATGGGCTGACGCTTTATCAGCGTTTCCATGACCTGGAAAGTGTGGACGTTAGTGCAATGGGTCTATAGGAGGAATAATAGGAAGATTCACCTATTTTAAGCTGGATAAATGCTGCTTTCCATATACTCGGGAAGAGTCCTATAGAGCAAGATTGATGAAAAAGTAGTTTTGCCAGCGTGGAAGAATATCTCTTCAGAAGAAGGAGAGACACATCACTGGACAAGCGGATTTGTATATACGAGTATTACGATCTTTAAGTACTCTAGAAGTGTGAAAGTGGGTTCGTCCCATTGAAGATTCGACGCACTTAAGCGTGGGCGGAGAGAAGGCAGAATCTGATCCTTTGCAGACAACTGTTTTCAAAAGTTAGAATTTCTAGTCGAAACGCACTTCGTACCCCCTCTAGCACTCTGATCGTCGTAATAATACCTCTCAGGATCCGGTCACAAAATCTTTACTAAGTTTTTTTTTTTTCCTTTCGAAATTTTTCTTAGTTCTATTATTATTAAATTAAATTCACTTAAAAGCCATAGGTTAGATGTTAAGTTCAGCTTAGAGTGGCCGCACAGGGCCAGTAAGTTGGAATAAAGTTGGTAAGTTAGTTAAACTAGTTTTTAAGCGCTGTTTTTGTATAACATATAAGTATTAATGAATTTTATAAATAAAAATGCTTTGGAAAAAAAATGGTCACAAAATGTTCCACCCGAATTTTGGAAATGCAAAAATGCGCCATTAGCTCATTCCAATTGAGACAAGTGAAGATAGAGTCTTACAGACTGGCGACTCTACACCCATCCATAATCTCAACATCTGTGTCTTAACAACTCCTAAAAACTCTTATTTCCATGTGGTGTCATTGGACAAAAGGATCTATCTGTCCTCTGGCAGCACATTGTTGCGTGCAAATCACGCCCCAAAAATCCTCCATCCCATTTTCCAACTGTTGTCTGTTGACCTCTTCTTTTCTCCTCCCCCTTCTTCTGTTGTCCCTTCTTTTCTTTCTTCCCGTCATGCTCTGGATGTCACGGTACAGGTGGGATTCACTGGATCCTCTGAATTCAGTTCCCTCCCCCGGCCTACCGCTCCAGAGATGATCACATAGGTACCCCTGATACAGCCAGGCGAACGGCCTGGAAACTCTAGCGGACGGACGGTCCGCCCCTTGATGCCCCGTGAGGTCGACACAATTGGCAATGGCCGCGAGCCCACCATACCTGATATTGTTTGCCCCAGCTTTATAAATTTGTATAACCCCCTACCCCAACAAAAGTAACTAAAAACGAAATTGTAAAGGAAACCCACAATTCCCCGCGGTCGATACTCGGTTCCCTATGTCTGCAAGAAGGTTTACTGACCCCCATTGTACCCCTGGTAAAACAAGTTTTCCTCCCTATCCGGCGGTCTCAATTAAAGCTCTCAACCTTAGCTTTGGTTTCCGGTCAGAGGGCTGGCTTCGAACTAAAGCAATCACTTGGATGACAAAACAAACAGAACGAACAAACATGACCCACAAACATAGAACATCGACTGGTGTGATTGGCTGGGGATCCAGTGAGAAGCTGTTGGAGCTCTGGATGTGATTCCCTTTGCTCTAACAGCTGAATTGATGGAACCCCATGTGTGTGTGTGTGTGCGTATGAGTGGTGGTGATGGCCAAAAAGGCGGATAAGCTCATTCGATAGCTTATCGTCTTATTGGCAAGAACCAACCAAAAAAAAAGATAACAAAGAAAGGAACGAAAACCAAAAAAAGGAAACGAACAAAAAAAAAACCCACTGAAAAACATAAGAGAAAAAAAAATAACCAGAACAAGAACGAGAACACTAATAAGAAAATTAAACAAACCGAGGGCGAGAAACACACCGACGGACAACCTGAAAAGGAAACGGCAGCACCCCAAAACGGACACTACCGGACGAAAGTCGGTGATTGTGGCGGAGACGGATCACCCTCCTCCACCAGCAGAATCCCCAGCTAGAGAGCGACCCCGCATAGGCAGGAAAACCCCATAAAACCAAATAAGTACCCCCCCTTTTTGAATAACACATATTTGGGTGGCGCCTACCTGTTGTGTTTGTTAGCAGTTTTGTGTTGAGCGATCTTCCCGAACCTCCCCCTTGCTGAGCAGCCGGTGTGTGCAGCTAACCAACAGCTGTTTGTTGCAATTCCGGTTTTTACGATTCCCTCTTGGACTCACATTCACTTTTGTGCAGTCCACTTCATTCGCTCATCAACTACCACCTGTGTGGTTGCGGTTCGTCATCTCCCCTTTTTTTCAGTTTGTTGTTTTGCCGGCAGTCCGGCATTCCCTTTAAATAATTTAAATAATTTAATTTTTCCTCCCCCGGGATTTGCAATAACATGGTACCTCCAATTGCTATATAGGACCCGTGTAGAAGATTCTATCGAACACGCAAGATGATTTGTACATAAAACGTGTCTTCTTTAGCACGTCTATTGATAGATGGTAATTACTAGCGTTAGGCCTCGTAGAAGAAGCATCTTCCAAAGAGTGCTGGCTTACTAAATAATGAAAAAGAGTAAGTCCTACTTCACGCAGCAGTCTGGGTGTCTCCGCAGTGCTAAGGGAAGAGGACATATGACAAGCTTCCTCCGCCACAAATCAGGATACGGACAGCTACATTTTCATTTTCGCATACATAGGACGTTTGTAGTCCTATGTAACCTGAATAGTTCAGGGGTGATATCCTGCTGACTAGAATAGCTTTCAATACTGCAAAAGCCTCCGTAGAAGTCAATAGTCGATGTCCTGAGCTCGAAACGTCAGCACAAGTCCACTCCAAAAAAAGGGCAGCCGTAGATGGCCAATGACGAGCTGCTTATGGTATATCTACAACCCAAGTATAGGCGGACAAATACAAGGAACCCATTGCCAAAATACAACAAACAACAGTTGGGGTACATGACCTACAAGAAGTTACGATATGAGAGGAGATATCTGCTACTAATGAGTAATAATTATAATCTGGGTGACCAGATAGCAATGAAAGTTTTTCCAATGGTTGTGTTTCAGCAGCTGTCAAAATATTTGTTAACGCTTGAAAAACGTGCGGAAATTATTACAAAATATTATCGAGATTCCGGCTCAGTTGTATCAGTTGGGTCTTAAGGCACCAACCAGACAGAGATTGGTGTGAAATTAATAAAACATAGCCGCCAGTGTCGACGAAGATCCAGAAATGTCGATTCGGCGCCGATCAGCTCAATTGACACCTTTGAACACCGACGTAACATCTGCTGCCTCACTCTGTTCTATCGCTATTTCCACCACCAGTGCTTCATTGAAATCGTCAGTAGCATTCCGCCCATTCAAACTTCCAAACGCAACACCCGTCTCGCTATGAATGCTCACCAGTGTACCCTCAAGCCCACTTTTGGACGTACTTTAGAATATCGTGGTCCGTTCCTAAGCCGTACAACTCGCTTATGGAAAGCCCTGCTGAATCGCTGAATTTGCTGATCGTTTACTCGTAACTTATAAACATTTAAAAACAATGTACATCGATACCTGTCATTTCTTCCTCCCTAAATTTCCTTCCCCGCTCTGTGTACAAACATTTTAAGGGCAACTGGGCATCGCCAGAGAGTCAACCCAGCTTATTTTGTGGTTGAATTTGGGCCTACATCCGTATAAGATTATGTTGACGCAAGAATTGAAGCCGGAAGTCCTTAGACAACGCCCAATGAGTTCGCTAATTGGGTGCTGGAAATGTTGGCCGGAGATCCGGATTTTGGCCAAAAAATCATCTTCTCAGGCGAGGCTCATTTCCGGAGCGAAATAACCACTGAGCCCAAACATCTTTCTTTCTCTCTCTATCCCATTTTCCAAAAAACTTAACACATGCTGAGGCATTATAGAATACACTTATACCCACTTAAGTGTTAAGTTCTTTAAAAAAAAAAATTTTGAGCGAACACAATCCACAAGTGTTCAGCCAAGCATCAATGTATCCACAAAGATTGACTGTTTGGTGCGATTTATGGCATGGCGGCACCATCGGACCTAATTTCTTTCGGAGACCATCTATGCCTCAGGTACAGAGGACTGTTAACCAACTTCCTGTTGTCAGAGCTCGACGACATCAATATAACCGAGGTTCTAACAAGACGGCGCTACATACCACTCGATTATTTTCTGTAGGGCTACGTCAAGTCCTTAGTCTACGCTAACAAGCCAACCACTTTGGACGAGCTCGAGGCCAGCGTTCGACACGCTATTGCCGGAATAACTCCGCACCGAGTCTTCAAAAATTGGACCGACCGCTTGAACGCTGCCAGCGAAGCCGAGGCGGTCTTTTGAAAGATGTGCTAATCCACAAATAGTGGCATGAACGTAGCTTAAGAATAAAGCCAAAATAGCTATGTATATACCTCATACCGTTGTTGTTTCATTAAAAAAATTGTTCCTATCGTTTTTATCTGGTCACCCTCTGTTATAAAACTTGTCATCTAGTCAATGAGAGGGACAAGAGATGGAAAACAAACACCCATATGAATCTCACAGATTATGTGACCAACAAATTACTCACTATAGGTCGTATAAAGATTAGGTGGGTTAATTGTTGACTACGGGAGTACCTTGAATATGGCCAAATTGTTAGGCACTAGAGGAACAAAGCGAAAAAACACCCAAAAAAAATCCAAACTTTTTCTATGCTGAAATAAAAGCTTTCATTTTTCACTTGCTATACGAACATGAGAGTTCTGGCAGATACTCGACGTTCTTGCCGCTGATGTACAAATCATCAGCAATAGTACCAGGATATTTTAGCACATTGGCAGTTAAAAGAAGTAGTAGTAAGAGCAAGTACATAGGGGAGGCATATCTAAAGCCTTTGTGAGATTTTATTTCGTATTACAATACTTACCCACGAAATTAAGAATACCTTCAATAACAACAGATTCGGCTTCGTATCTAACCTAACATTCCCCAGCGGACCTATTGTCGAGTTTCCAACTTATATACAAATAATGATGGTATGGCCATCATTATCGAGGTTACAGGGTTAATACAGTTTCCAGCATCAAAACGAACAATGAAAAATCAGTAGCCCAGATAAAAAAATGCTTGAATACTCGGATGCGTATTCCTTAAAAAGAGGAAAGTAGCTTCGCGAGCTTTTAAAGAAAATTCAAAGCAAAGCCTTTTGAGTATGAAAAGGCTTAAAAATATCACCGCAGTGGCACTGGCATGCTACAATAATATACGATGCACATAATAGCGAAACACTTCACCAATTCATCGAAGGAGACAATGGTCTCTCCAAGAGTATAAATTCAGAAAAAAACGAGGCACCACACATCCATACAAGCAGTATGCAATTTCCCGCGCAAAGCAAATATCTGAAAGTAGGTGGAAAGATGGCAAAATAACAGTAAAGCGGTTCTGATATTCGATGTCGAAAATGCTTTTCACTCGACCGGCGCAATAGCATCGAAAATATGTTAATGACAAACTACTCGTACCTATTGCGAATAATACGCGCCAAAGAAATATGAAATTACAGAGAGAGTTCCAGAGGGGTCAGTCCTATTCCAGTTCAGTCTTATGAAATATAATGTACGATGGAGTACGACATTATACGACTTAATTCAGCATGATTCAGCAAAACACTTCTCAGATCTCAGACTCCTCAAATTGTGGGCGGTGGGGTGATTTGTAATTGATTATTATGACTAATTGGTCCAGCAACTAAATAAAGTAGGGACTAAGTGTCAGAGTGGTTAGTTAGTCTTTGAGTCTACTATTAAGTATTTATATTAGTAAGTATCTAATAGCTGAATTGTAAAAATAAAACCTCTACAACTCACAAACACCTCTTAACAAGTTCGGAGAAACCCAGAAACTACGTGATAAACAGAGATTTTCTCAAAATGCTACACTATTGTAGATTAAAAAAAATTCTTTGGAAAAATTATCATTTAATTTATAGGGTGTTCCGGATAATGTGTCAAAGATTTTAGGCATATGTTCCTTGACATATTTTGAGGAAAAAAATTTTATTGTTGGGGGTGTGTTGGAAATGCAAAAATGCGTCCCCCCACCGAGGTACGGAGGTCTTAAGCAAACCCTTACGATGCCCTGTTTTGACTCCTATTGAAAATAACATCTTTTAAATTTATGCGTCTATGGTAACAAACTGCGTATCGTTGAACTCTAATTATGAGTGCTTTAATTGTTCCAAAGTAAATGTTGCCCTAAACTTAATGTGTCAAAAGTTATTGCAGATCAAAAGTGATTTTTATTTTAGTTTTAAACTTAAAATTTTGACTTTGTTATAATTTTTTCGGAAAAATATCGTATTCACCCACTTTTTGCAACTTTGGAGTGGATACTTAGTATTTACAAACAAAAACAAAGTGATGTCAGTAGTTTTTAAGATACGGCTCAACTTATTGAAACAGATTAAACATTGTAGGAAAAAAAACCATTAATGTTAATTGCGCGTTTTTATTTCATCAAACCTAGAGCTCGTGCTCTAATAATGTCCATTCTTTCCAGTTCTTCTCACACTTTCGCAGCTGACTCGCCAAACCTATGATTCAAGTCATCCAATACTTGTTATTTCTGATGAGTAAACAATTTCCTTCATCTGTCCCCATAAATAAAAGTACATTGGGCCTCGGAGACCTTGTAGGACACAAAATGGGTCCATCCCGCCCTACCCACGAATTTTCATACAAGGGATTTAACCACTCTTTAACTGCTGGTACACAATGGCTGCTTTTGTTGAAGTGGTATACCTATAGGTCCGATCAGCTTGTTACCCAATGTGTCTGCTCACACATTGACGTTGAACTTATGCTGAAAAGCTCTTTGTTTCATGGAGTGGTGGTTCCTTCCTGCCCACGTAGGTAAATTGTGGAAATTAGTGATTCCATCCGTGGTGCAACGGGGTTCATCTGTCCATAGACAAGGACGGATAAGGTTGTCTACCGAAAAGTGTCTTTCCTGAATGTAATTTCGGGATTCCAAACGCTTCTCTGAGCCCCCGAGTAGCACAACAGCTCCTGTACGGGCATATGATGGGATGCATGCATGCCTGGTGAATGTAGAATTCTCCAGATGTAAGTCCTGCTCAGATTAATATGTCTACTTAGCTGCTTAAGACTGGTATTTGGATGGTTACTGACGCAAGGTAAAACGCCTTCTGCTAAAGCAAGATGTGAGTCTCTTAACGATTTCCGTGTTTCTTTTATTTCGCTCAACCTGGAAAATGTGCTAATACGAGGGTTGTCTGAAAACCGAACAATGATACAAGACATTTTTTCTCAAAATTCTTTTTTATTTTTCTATATAGTCTTCTTGTAACTCTACACAATTCTCCCAGCGATGCTCCCATCTCTCTAACCCGTCCAAATAGTACTTGGCGTTTTTCTCTGCAAAATAATTGTTCACGAAGGTGATTGCCTCCTCGTTTCACGAAAATCTCTGTCCTCTGAGCGCAGTATTTAGATGAGGGAACACAAAGAAGTCGCTTGGGGCTAGATCTGGTGAATAAGGCCGTAATTCATGGATTTTCGCCATGGCAACCGCTGAGGTGTCAACCGGCGCGTTGTCTTGGTGAAACAGGTTTTCCTTTTTCTGCAAATGTGGCCGTTTTTCCGCAATTTCTGTCTTCAGCTTGGCAAGAAATGATGCTTAGTATGCTCCTGTAATGGTTTTTCCTTTTTGAAGATAATCGATTAAGATAACTCCTTTACTATCCCAAAAAACAGTCGCCATCACTTTCCCAGCCGAAAAAAACAGTTTTTGGTTTTTTTTTGGAGCCGGCTTGCCCTTTGCAGTCCACTGTTTTGACTGAATTTTTATTTCGGGTATAATGGTGTACCCAAGTTTCATGTACAGTAATTAATCGGCTCCAAAAGTCAGATTTATTGCGACTAAACTGCGCCAACAGAGCGTTGGAAATGTTCATTCGAATACGTTTTTGGTCTAACACTCACATCGACTCACCCAAACGACTGTCAACTAAAAACTGCGCGCCCAAAACTGCGCGGTAAGTAACTGTCAAAAGATGCACAACCAACATTCACTAGCTTTTAGTGACGAGTGCCGCTATCTTTACGTTGCGGTCGGAAACTTTTCAAACAACCCTCGTAAATGTCCTGTCATTTAGGGCAAGGTCATTATCAAGGTATAATCTTTGCCTTTTTTTTTTATAAGAAGCGTGCGCTCAAGGTGTTTGTGTATCCTTAAAATGTTTATACATAGCGCGGGCGAAGGAAATTTAGGAAGGACGAAAAGAGAGGTACCGACGTACATAGTTTTTAAATGTTTGTAAGTTATAACGACCATTAAATATAGAGATCGGTAGGGAATTCCATAAGAGGAGTTGTACGGCTTAGTAACGAATCACGATATGTTAGAGTACGTCCGAAAATGCGAGACGGGTGTTACGATTGAAAGTTTGAATGGGCGGAATGCTACTGGCGATTTCTATGGAGCACTGGTGGTGGAAATAGCAATAAAACAAAGTGTGACAGGAGGCATTACGTCCGTGTTCAAAGGTGCCAATTGATTGACTGATATTAGTATCGCCTATGAGTTTTGTCGCAGGTGATTTGGGCGCACTCGACAAGATGTGGGCATCGTACTCCAATTTCGGGCGGATAAATGCCTTGTATAATGAGGCCTGATAAGAGGGGGTGAAGTATTTCTTACAACGCTTGAGGAAACCTAGATATTTCGCAGCATTTTTGACGACACCGAATATGTGGTCATTTCAACGTAAGTTGTCATTGACACTTATACCGAGAATGGAAAGTTTATCGGTTTCGACGGTGCAAGTGCCATTCATGGATAAGGGATGGGTGTTTAAATTTCGCTTAAACGACAGCAGGTGGCATTGTGTTTTGGAAGCATTAAAATCTACTCTGTTAGTCGTTCCCCAATTAGTTATGCTGGTAATATCAGAATTTAATGAGCTTAACATACGCTGGCGTTCCCTTTCTACAGCCGAAGAGCAGGGACGTGAATCCGGGAACGAATATGCAAAGTGGAGAGTACTGTCCTCAGCAAAGGAATATGTTGGATTAGGCAAGAGATCGTTGATGTAAATTAACACCAGCGTTTATTTTGTGAATATCTGATATTTCAATCTTGCTCGTTGGTCCGTTACCGTTGCAGAAAAGCCACGTCTTATTATGCTGAAAAGTCCGTCATCGAAGATATTATGAATTGAATGTCAATATCTTGGTTAAAAACTACAAAAAACTGCCTTTTCCTCATATATTTTCATAAGAGATTTTGTATTTTTTTAAGCCTGAAAAAATGGGCGTGATAGTCCTTTTACCCCTGTTAGCGGTTATAAAATTAACTTTTTTTAAAAAAATTTATCGGATTTATATAAAAAGCTTATTTTAGAGGAACAAAATTCAGACTAATTCATTTTATAGAGCTGCCGTAACAGAATACTCCATTTTTGAGTTTTATTGTTTGAGCAAGTTGGGTTGTATCTCGAAAACTATTGACTTGAAATGACCTCATTTCCTTTTTTGTTTGTAATTACTAAGCACACAATATTTTTCCGAAAACATGGTAACAAAATCAAAATTTTAAGTTTTCATAAAAGAAAAAAAAAAGGTTTCACACATTTTCAATTTTAGGACAATTACAGCACTCATAATTATGAAGTCAACGATACCAAATTTGTTACCATACACGCATAAATTTAAGGATTTCGGAGTAGATGCGTTTCCGGCACTCCCCCACCAATACCTGTCAAGGGCTTTCCGCTGAAACTCTACGACACACTATCCGAAACACCCTATATAGTATTTTTTTCGATTCGCTTCGGTTTCCCGTCTGTCGTCTGTTTCACAGGCCGACAACAAAAAGAAAACGAAGTAAAATTCACGCGTGATGCGTTTTGTAATTAGACCGAAAAATACCAATCTTCTCATGAAAAAAAATGCAAGAAATGCACTTGTCATTTATAAAAAGAAAGAAACGCGAAATATTTGTAAGCCGACACCAATTTGTATTGAATACATTTCCCTACGCCCTCTCAAAAGAAGAACAAACAAAACGGAATAAAAACATCAACCGAAGCCACTTCCAAAGAAAAGCGACAAAAAAAAAAATAATAATAATAATAATAAGAAAATGAAGTCACATACTAATTTTGAAGAAAAAAGTACGATCAGATCGTTCTCAGTTCATCTGACAGTATCCGCAAAGTGAATTAAAAAAAATAAAAATAACACGAAGGCCAGCTGATGACCTCGAACAGAAGAAATCAAATGTTCTATTCTATGTTACACGTTGGCGGAAAATGACAAATTGTCACATATCGCGTGCCGAATTAAGAGATCATGGAAAAATATAAAACCAGCGATCAGATCATAGAGCAATCAGAAAATCATTGCAAGACCTTTGAACTACAGTCTTTCCTCCAACATCTCTTGGCTAAAATCTAGACGAAATGAGAACAGGATTCTTCTTGTTCGGAGCATTGTTCTGTCTTCTGATCGTGGATCAGGTGAGTCATGACTTTTATTCCAATTTCTTCCACAGTCCATTTTCACTAACCTCATTTCGATTCCAGATCACAGCCCAATGCTTATGTGGAGCTGAGGGTGAAGATTATTGCGCCTGCGGAGGCCCTAAGCGTCCTTTTCCAAAGCCCATTCTACGCATTGCCGATGGTAATTTCCCACCCATTGGAGATACCTGCTGGTGTGGCAAGCAATTAGTAGAACCAGCCGTACCACCAAAACCGTCATGCAAAGTATGTGGAGACTCTTTTGAATGGATTTACACCCTTAACAATTTTTTTAAACGAAACATCATCAAATCAGTTATTGAGACTAAAAAAAAGACCATAGAACGGCTACACTCAAAGCTGCAAGCACTCGAAAGGGGCGACAACCCTCGTATTTCATTTACCTGAGCACTCAAACCCCCACCCCAACACATTAATAATTTGCCAATCATAACCTCACAACATCCGCTGTATAGTTTTAGGCTTATAAAATTCAATTCATTCGACAATTAAATGCCTCGTACCTAAAGCACAAACCAACTTTTCCCAACACAAACTTGTATCTGCAAGAAAAGCTCACACACAACACAAACGACACACAGCTTAAATTTTCCTTTGAAATCCATCTAAACTGTAGGTCAATCCTATTGAATATCTGCATCTATTGTAACTTAATAACGAACGATTATCCTTTTTTTCTTTTCATCTTGCAGCCTTGTTCGTGCAAAGGTGCACCACCTCCACCACCACCGTCACCATCTTGTCTAGATTTAGTGTAAGAAATACACTCAAGTACTATTTGAAACTCCTGTATTTCATTTAAGATTTTTAAATTTTAGTGCGAAAAAACTTCCGGCTCCTGGTGTACCGGCTGATCCTCTCAGCGTCAGCTTGGCACTTCGTGCTGGAAAGGCTTTCGCTGTGCCAGAAGCTCGTGTGGCCTATGGTCCGAAAGTCACACCATTAAATGCTCGTAAGTGCATCTATTTCTCCAGGTTCCCCGAGGAAAAACTATACGGCCTTAAGTCGGAAATTATTGAATTGAAACGTCCTACTCCACCAAAGGAGGAAATCATCGAAGAAGAAGAGGATGAGGAAGTTGTTGAACCAGCATCTCCATACTTGACCTATCAAGAACTCGGCTATGGTCCAGCTAAATTCAAAGATCCTCGTTTCGTAATACAGAACGTAAACCTTCCACTTCCGATAGCACCACCAGCTAAAGTACCCGACTTGAGCTGTGGCTTCAGGCCAGGAAAGATTGCAGTCAATGCCAAACTTATAGATGAATCTAACCTGTACTACGATGAATGTCTTTAGAGTATCGTCAGAATTTAATGTTTCAATTGTGCACAGAGGGAACTTTTTGAGAGAGTTTATGTAGTTCTATACATACATGCCTTAAATTTTATTTTTTTTTGATGCTGACCATGGTTGTTGTTGACGTGTTTTAGTTCTAGATACTTTAAGGATAAATTTAAGTGAACCTTAAGATAAATAAAATAAGTCTGAGAAAATAATTATCGCCTGCAGTGCTCTTTCTTGATCGTTTATCCTTTTTGCGCTTAACACACTCATGTCAGTTATAAAGGGTGTCCCGTAATTTGGGAAATGACTCCTGGGCATGTTCTAAGAAAAAAATCGTTCTAGAGTAAGGGTCTCCTCCTATCGAGGATTTAAGAAAAGGCTTACTTTGGTGTACCCTGACCCATGTTAACGAAAACTGCTCTGTTAGTACTAACGGTAGTAGGGCTCTGTTTTTACAAGAAACACTAGCCTTTGTAACTTCTTTCAAATAAAGTTACTATCTTGTTTGAGTCTTTAGATATCCAATTTCTAAGCCTGTTCCCTTTCTATTCCCCATGCTCATTTTTGACTTTGAGGTCACTTTTCTCCAGAAAATGCCTACTTAACATAACGTTTTACAATTTTTTTCTTATGAAAATAACAATAGTAATAAAAAAAATTATCAACTCGTTTGCGGAAGAGCCTACAGATTTTATGACACTTGGAAACACCTTCAGCAGGTAAAATTTATAAAAAAGGGTTTTTTTTTGCTTTAAGCTCCAAAGGCTATGAATAAAAAATCCGAACACTCGCTAATCCTACGCCTCAGTAATCCGAACGGCCCCCCTGGGTCCGGGAACGAGAGCGAAAATTCGAAGAATTGATTTAACTTGAGTCTACTGTCACTCGTAGTGCCACACACACCCCACACAATACTAAGTCTGTTCCCTTAGGCCCGGTGCACTTGAGCTGCAACGTATTTCTTTCTATCTATTTTGCAGCTTATGTGCACCGAGCCTTACTTTTTCCAGTAACTTTAAGTTGACGCGCAGAGTAAGCAGATGTACAGCAGAACGATGACGAAGAATGGTATCACTTCACATCAACAATCCCAACAATACGCAGATATAAACATGTGGATCATAAATTGTGGAAGATGACATCTCAATCCAGGACCATTACTACCTTTTAGCTGTCAATCATCGTCGTCAACAACAAAGGGGGGTCGTAGATTTTTGGTTGCGCAGTAGACCAGAGGGATGACCACAGGCTAACTGCATGGGCGTAACTACGTACCTTCAGGGTGGACAGCTGCAACGAGATGACTATAAATAGGGAGGATCTTAAGTCATACATAAGTCATCCGTCATCAATTGTGCTTAAAAGTGAAGTCAGTTTTATATAGTGATTCGGGCTCACATTTTTTACAGTCGGTTTGTCGCGCAGTTCTGTTTTATTTAACACTGTTGCGTGGTGTTTCTTCGACCATTTCGTGTGCTTTTTAAATGATGGCTTACATATCACATTAACAATATCACAAAATTGCGAGATTTTAGACAAGATTAAGCAAGGTATCTCGTTAGCAGTTCTTGCAATGCAGTATAACGTTGGAAAATCCACTATTTTTGACATCAAAACAAGGAAGACAAAATAAAATCATTTGTAATAAACACAGAAAAGGGTCCAGGCACCAGAAAAATCTTAGAAACTCCTGAAAACTCCTGAAAACTCCCAGCTTGAAGATGCTTTATTTACATGGTTTTTAGAGCAGCGGACACAGAACGTCCCTTTGTCAGGTGAAGTATTATGGAAAAGGCCAATTTTTTCCAAGAAAAACTTGGAAAAGGAAAGTTTGTTGCCAGCAGAGGATGGTTAAGTAATTGGAATGGCATGGTATACGCCAACTAAAACTAAGCGGTGAGAAATTGTCGAATAATGAAGCAGCTGTGAAGCCATTCCAGGAAAAATTTATGGACGTTTGTAGGGAAAAAAATCTGATTGCAGATCAAATATATAATGCTGACGAATCAGGCTTGAACTGGAAAATGATACCAGACAAAACGCTGTCGTCTGGATCAGAGAGCAGGGTCCCAGGATCCAAAATATCGAAGGAGAAGATCACATTTAGACCATACGCAAACGCAACCGGAACGCACAAATTGCCTTTGCTGGTTGTTGGCAAAGCACAACGGCCACGTGCATTTGCAACAGCCAAAAAGTTACCAGTCCATTAAACAGGTCAAAGAAATGCTTGGGATACAAAACCACTTCGATCGACGAAAATTTCACTGCTTCACGCCACCTAATTGCACAGCTCTTATTCAACCCATGGACCAAAATGTAATTCAAAACATTAAAGTGACATACAAAAAAAAACTTCTATTGCAAATTTTTGGCCAGCAAGAAGTTGATCCATTGGCTGAAAGTTGGCAGCAATTGTCTTCAAATTTGATTAAAAAGTCTTGGAAGCCTCTGTGGCCTTTGTTATTCGAATCAGAGGAAATGTCTAGTCAAGATGTAGATGATTTTTCGCAACAGAGGCTTTTCAGAGTAGACACTAACAATTTCTTGTTAAGCAATGATGACATTGACTGCCAGGAGCCGTTAACTGATGAAGACATAGTAAGACAAGCAATGAATCAGCAGGACATCGAAAGCGAAGTAGAATTGGAGTCAAGTTGAGTGAGCCTTAAATATTTGCTTAGAATGGGCGGATGAAGTCGGTATTTCGATTCCAGAAAAAATTTTATTACTTAGAATAAGGGATAAAGCGTTTTCTATGTCGCTAAATACCACACGTCAAAGTACTAATTGGAATTTAAAAAAAAAAGCGTAATTACATAAATTGCATTACACTCTAATACACAGTGGCGTGCAAAAATGAATACATGTTGCAAGTGAATGAAATAAAATGCAAAATTTTCATGTTTTGTTTCATTTTAGCTTTGTAAATTCTAAAATATTGATTTACTTTTAAGCTAATAAAAAAAATAAAAATATCCTTCAGAGATAACTGTAGAAAAGGAAAATGTGAAAGAAACCAGCATTTACTCAATTTTGCACGTTCTTTTCAAAGTCTCGTTAATCTTGACGAAGCCTTGTTTCTTTATTTTAATTGCTTTATTCTTAGTCTTGTATTAGGTCTGGATTGAAGGTGAATATTTGTAAGCTTAGTTTTATATATTTTTAGCATAAAAAAATGTTTTTTTATAGAGAAAAAAGTAAAAATGAGGAAAATTTCAGCATATAAAGAAAACAGCATAATAATTTTACTTGAGGAAGGACTTTCTTCACGACAAATAGCCAAAAGAATACAGATAAGCCAACGCACTGTACTTTTAGTTAAAAAAAGAAGATATGTGCAGTCCAGGACGACCAAGGCTTTTGACTGACGCTGTTGCACGCTTAATGGAGCGTTTGATGAGGCGAAGACAGCCTTAAACAAAAAAGTCAGCGAGTGGACAGCTAGAAGAGCCTTACGTAAGATTGGCTTAGAGGCAGCTGTTAAGCAAAAATAGCCAGCGCTTTCCGACAAAAATGTTAGAGCTCACCTTAAGTTCTGCAAAGAACATAAGAACTGGAGCATTGATGATTAGAAACGAGTTATTTGGTCCGATGAGACAAAAATCAATAGATTCCAGTCAGATGGCAAGGAGTATTATTGGTATCGACCAAATGAAAGTCTCCAAAAGTACCAGGTGAAAGAAACCATGAAGCATGGAGGTGGAAGCTTAATGGTGTGGGGATGTTTCACCTGGTGGAATGTCGGTCCGCTGGTAAAAATCGAACGGATAATGAGAAAGGAACAATACCTTGATATTCTGTAACAAAATTTCCAGAATTCATGGAGGAAGCAGCTTGTCCTGTCGAGGAAATTATGTTCCAGCAAAGACGGAGACCCCAAACATACGACTAGAATTATCCAGAGCTGGCTTGGAGAGCAGCCATTTCACATATTCAAGTGGTCAGCACAGAGTCCGGATTTAAATCCGATTTAAAATTTCTGAGCGATTTGTAAAAAAACGGCTTGCGGCCTACGATAGCCACCCAAAGACGAACGCCAATCTATGGAGCGAATACAAGAACCGTGGGCAAATATTCCGCACAGAAATATTGAAGCACTGGTGGAAAGCATGCCAAAAAGAATAAGAAATTTAATTAAAAACAAAGGACTTTGGACCAAATATTGAATAGTACCAGAAAAATGTAAATAAAAATAACTTAAGAAACGTGCAAAATTGAACAAATGATGATTTCTTTTACATTTTCGTTTTTTACAGTTATCTCTGAAGGATATTTTTATTTTTTTTTTATTGGCTTAAAAGTAAATCAACATTTTAGGATTAAGAATGAATATAGTTTATAAAGCTAAAATGAAACAAAACATAAAAATTTTCCATTTTATTTCATTCACTTGCAACATATATTCATTTTTGCTCGCCACTGTATATTACATATAACATTTTTTACATTATTAAAATATATATTAAATTACGAAAAACTTTGTTTTGTTTCGAAAAATGCCTTCAAAATGTATACTATAATGCATACTATAATCCGAACGATTTGCTGGTCCGAAGAGGGTATACATTTTGAGTGTTCGGACTATCGAGGCTCTGCTGTAGTTGAATCAGTGGAATTTCGTCCAATTATAAATTCTGCTAAATCATTTCGCAAAAACTCCAGATAGTTTGTAGAATTCAGCCTAGGTGGTAGTTTGAAGGGCCGATTAACTTGTTTCCAATTACACCTGCCCATATATTGACGCTGAATTTGTGTTGAAATGGTTTATCTTTATGCCCCCTTGCATATGGATTGCCTGCAGCCCATGTGTGAAGTTTATGAAAATTTGTGATGCCATCTCTTGTAAATTGAGATTCATCCGTCCAAAGAATTCTGCTAATAAATTCGTTGTCATCCAAGCTTCGCCCAAGCAACCAGTTAAAAAACTCTTGCACAGGTGGTATGGATAAAGATTTTCTTCATGCAGTACAATAGAAATTTTATGTCTGGAAACATTGAATTACAAAGCTGAGCATCTGGTGCTCACTGATGGATCAGTTTTAACAGCTTCCAGTATTCTTTCATCAGGCGAAATTTTTCTTACTTGACGAGCTCCCGCGTTAAGTCGTGTTAAATGTCAATTCACCTTTAATAAGGAAAGAGACAGCCCTCTTTTCTTAATCTCATACCAACTGTCAAATAAATAAATTAACAAAAAAAAGGAAGAAGAATGTAACCTTAGAAAGCGAACGTGTTTCTTTTATTTTAATCAATTTTCTTAACTTTTTTCTCGAACCAGTTTTTCAACCAAGCAAATTCAAGTCAGAATTTGCAATCATCTAAAACATTGATCCTTCAAACTGCGATTATTATCCAATTTCACAATAAAATCAAGTTTTGTGAATTTTCTGCACCGGCACCAATCGATTGGGTCGCATCCTAACCTAACATCGTGCAAGCCCGCATGACATCCACTTGCACTTACTCTTTTCTACGTTGTTGCATTCAACCCTACACGAGCACACCGCTCAAAGGAATAATCGTGTGAGCAGCAGCTTCTCAGGACTAGAAAAATCCCCAATTTCAAAGGTGAATGACTTTAAACCGTTTTTGTTTGGCAAAATTAAGATCGATATGCCCGACGGCGAGAAAGAAAAGTCAGTCATCAGCACCGAAGAACAGCAATTGGTGGCTGAACAATTTGACTTGCTCCAACAACTGCAAAAAGAGCGCCCAAATTTTGGCAAAGATGGTCCTAATCGAAGATCTAAGGTGCAATTTATTACACGTCTCAATCGAATTGCTCAAAATCTTCAAATCTTTAATGAAAATCATCGAAAATTAGTTCGTTTAAATCTATCTCGCCATGATGTGTATTTCAAAAACGATATTTTTGGGTCCTTCCAATCCGAATATGCGGATGCCATAGATCATCTTGAAACCGCATTCGACAAAGCTTATCCCGACCGCCACGCCAAACCGTTTCCACCTTCTTCCACGCCAGCCACTCCAGCTGCAAACGATTCAACCAATATGATTATACGTGAGGTCCAAACCGATAGTTTCTTCAGACCACCTGAATTTTTAAAATTGAAAAATTTGATGGTGAGCCCACTGAGTGGCCAACATTCTATGAATCGTTTTAAACAATTCACAACAATTCAAAACTTTCGAAACACCAAAATATTTCAAATCATTTCTAACCCCAAATCTGATCTCATCTATCGCTCATTAGGATGTTACGAATGATACATATGATGAAGCTCTGGAAGATTTGAAAGACCATTATAGTAATGAACAAGTTTTGTTCAACGGCTTTATGAAAAAAATTATGAACTTGCCAACCTATACTCAACGCGAGTCAGCTGCTGACTCCATAGAGGAAAATTTCGAGTTTTTCGAATTTCATCTACTCGAAAAGTTATCTCCAGCTACGCGTCTCAAATTTGAAAAACACCGTAATGATCCAAAGAAAGTTGAAAAACTCAATCAATTGCTCGATTTCCTTAAATCGACATTTCTCATTACCGATGCCGCCGCCGCACACATCACGAACAACATCGACTCTAAGTCGCCGTCGTCGCACTAAAAACTTGTCATCGAATGCAGCTTCATTTCAAAATCGGAATATGACCTCGACTTCCCTCAACTGAATCATGCACTGACAGTTAATCCGCAAATCGTTTCAGAAAATTTATTGAACACTCATTCAATGGTTCTTCTTGCTACAGCAACTGTAAATGTACTTGACGCATGCGGTCAACTCATTCGGCTTCGGGCATTAGTCGATAATGGATCACAACAATCAAATATAACAGAGCGTGCTTCTCAGCGATTAAAATTAGCATTCATCCCATTTTGCATTGGTTATCGTTCCATTTGCGAAACTCAATACAAAATCTCCGACAAGGGATTGAGTCTCAATGTTCATTCTACAGGGTGAGTTTTTTAACTTGAGACATCCAAATTACTCGAAAAATACGCGATATCGCGAAAAATGTTTCAGACAAAGTCACAAGGTTCTGAAGGGGACATAGGATGGTGACCACGAGTTTGACCTTGAGACCCATTTTCAAGGTCAAACGAAGGTCACTTTTGATTTTTCAAATGATAAATCCTGATTTTCATTGCTCAGTCGTATTCCTCAATGGGGCACACGACTTTGTCTCAAAGGTCTTATTCATTCAGTGCTAGATAGCACTGCACTGGCACGCCTAAATCATTAATCGGTTTCCAACGTTGTTAGGGTGTTAGAAGGTCGAGATTTGTTTTGAGGAAGTCATTACTGCCTTGAGTGAAGTTAAAACTCAAAGAAATTTCAGATACAGACAAATTGTCCTAAACTTATCTGAGAGTGTATGATGTGCACTCTGGCCTTTTTTTCTACTCGAACGGAACTGTACTTCATTTAGAAGTTCGATATTTGTTTTGAGGAACTGATTATTATTAGTAACGTTTTCCAGATTAACACGTTCACAGTCCATGTATCATATATGATACATGCCCTGTGCCGAGACGCTTATGAGCCCTGTGCCGAGACGCTCATGTATCATATATGATACACTTCTCACATAACTTTGCCTCAAAATGAGTTACCCTAAAACAAAGAAATTGATATATGCGTGTGGAGAAAGGACTGTAGATCATATTACAAAAATAAACTTTAGGGATTGAAGGTTTATTATCAGAAAAATTAATAGAAATAAAAATTGTACAAAAATTCATATAAACTTGCGTAATTTACTTCAACGTAAACTATTAATGAGTTATAATTTCATTTTATTTTACCTTTTGTGATAAACATTGAAACAGTTAAGGCAAAACGGTTTGTCACAGAGTTTGCACTCAGTATTTACCTGCTTGGCTTTTGAAGGTGGCTTGTTGCTGTCTCTGAGCATCTTGTAGCACAAAAAGCATCGCTTTCTAATTAATTTCCAATCTTTTCTTGGGATTTCCGTGAGAAAATGTAGCGTAGATACATTCCGTGGATGTTGGGAAGGACCTTGGAGTTGTATATTTGTTGTTTGCAGATAATGACGAACAATTTCTTCTTGTACTTTGAGAATTGAAATTAGTTTTTGAATCACCTCGTTATGTACAATCATCGTGTTTACAACGATGGTGCCAAATATGATGTTAGCAGCAATTTTTCGAAACCAAACAAGTGTCTTTCGCAGTGGCGAATGATAGCTACTAATTTGATCAGCAACATCTATACCTTTTTTGGCTTTGTTGTAGTCGACTATCATTTGTGGTTTTTGTTTGCGTTCAAACCTTCCAACTACCTCCTCCATCTCATCTCCGTGGCTAGTGGAAATCATAAGAACGTCAGGTTTGTCATGCCACTTCAACACGGTTATATTGCTGTCTTTTTGCCTTGCAACATATTCTCCCTTTCTTAGTTTGGCTTTTGTAACTTCCTTAGGTAAATCCTTCCTGTTTTTGCGCAACGTGCCACATAGGTCAGTGTTATGATCCTTTAAGTAAGTCGCGAGAGGCACACTATTATATTAGTTGTCAGCGGTTACCATCCTTCCTTCGCCGAGCAAGCCTTCACATAGTTTTACCACAACGGATCCGGGCTTGTCCAATCCTTTAATCGCGGAAATAGAACCACTGTAAATCTCGAACAACTAAGTGTAGCTTTCGACAGTACATAGCTTGTATATTTTTATGCCATACGGACTGGATTTAGCCGGATTATAGGTTCTGAATTTCAACCTTCCTCGAATTTTACCATGGACTCGTCTATGACAATCGTTTCACCAGGTAAATACAATTTTTTTATGTTTTCGAATACTTTTTGGCACAGTGGTTCGATTTTGTACAAGCGGTTTGGATTGTTGGGTTGTGTTTCAGCAAAATGCCAGCACTTCAAAATGGTTGCAAATCTATTGTAAGACAAGCCTATGTGATGTAGGAAAGAATGATAATAGAGCGGATCCTTTTTCCAATAATGCTCAATGGTAGGAAGTTTAACAAGCCTGGTGAAAATGAAAACTGCAAAAAACCTTCTGATTTCTGCTCTATCGACATTTTTCCACCGGTGAATTCTGCTGGCCTTTTGACTGTGACGAGCCGCTTTCAAATTTTCCGCATATTTGTTTGTGCAATCCACCATCATATCAATGATATCATCATTTATGTAATATTCAAATATTTTTATGATGTTTGCTTGGCCGTCATCATCACATATGCGTTGCAGATTCTGCACACCCGAATTCCAATTCTCATCGGTTGGTTCCCCAGCTTCTTCATCAAAGCTCGAAGCAGAGTCAGACAAATTGTCTAAGAAAAAAGAAAGGCAGTTTACTTGTTTGTGTAAAGTACAATATTTTGTCACCTACCACTCTCGTCACCAGTTGATGATTCTACTTCTGGTGGGACGAAATCATCGCTGCTGCCATCGCTAAAATCAGCTTGCTCCAGTAAGGCTGAAGCTTCTTCACCTTCTACAACTTCATCTTCCATCTCAAGAATTCGTAGCGTTTCCTCCCTCGATACAATTTTTCTTGAACGACTCATTTGTTTAGCTGGTTTCCTCGTAAAATTTCCTTGCGACTATTGAACGACTTATTGCAGTAATATGATAAGCCACAAAAAAGAGAAAAGAGGAAAGTAGAAATGCTCAACGAGTAACTAAAAAAAAGAAGATTGATCACATATGATACAAAGGGCGCATGGCTGTACTATCGATGCCATGCGCCCCGTGAGTCATATATGCACATGCTCATATTTGATACATTGGGCGTGCGTGTAAGGTTCTCGATCCCTACACAAAAAAGAAAATTGGAAAATGAAAAGGAAAATCCCAGTTTTTCACCAAAGTAATATTAGAAATATATATGGGCGTACCATTTAAATTCACGAATTTATCGGAATCGAATGTGGACTGTGAACGTGTTTAATGCAGGCTATTTCAATTCAAGAGAATTGATATTGATTTATGGAGAAAGTGGAAGGAACATCGATGCTCTTTACACCCAAGGTTTCCCAGACCAGATACGATCACGCGCTTACTTTTATCGGGTCATCCAACAATTCACTGGTGAAGGAAGTGTGCAACCAAAGAAAAGGAATCGGTCAGATAGGGTGGCTGTTGAGGACAATGAAATAGCAGTGTTAGCTGCCGTTGCACACGATCCTCACATTAGCACTCGGCAAATAAGTCGTGAATCAGGAATTTCTCAAACGACTGTCTGTAAGATATTACATCGGCATAAATACCATCCTTAACATGTTTTAATGCTTCAAGAACTTTCTAGTGAGGATTTTCGCAACCGGGTTTCCTTTTGTCAATGGGCACTTCAGCAAATTGAACGAGAGTTTGGGCGGGAATTATTGGGGATAAATTAATATTTCCATATTTTATTGAAGGCAACTTGAATGGCGGAAAGTGTGCAAACTTCTTGCGGGACCATGTTCCAGTATTACTAGAAGAACTGCCATTCGAGTTGCGACAAACAATGTCGGTTTCAACATGATGGTTGTCCAGCTTGAAATGGGTCTCAAGGTCAAACTCGTGGTCACCATCTTATGTCCCCTTCAGAACCTTGTGACTTTTGTCTGAAACATTTTTCGCGATATCGCGTATTTTTCGAGTAATTTGGATGTCTCAAGTTAAAAAACTCACCCTGTATATGTATATATTGTGATTTAGTAATACTACACACAATTTATCTGTTTTCCCGAGCTTTCGGGAAATTGCTCTCCAGTCAGCGTTGACAGCTTCCAAATTGCTGTGATTTTTTTTCCTCGAGGTTCCAAATTGACGGGTGTTTCTCCACTAAGACAACCAACTATCTCTTCTCATCAATATTCACGGTGTTTTTTTGATTTTGGGTTTCCCTTTTTCTTAAAAAATTCATCATCCATTATCTTGTAAAAAAAAAAGACTTTTTTTCTCCTCTTAACCCGAGTAGACAGTTTTTAAAAGTAACGAGCTGTCAGAATTTTAGTTTGGAAAAATGTACCGACCCATTATTTGATGAGATAAATATTGACAGATACGTTGTGCATTGTGTACAGTTTGAAATGAAAGTTGATTTTTTTTTCTCAATCTGCGTACAACTCGCACAAATTGCTGAGACAAATTTTAGCTCGGATAAATTTTGGAGAGATTTTTGTATGGGAGACAAAATTTGTGTCGATCTGCGTACTAGGCTTTAGACTACGAATTGCCTCCTCATCCACCATATTCTACGGATTTAGCCTTTAGTAAACATTTTCCGTTTCCAAACCTCGGGTGCCAGCACGTAACTTGATACAATCGAGGATTGTCGATCGTCGGTCAACTCGAAACAAATGATTTTTAGCAGCACGAAATTTGAGACGAGTTTCATTGTGACTTCCACTTAAAAATTTCATTGTGAACTATAAAGCGAAATGTCAAATGGTTATCTTCAAAATAAAGTCGTTCATTAAAGTTAAAATTGCATTAAAAATGATATTTTTTGATTCGGAAAGTGAAGATGAGGAAGTACTTAATGCCAAAACCAAAAGCAGATACCTTAGGGATAATAGCAATCCACTAGAATTGTGTGAAAATGAGTAAGTATTCATATATTTATAAAAGAAAAAGAATAGCATCGAAAACAAAACCATCTGTTTTTTGGTTTTGTACAGCAGTTTAAAGTGAATAAGGAATGTTTCCTGATGACACCAAGCTACTTAAATCTCCCAGACCACGCTAGAAGCACATTGGTTTCACCAGTTCTCCAGCTTTGCGCAATTTAAAGTCTTTAAATCAGCCAGTTTTTCCCACAGCAAATTGCTGTCCTTCCTCCCTTGGGCAGTTTTAAGAATTCCCCTGGTTAAATCGTGGTGACAACTCAACTCAACGGGTCAAAATCTCCGTCTGTTTTTCATTTATCGGCATATGATATTATTTCGTTATTCCATTTTTTATCTAAAAAAAAACACTGCTGACGATAACCATTTTCCTGTCGAGTGAAAACTTTTGTTTCAAACGTCATTTTCAAATTTGTGTGCTGCCAAATTTGACGATATAATCGAGGACACTCGATTGAACCAAAATAGGTGCTGTCAGTGCTCGATTGTATCGAGTTACGTGCTGACACCCCTGAAGAAATGATGGCGGAAACGCTTTGGCTCCAACAATGAAACAAACGCCTGTTTTGAGGACCGTGAACAAATTTTACCATTTGGGATTACAAAAAGGGAGAAATGAAATGCATTGATCCCAAAGGAGACTGACGTTTAATGCCGAAAAAATCATGGACATCTTTGTCCAGCTTGGTAGAATATCATGGATACGTTGGTGAATCGAACTATAATTACGAAGATTCCGACCGCGACACATAGCGGAGAAAGATATATCTACGACTACTAGACTCATGCAAATCATACGGTCTAACTGTTATTTATTAATTGCAAATTTGTGCATACATCACATTGATTTTTCTATTGGTTATTGTTTACAACTTATCATATTTGGTATTAAAAATTGTTACGTATATGCAAAACGGGGAAATGTCCTATTTTAAGGGAAAACGAAGTTATATCTCTGCTAAACAAAATCGAAGTTAAAAAACTATACCAACACTGCAATCTGGCTCTAACCTATAGGGATCGTATAATTAGCGAAAGTTTTTATATTCCAAGAATCCTATTTTATTAAGTTTTGTATTTATCAATAGAAAGTATTGGCAGGAAAGCCAAGCTTTTTTTGATTTTTTGTTTTATAAACTATTTTATTGCATTTGATGATTACCAAATAAATATCTAATCTAATCTGATCTAATCTACTGGTCTTCTTTTCCAGTGGAGACCACCAAACGACTATACCAAAAGTGGGAATTGCTCCATAGTGTAGACTCAAGTGCATACAGATTTCTCTCGTTCTGTAATATGTTGGTTTCCCCTTTGTTTACTATTCATTATGAAACCTAGGTACCTGGCACCTTTTCAAGAATTCAGAGAGATGATATTTAGCTTGCGTGGGATTATACCTGGTATCTTTTTATGCGGCTTTATTTTTGCCGCATTGAAGATAAGGGCTGTCCAGGAATAGAAGTTTCCCAAGACACGTAGTTAAGGATTTTCGGCGGGTGTTTTCAGACAATGACGACGTCAATTCGATAAGGACCAAGTTTCTTAAGAGAGGAAATAAAACATCTTCTTCGGGTGTTTCTCCATGGGGTCTTTTTCTCGTGAAGCAGCGATAAATGGTTATATGAATAAATTTACAGCTGAGAATGAATTTGACCAAGCTAAACGCAGAGTCTTTTATACAGGGTCTTCCAATAGGGACTTCCGAACTTTGACAGTTAATAGCGGCCATGTTGTTGAAGCTATATCTGACAAATTGGCTGACATTTATTCAGTTTATTTTGCCAAATGACCATGGACGGACATAGCGCTCAACAACCCGTGCAAAGGGTGGTGGCCGTGGTGTAGTGATACTAGCAATCGCTTCTCACTCGGAGGGTCAAGGTTCGAATCCTAGCCACGACAAGCTTTCATTTGTGTAATTGAAACTCAGTCAGAAAAATCTGCGTGTGAAGGCATAACACTGACATGTAGATTTGGCTGTTGTAGGTTTTTCAAACACAAAACAACCGTTAAAATTCACAACCTGAATCATTCCGAGTGAAGAAAATCTCTCCGTCCTATTCGGACTCCCACCAGTGGAATCAATATCGAAACATCACAAACAATGCTTTCTTTTCTCCTCCTTCTATCTTTCCGTCCGCGCCCTGGCAACAGTATAAGGGTATTCATAACCCCTTAGGCGTGCGTAAATTATAAAAAAAAAAAACTGTTTTATCAAAATGGGTGTTCTGTTCGGTTAACGCTCCGCGCACTTCGCCCATTTTACGGTCGCCATAATCGTCCTACCAAGAGGACTATTCGCATTGTGGTGGATAAATTTGAATACGCTGGTTCAGTAAACGATAAACCAACACCCGTATGTCGACGAAATGCAAGATCTCCCGAAAAGATCGCCGCTGTCCTTGAGAGTGCGCAGGAGAATCCGAGGCAGTCGCAGACCACAACTTGGCGAATTTTGCGTCGTGACTTGGACCTGCAACTGTACAAAATTCAACTGACCCAGGACCTGAAGGTAAACGACCATAGACAACGACGTGCGTTCGCTGAATAAGCTTTGGAGCAGTTGGAAATTGACCCTAATTTTCATCGAAAAATCATCCTCAGCGATGAGGCCAATTTCTGGATGAATGGGTAACAAACTAAATTATTGAATTTGGAACGATAGCAATCACATGTGATCCAAGAGTGCCCATTGGGTCCGGAAATAGTCACTGTTTAGTGTAGATTTTGGGCTGACCGGTCCATATTTCTTTGAGAACGACGATGGCCAGGCTATCACCACCAACGGCGAGCGCTATACTCGTAGGTCGATGATTACCAACTTCTTTTGGCCTAAATTGGATGGCATGGACACCAACGGCATGTGGTTTCAACAAGACGGCGCTACGTGCCACATTGGAAATTCTGCACGATCGATTCGAGGGCATGGTCATCTCACGTGGAGGTGATGTGAACTGGCCACCGAGATCGTGCGATTTGACCCCATTAGACTTTCTCTTGTGGGGTTTTCTGAAGTCGCAGGTCTATAAGCAATAAACCATAGGGCCCTCAAAGTCAACATAACTCATGCCATCGGTCAAGTTCAGCGCCAGTGTCATGGAAAATTGGACGTTTCGGATGCGCTCCACCCAGAGAAGCCGCGGCGGACATTTAAACGATGTTATATTCCATACATAATGGCATCGACAGGCCTTTCAAACGAATAAAAAATTTCGATGATATCTCACACACACTTTATTTTATTTAAATTTAAAGATAGGAAGCACTTATTGCAAGGCCCTTTATACTCGTACAAATATTGTAGTTCTAGGAGAGAAGTGGTGATAGAGGAAGTGTCAAGACTATTAAATGTTGCCACCATCATTTCCAAGAAAACCAATCATTTTATATTACTTTAGGATTGGATAGTCCTAGATTTAGACAGGCTGGACTTTAGCTGAATTCTGGGTGCTTCTGTTATGAACAGTGGAAGCTGAACCTGGCATCTACTCTTAGTAGACGAAATTGTGCGTCCCACCCAAGAGATCTGATGGATGAAAAAACAATCTAACTCTAGCTTCTGATTACTACTGTAAACACTAACTACATCGTCTATTACAATTGAGAACTCTGTGTTTTAATGGTTTTTCATGATCACCTTAAGGAGTATTTATAATTACCCAAAATGACACTTTTTTCTCTCTGGAAAAAAACGTTGCATGCAATATAACTGACTTCTCTTATAAAACATTTAGAATGCAATTGCAAGATTCCACTGGATGGCGAAGGAAACCAAAATCCCTTCCAATTCCAATTTCTTGCTCATGAGCTCTGTTCTTCATCTATTTCTACGAGTAAATAAAAATTCGCAAACAACATTAATATGACTTTTTAAAAAGAAATCTGGCCTGAAAAGCAATCGAAGCACGAGCCTAAGTTCGAAAAAGGCGATAAATGACAAAAGCATCAGCAAACAGGAAGAGCAGCCTGCAGAATGGATAATTCTCAATTTGAAAGGTAGTTATCAAAATTACTTTTAGAAGTCGATGTCAGTGATTCACTCCGAAATGTATGCTTGCACTTCCTTCCCTCCCGAGCAGAAATTTCTATTTACGCATCATTTATGAATGTAAGATCTCAAGATCTCTCTGGGTTTGGCCGGTAGGATTATTTCATTGAGCTTGTTTGGATTAGAATCCTGAAAATCAAAAGATCTCTAATGAATAACGAAAACTATGCTGAGACATCTAGTACAGTATATCAATTACTCTGTCAAAATACAATCCCTCTAAAAACGTGTTGTGAAGTGGGAGAAGTTTCACAAAATTATTACCAAAGTCATCAAATGTGGGCAGTAGAAAGAGAATGAACAACATATCTAACCGTGCGTCGTCATATTTTGTAAATTATCTTTATAAATATATTTTCTAAGTAATTTTGTAACTCGAACGTCCAAAGCACAAACAACATATTAGACATTAACGTTTCTCCGTAGGTACACAAAATCTAAAATCATTTTTTATCACGTCAAATTACCATCGTACACATTCAAGAACAAGTTTTGTAGCTAAGTCAGCTGTTTTTCAATGTTCAAGAACACTTTACAAATTTAACGATTCTTAATATAAAACAGTGCAATGCACGATCTACTGACTAGTTGAGTGCATTTCACTCATCAAAATCGCAATGAAGCAATCTATAGCGAAGTTGGCTTTAATTTTGCTGCTGGCAAAGGTATAGTACATTTTCAAACTGATTTTTATATTTTTATAATATTTCCAATTTCTTTTAAATAAAATAAATCATCATTTCTAGATTGGTCAGCTAGATGGTCGGGCTGTTGAAGTCATCTACAATGGTCAAGGTTGTGAATGTCAA
The DNA here is from genome assembly GCA_963966105.1 of Volucella zonaria. NCBI lineage: Eukaryota > Metazoa > Arthropoda > Insecta > Diptera > Syrphidae > Volucella > Volucella zonaria. Next base: position 110,058,796 of record OZ014532.1, on the reverse strand, counting down.
AAAGCACTTCCTTACGAAGTGAATGTTCCAATTCCACCAGTAATACCAGCATTGCCCGGCGGTAGCTATGACTACAGAGTCGAAGTTCCACCCCCAGCTAGTGCTAAGTATAGTTACTCTTTCGATTTTCTTGTCGAGAGTCCATTGCCAGCAGTCCCACCAGTAGTCCCTAAGGAAGACTTGCTCGCCAGTGTCGATAGGATGGTCATTTCCAAGCCAGGTTAGTATTACAATAATTTAAGTCTAATCAAAAATTTATCACACTCTGACTTTCCTCTTAGATTGTATGCTAGCCCCAGCTCCACTGAATCCACCAGTGGTCATAGCCAACCCACTCTCTCTAAAGGCGCCATGCAGGTATGTATTGAGAGGTATTCACACAAATCGAATTATACGTTCCAGGCGTGATGTCTCATCGAAGATACAAGATTCCTTCGGTGATTTATGCAAATACATTAAGTCTCTAAAGAAAGCGAACAGTTCACCGATAGTTAAGAGATCTAAAATTGTTAAGCGTGACATTAAAGGCGAATATGATATGTTAAGAAAGGAACAAGATGCTTTAGATTTAACCATTCCTGAGATCATTCAATACATGCCAGAGACCTTAAATCCCAATTTCAAGCGCGGAAAATGTCTTTTTGGATGCAAAAATTGTGTAAACAAACACCATAAGCATAAAGACAACAATTTTCCATTCAATACCCAAATAAACAACAATAACTCACCGCAGCAACAACGACCACAACTACAACAACAACAGCAACAGCAACAGCCACTACAAGCCTCAGTCGACAACACACAAACCTTTAGCAATCAGCAAATTCACATGAGACCCCAATTTGATGGAGTAAACTACCTAAAGCGTAACGTCAATCCATATCAATATCAATATCCATTGTACCCGACTTTAATGCCACCACCCTACATTCCTAATCCACTGCATTTGGCGACGCTAGCAAAAAATCCAAGTAACCCCATTTGGTACCAACCACGACCGCTGATTGACCCAAATGGCCATTACGTATACGACAGACTGGGTCACAAGTACGAAATAAAAAACGACAGCTTGAAACTTGTGCCACCGTCGCAAAATGCTGATGAAGCTTTTGTATCGGCTTCTGCAACTGCTGAAAATGAACAGTCCGCAACAACGACTATCGATCCAACAACTGGTACATCAACGACAACAACTGCTGGGCAAACATCATCTACATCTTCCTCAGCAGCCCGTCAGTTGCAAAGTGATATAAATGCTCAGCTTTCTGAACAGCGCTTGATTCCAAGCCCTCCAATGGTTGGAGCTCCTGTGCATCAATCAGTTGATCCAGAAATGGACAAAATCATAAGGGACATCATCTATCAGCATCCTGATTTCATAGATGCTACAGCACACGCTCCCAGCTCACTAACTCAGCCACAAAATATACAAACCGATGAGGCAATGCAGTTTCTGGGTAAACTAATCCGTGGTCGCTTAAACAATTGGTTTGGCGTCCAAGAAGAAGTGCCCACACACAACTTACAAGATCTAAATAGATACTCTCGAGGAACAGGCACCTCGATCAAATTCATTCCAGTAGTAACTGTCGACCAAGATAAATATGCTAGATATCGACAAGAGAGGGCGCAATCCATCAATTGATCACAATGCTTAAACTTAAAAATAGTTTTTAATTAATTTATATTAGTTTTAAGATAATTTTTTTTATTGAATAAATTCTGGTTATTCATTGTTCCTTTTAACTTTTATTTTTATAGCTACGGAGAATGGTTATAAATGACTGAAAGAAAAAGAGAGCGAGGAGGATAGTGCCCGTGGAGTACACGCATACTTCGTAAAGTAATTGCCTTTACTGTAAAAAAAAAATAATAATAAATAAATACAAGATTTTTTAAATATTAGCGTTTCCTTAAAAAAAAAAAAACAAACAAATTGATTTAGGATTATGCACCTTGGAATATCCTTCCCTCGCTCTCTTCGGTCAAACAACGAAATGTCGCGGAAATTAAAAGATACATTTTTGCTCACGCATCATTAGTGGGATGACTATAGATACGAAAATATACTTGTAAAAATATAGTCAAGTTAAAGAAAGTGAACACAGCCACAAAGGTTTCTGATTCCGATTATAGTTTTTAAAGTGTATTACAATCAGCAGACATATGGCTTCCGGGACCGATGCCTCACACTTTTGATAAGATCGCATTTTTCAACCGTAACACCCGTCTCGCTATGAATGCTCATCAGTATACCCTCAAGCCCATTTTCGGACGTACTCCAAAATATCGTGATTCTTTCGTAAGCCGTACAACTCGCTTATGGAATGCCCTGCCGATCTCTGTGTTTCCTGGCCGTTATAACTTACAAACATTTAAAAACAATGTACATCGGTACCTGTCTTTTCTTCCTCCCTAAATTTCCTTCGCCCGCGCTGTGTACGTACATTTTGAGGGTACAAAACCCCTTGAGCGCGCGCCGATTATAAAAAAAAAAAAATTTAGGTACTCCCGTAGCCTTCTCATCCAAATCGCCGTCACGTTTCTTCTACAGATTCCAACACTGCAATGAATGCGTTAATGTGAGATGCAGAAAACTACCGAAGTTTCGATCAACTTTCATCAGCTTCCATTAGTTCAATCTGCAATATTGTCTTCGCATTCTTCCTTGGTGATTTATGTTACGAGTATATACGTAAGTGGTAAGTGGAATCTATTGCATAACGTACTTCGCCTTTCTTTCTTCTCCTTATATCCTTTATATAGTTATTGGTCTATTATCAAATCATATCCAATTCGGTATTATGATATTCTGAGCTCATACTTCCTAGACGTAGAAAGCTGCATGCTTTCTCGACGTTGATTTGAGCTGCGCTGGTCTTGTACTGAGAAATTAAAGCGTTTAGGGTATTTGCTTTAATCGTTTTTATTTTGAGCGCTACTTTGTTCGAATCTGGTGTCAAATTGTGGCCTACTCGGTGCAGATCCAATACTTTGTGTTAAAAGAGGCAAACTTCATCAGCGGAGTCACTATGTTCAAGATATAATGTCATAGTCCATCACAGCCACTGGGAGCTTCAAATTCCTCTGACATAAGGTGTCGTTATGTAAGACATGACATTTACCACCATCATCCATGATAGTATTGTATTTCGATTCAATGAAGCCCTTCTCGAAATCGATGAACAACAAATGTAGCCATGACACTGGCGCATAAATCAGGCTGAACTTGACCGATGGCATGAGTTATGTTGGCTTTGAGGGACCTGCCATGGTTTGTGGCTTATTCGCACAGACCTGCGACTTCAGAAAACCCCACAAGAAAAAGTCTAACGGGGTTCAATCACACGATCTCGGTGGTCAGTTCACATCACCTCCACGTGACATGACCATGACCATGCAGTCGAATCGCTCGTGCAGAATTTCCAATGTGGCGTGAGCTGTGTGGCACGTACCGCCATCCTGTTGAAACCACATGTCGTTGGTGTCCATATCATCCAATTCAAGCCAAAAGAAGTTGGTAATCATCGACCTATAGCACTCGCCGTTAACGCTGATGGCCTGGCTAACGTCGTTCTTAAAGAAAGACACAGCCCACAATCCACACCAAACAGTGACTTTGTCGGTATGTATTGGACACTCTTGGATTGCATTTTGATTGGTATCGTCCCAAATTCGTCCAGAAATGGGCCTCATCACTGAAAATGGTTTTTCCATGAAAATGGGTTCAGCGAACACACGTCATTGTCTATGGTCGTTTACCTTAACCTCTTGGGTCAGTTGAATTTTGTACGGGTGCAGGCCCATAGTCACGACGCAAAATTCGCCAAGTTGTGCTCTGTGGAAGGCCGAGTTCTTGTGAGCGACGCGAAAACAACTGCTTCGGATTCTCCTGCACAATCTCAAGGACAGCGGCGATGTTTTCGGCTGATCTTGCATTTCGTCGACTTACGGGTTTTGGTTTATCGTTTACTGAACCAGTGGATTCAAATTTATCCACCACACTGCGAATAGTCCTCTCGGTAGGACGCGCCCGAACAGAACACCCATTTTGATAAAACAATTTTATAATTTGCATGTGTGGTTGAACGCTATCTCCGTCCATGGTGATTTGGCAACGTCCAATGATAATCCGCAAAATGTTGACCTGTCTGTTTAATCTCTGGAATTAAATTAAAATGTTCTTTTTCTCCATTCAAAATTATTCTAAATACTAGTTTAGCCGCAGTCAAAAGAACGCGTTTACCTCTCCAGTTTCCACATTCCGTCAGGTTATGCTTCTTAGGCGGCTTAATAATCATTCTCCCTTTTCAATCATCCTTCAAAGAATTGGGCGCGGCTGCCATCTACGCCAAATGCGTTGTTTTTCTTCAGAACCATTTTTGCCGACGTAGGCATTGCCGTTGCCTAAGTCGTTGATCACTGCTTAAATGAAAATTGTATCTACGAGTACTATATGGCAAACTGCTCCTTATCTGAAGTCAGCTGATTTCCGTCTACTTCTTCTAGATATAGTTTGGAACTTTGACCAATACCGAATTTCTTAGTAATACTGTAGACAGTCCTACAGTCGCACCCAAATCCTGCTTCTTTAGTCTTTCACTACGCTGCATCTTTTTTTATCTTCTGGACTTCTATTTCGTGGCGCTCTGGTTCTGAGGCGGCAGTTCAATATCGATTCCAGATGTCTGCTGTCAGCCATGTGCCTTTTCTTTTTCGCCTTCTGCCGACAGTGTTGTCTGCTCCAGAAATAAAAACAATATTATAGTGAGCGAAGCTGCTGTTTGTTTCTCCATTTGAGGCATGATAATTCCTTTTTGGGTTGGCGTAGTTCGACATCTCGGTATTATATCGGGCATTCAGTTGCTGTTAGCCGACGTACAAATAATGTATAGTAGCAACTATTAGATAGCTGCGCCTCTCTGTTTCAATATCAATTCAATGTTTGTTACAGATATCTTTCTAAAGCGTTAACTAATGGTAAAGTGATCGATGAACGACACTGATCAGTCAAGCTGATCTTGTTCTAGTGGTATTGTCTTTGCCAATCTTTTCGTTAAAATATTCCATCACGATCACGATATCGACGTTGAGTTGCTGAATGCGATCAATATGTCTCACTATGACAGCGCCGTGCCCAGTGAACAAAAAGACTGCAGATTCACACTTCTTAGACGACATTCAAAAAGTAAGAAATTTTTAGATACCAGAAGAGTCTTATAGCTCATTATATATCTTAACTGGACCACATTTGTACACTGGACTGTCTACTCGTAACAGCGCTTTGGAATCAAACATTCAACGCAAACTTTTAGTCAAAGGTTGCAACTAGGTTTGTTATACGCACCAATAAAGATACGAGTAGCTTCAATTGACATTTGTTTCATGTGGTAATGTTTCTCAAACTGTGATTTATGGAATTTTAGTAATTTAGTTTGTTTTTGACAGCAATTGAAAGTAACAAACTTCTGGCATTTTTGCAAGCATGAAGAAAAGTGAATTTCGTGTAGTTCTTATTATTTGAAGAAGAAAACAGCTGCGGAAACTGAGCCTAAGTCGGATAAACGTTAGGTCGGTTCGCGTACTTTTTGGACTAAATATGTAAAAACTGTCAATGGGGTGAGGAGGAAGGGAGAGAGAGAAGTTCCCTCTCAGAGAGAAAATTTCTTAAAAAGTACTTACGCGAACGGATTTGAAACGTTTAGTACTGGCAACTGTCTTTGCTTTGATTTTATTTCTTTTGCTGTTTTTTTGTGAACAAAAAAAAATTTTAAAAACAAGTTTCAATGAATTTAGCAGTTTTTTATTCAAAATCCTGGACTGCAGGACGAAGAAGATAATTTCTCTTTGTGTTGTCCATCTAAACGCCGTTTGAAGATATCTGAAGGTGTATGGAAATTCATTTAATTTACCTGCTTTTCAATATACTTTGTCTGTAAACACTTTCTAATAATATTCCATTTGAAATTTCATTTATTAATCTTTTATTCAAATGTCACTTATTTTTGGCAAAACAAAGTAAAGAGCGACTAGAAAAGAACAAAAGGAAACAAAAATTTCAACAAAACAACGGTGTTTCTATAAAATTGATTTTGGCTTTATTTTAAAGCTACGTTCATGTCATTATGTGTGGAATAGCACACCATTCCAAAGGCCGCTTCGACTTCGCTGGCAGTATTTCAAGCGGTCGCGGTCGGTCCAATTTTCGATGACTCGGTCCAATATGTCCGGCGTTATCCCGATAATAGCGTGTCGAATATTGGCCTCGAACTCTTCGAAAGTGGTTGGCTTTTTAATGTTGACTAAGGACTTGACGCTGCTTCGGAGAAAATTATCGAGTGGTGTCAAATCGCATGATCGCGATGGCCAATTGATAAACGCTCAACGTGAGATGACTCAGTCGCCAAATTTCGTTGCGCCGCTTGTGTGGCATGTAGCGCCGTCTAGTTGGAACCATATATCGATTATCGATTTTGTCGAGCTATGACCACAGAAAGCCGGTTAGCATGGCTCTATACCTGAGAACATTGACGGTAACGGTGTCTCCCTCCTCCTTTCGAAAGAAATACGGTCAGATGATGCCGCCATGCCATATAGCACACCAAACAGCCAATCATTGTGGATACATTGATGCTTGGCCGAACACTTATAGATTGACTTCGCTCCAATTATAGCAATTTTGCTTGTTGACATAGTCACTGAACAAAAATGGGCCTCGTCCGAGAAGATGATTTTTGCCCAAAATCCGGATCTCCGGCCAACATTTCCAGCACTTAATTAGCGAACTCATGGCGTTATCTATGGTCGCCTGGCTTCAATTTTTTTGCCAGCGCAATCTTATGTGGACGTAGGCCCAAATCCAACTGCAAAATAAGCCCGGTCGACCCTCTGGCGATGCCTAATTCAGCTGATTAATGCCGAATCGACATTTCTGGGTCTTCTTCGATACTGGCCACTATGGCAGCTATGTTTTCTTCATTAACCACCAACCTCTGTCTGGTTGGTGGCATAAGATCAAAAAGAATGTACGCTCAAACTTTTCCACAATGCGATGAATTGCTTGCATACTGAAGCTGATGGTGACGACCCACCTCACGACGAAATAGACGTTGGGTATTTACAACTGAGCCGGAATTTCGATAATATTTTTTAATAATTTTCACACATTCGGCATGCGTAAAATGATGTATGATGAAATGGCAAACCTTAGTGAATATTTTGACAGCTGGATGTCATTGGAAACTTTGACAGCTGCTGAAACATAACAATTGGAAAAACTATCATTGTATCTGGTCACCAGTTAAATGAATGTTCCATTGACAGTTTCAAATAAAAAAAAAAAACAGTTTGACAGTTTTTACAAATTTCCCCGAACGCAATAAATTTCTCTCTCACTTCGTTCCCTTCTACAAAAAACTACGAAAAATGTGAGTATGCGAACGGATTTTAGACTGTTTTTTTGTAGGATCTCGTAGTTTTGGGCAGTACGCAAACACACCAATGTATAGTAATTATATAAAATTAAAAATTGCTTTCGAAATTTTCGATAATAATTCATAATATGATCACAAAAGATGCCAAGCACCCTGGACATTCAAAAGAGATCACTATGGTGATGGACGATAGGTGAATTAAAGTCTGTTAGACTGCTGAGGTTGTTGGCATTTCAAATAACCGCGTGCACAACATTTTAAACAATAGTTGGTTACGAAAACCTGTCGGAAAGTTGTATTCCGCAGCCGCTCGCTCTAGCCCAAAAACGAAAATAAGCAATTCATAGCAGAGTTTTGACATGTTGAAGCGCAATCAAGATGAGTTGTCCGTATTTTCATAACTGCTGATAAAATATTGATCCTTCACTACAGAAATGAAAGAATAATCAAAACAATCGATTTCTGCTAGCGAACGTACACCTAAGAAAGCAAAGACAGTTCCGTCTCCTGGTAAGATCATGCTCACTATTTTTTGGGATTTGCAGGGGATAATATACATCGACTTCGTTACAATGATAATCGGTGCGGTGGAAATTGATAAAGAAGAAGTAGAAAAGTTTAACGTGTCATGGGTTGGTCTTAACAATGATAATTTGAGCCAGTACAAGGAACTGAAGGCCATCAGTAAGCAGCTGATGAACAAAAAGTCCGTCAGGAAATCTTCGATGTCTTTTTATCTACTAACGTTTTCCAGGTAGAGTTTTTCCCTATATTCACCGAAAGCCAAGCTGCAATTAAAACTATTAATTCGTCTACTACATCCTCAAAACTGGTCAGACAATATCAAACTCTTCAGGACAGGGCGACATTGAAGGTAAAGAGATGGCAGATGAACTGGCCAGGCGAGTATCAGCTCTATACTAACACTTTTTAATACTGGCCAATCAAGGCTGGTATAGGCTAACAAAATGCCCCATATCAAGCAAAATGTGGCCCAAGTAAGATCAACAGAACTACTTATCAGATCAGTACAAGATATTCTTAGAGTTATATCCATAACCACACGGCACTGGTATTAGAGAATCTTTTAGCCAAGTATAACACCTTCTGTCGTAGCTGCAGAGATTTAAATGAAAACGAATCTCTTAACTAATTTATTTTCAAGTGCACCTCTTCAAGGACTTTGAAGAATTATCTAGGAAAAGGATAGGAGAACTGATCCGTTTCCTAAACTCTGCTACTGATTGAATGAGGAATCGATGCAAAAACGTCCTCGTTTGACAACACAGCAATAGCAAATTACGCTACAGCTCCTGAAATTTATTGCGAGTAATATTAAAGTATGCCGGGAGTAAGCATACAAGAAATCAATCATTGTTATTAATAATGCACGTATGTACTCGTATAATATGTTGATTGAAAAGCTTACGAAGCTACATTCCTAAAGTCTATTTAGCCAGGCATATACTAGATGGAGTGAAAAGTGGCCTTCTTGACTGCCAGAATGCGCTGCTACTGCTAAAAAGGTTATGGTGCCTTAAAGTCCGTTCATATTTAGGCAGACATGTCAAATTTCAGTGCGATACTGTCTTTAGTTTTGTTTTGACAGCTGATTGTTGTTGTCGTGTTTGGCATCATGTTGAGTATGGACAAAAACGATTTTCGTTCTCTCATAAAACATTATTTGTTGAGAGGCAAAACGGCGAAGGAAACAAAAGAAAAGTTGGATAAATATTATGGAGCTAATGCTCCGTCAGATTACACCGTCAAATATTGGTTTCGAGAGTTTCGTGGTGGCCGCAACTTCACTACCGATCAAGTCCGCAGCGGCAGGCCCTCCGATGCGGTTACAGAGGACAATGTCAAAAAAATACATGAAATGGTGTTGGCTGACCGGAAAGTGAAGGTGCGCGAGCTAGCAGATACCACAAAGATTAGTATTGAGCGCACACGCCATATTTTGGGCAATATTCTGCATATGAAAAAGTTATCCTGCCGCTGGGTGCCGCGAATGACCAAAAACACGAACGCGAGAGCACTTCGAAAGAGTGTTTGGACTTGCTGATGCGGAATCGGGCGGACTTTTGACGTCGATTGGTAACTGGATTTGGATCCCGCGGACTATTATCTCTTCCCAAACCTTAAAAGATGGCTCATCAATAAAAAATTCAGCTCACGCGAGGAAATCATCGACGACACGGAGGAGTATTTAGCAGACCTTCGGAAAATTACTTTTCGGACGGGATCAAGAAGTTGGAAAATCGCTGGAATAAGTGTATCAAACTAAAAGGGGACAATATTAAATAATATAAAAAAACATTGAAAAAAAAAATTTTTTTAATTCGCAAGGAGGTCACTTTTCACTCCATCTAGTACTCTACAAGTCGCCTACATTCTAGCATAAGTACAATACAAAAAATAATTGCATTGATTTTTAAAAGTCTCACATGAAGATACTCGTAATTGTAATAGTATTGTAATCGTAATTGTATTGTAAATGTAATTGTATTGTGAGTACTTTCTGTTCCAAAGTATGAAGAAATGCCTTGGGGATACGAATTTATCGTCAGCATAGTCCTATTCTGCACAGCTCGACATATCATATTACTCGGCCGGCTCAAAAATTTTGAAGCATCACTAGGCCAAGTGTATCAAGTTAAAAGAAGATTACGTTGGAAAATAAAACTGATTGTTTCCAAAACAAAATGATAACATTTTTTTAAAAAATGAACTCTTGATTTATGTATTTGAATCTCTTAAGAAAGTATCATTTTCAATTAGAAAATCGTTTTTCAAATTTTGAACACAAACCTCAGCCAAATTTGCCATAGCACCATTAGCAGTAAATACTTCCTTCTCAACAGCAAATGAGCAACGACCAATTTCAGCTAAAATGACAGATGACTTACTGAGGCTTTCACGCAAATTTATATGAAGAACATCCATTTGCTGATTAAATAAATTCACTTGCTCATCAACCTTGAAAATAAGTTCACATTTTGCCTTGCTAATTTTAAAGATGTCATTCTACTTACATGGGTTATGACGCAAACGTTCAAAAAGCTAGTATTACCATAAATCTGTTTACAAAAGTTAAAAACACTAGACACTTCATCTTCTCTGATATGTGCTGCATTTTGGAGACTTCTCTCAGCGCTGTCTGTCAAACCCAAAGCACTATGTTCAGCTTCGCTCAGACAAAGAGTAAGGTTTCCATCTACTTGCTGCAATGTTGGTAGACGTGATTTGTATCTCTGGACGCAAGTCTTACGGGCCAAGTTTAATGCCTGTTGCATCACCAGATTATTATCGAATTGTTGAACTTCTTGTCGTATTAACTGTTGTCGAGATGTTATCGATTCCAGGCGTTTTGCATGTCTAGCTTGAACGATAGTAATTTCCAATTCAGCGCTGTCGATATCATTTTGCATTTGGCGGCCTACTAAATTAGTGTAATCTTCTGGGCCAGAGCTAGCGTTATACACAGGACCTATGGCCTACAAAACGAAATAATGACTTAGAATGCCATAGTTTGATAAAACAAAAATACTTCACCCCAAATGTAAGTGATCCGAGAGCTACGAAATAGATAAGTTTGACCGTAAAATGCATTTGGACAGGGGTTCTGTTCAAGTTATTTGAAAAGCTAAACTAAATTGCCGTTAATCAGACAAACCCGTAGTGATACAAACAACAAGGCAAACAAATGCAGAGATAAGTGACTAATCAACACAAGTATAGGTACTATCACAGATTTGTCAATTAAAATTTGGGGAGTGATTTTCGAACTTAATACAATACGTCACCGAGAGATAGTCAAAATCTAATCACTGCTTCATATAAGTACATTCTTTATTTAGGAGATAAGTCCTTTATTGAACATATTTAATTGGGTTTCGCACGATAAAATGATAAGTTTTCTAAAATTACGAACAGGTGAGTTTTAAAGGAAACGCAAAAGCAGAGATCTTTAATTAAAGCAACTATTGTATTGTAGTATCGGTGATCTTTCCATTCATTTTTTCGTAGATTCCAGATAGAGATTGCCGAAATACGAGGTTAATAACAGATGACCAGATAGCAACGATAGTTTTTCTAATTGTTATGCTTCAACAGCTGTCAAAGTTACCAATGACATCCAGTTGCCAAAATTTCATCATGCATTCGCATCATTGGTGCGAAATGAAGAAAACATAGCCGCCAGAGCGGTCAGTTTCGAAGAAGATCCAGAAATGTTGTTTCGGCGCCGATCTGAATCGAGCCTAATTAGGCGTCGCCAGAGAGTCAACCCGGCTGACGCAAGAAATGAAGCCCGACGACCATACACAACGCTGTGAGTTCGCTAATTGGGCATTGAAAATGTTGGCCGGAGATCCGGATTTTGGCGAAAAAATCATTTTCTTGGACGAGGCCCATTTTTGGTTCAGCGGCTAAGTTAACAAGCAACATTACCATTAATGGAGCGAACATAATCCATAAGTGTTCGGCCAAGCATCAATGCATGTACAAACTTGACTATTTGGTGCTGTTTATGGCATGGGGGCATCATCAAACCTTAAATATTTTTCCCAATGAGGAAGGAGAGACCATTACCGTCAGTGGTCTTCGGTATAGAGCAATGTTAACTGACTATCCGAGTTGTGGTTCCAACAGACGGCGCTACATGCCATACAAACGACGCAACGCTCGAAGTTGTGAAGGAGAAATTTGGCGACTGAATCATCTCACCTTGAGCGTTCATCAATTGGCCGCCGCGATAATGCGATTTGACACGACTCGATTATTATCTTCGGGGCAGCGTCAAATCCTTAGTCTACGCTAACAGGCCAACCACTTTGGAAGAGCTAGAGGCCAACATTCGCCATGCTATTGCCGGAATAACGATGTGCTATTCCACACATAATGGCATGAACACCCTTTATAATAGTTTTTGACAACCTGAATTAAAGAGTTTGGACACAGACGATATGAAGTTTTGGGGATGCCATGTAGAAACATTGACATGTAACAAAATGGCTTTTCGTCAGTGTAGCAAGTAAATTGCAAGCCGTATAAAAGCAAACATTGTCACTTTCCTAAAAATATTTGATATCATCATACTCGTACATCAAAGTGCATTTTACTTTGAACTGTTGCATTTTAATATGAATCTACGGTTCTCTGTGAGATCTTAACGGCATTCAAAGCAATCGAAATCTCGAGATGGATTCGAGTCTCAATTAATAAGCTTTCCACGTTGGTTATGCCTTTGGTTACCTTCACCGCCCTATGTAAAACGTGGGTTGTAATTGCCCAACATTCGTTCTGGCTCTTCCAAACTTCTTAATCGTTGAATTCGAATTATCTTCACTTAGTCAGTATCGATGTATTTATTCGTAGTTGGAGCGCTGTACTCCGCAAGAGCGTAGAATAATTGTGTCGATGTTTTTGACCAATAACCGGTCGGTGGTGCTAGCGCAGCGTGAATTTCGTCGTCGAATTCCAACTGGGCAAACATTCCGACGCTTAGCTACTCGACTCGAACAGAGTGGAACCACAGGAGACCATACAGGGCGTGACCGCCACTGGACTGGTCGATCGGCCGAGAATATCGGCTGTGGCTGCCGATGTCGCTGAAGAACGGAGAATCATCAACCAGACGACGGGCCATGCAATTGGGCATCACCAGACGGACCCTACAGCAAATTTTAGTGAAAGACTTACACATGTTCCCGTACAAAGTGCAAACAGTGCAACAGTTAATAAGCGAAATTTTCATTTCTGGAGTACTGAAAATCCGCGTGTGTTACACGAAGAGCCATTACATTCACTCAAAGCCACTATGTGGTGCAGCGTTCACGCGGTGATTGGGCCGTATTTCTTTGAGGACGCCATCGGCAATACGATCACTGTTACTGGCGAATGCTACAGGGCCATGATAAACGACTTCTTAATGATGAGCGGGGCTTGGTGAACATGTGGTTTCAACAAGTTGGTGCAACCGCACACACAGCACCTGCCACAATGGATATTGTGAAGGAAGCGTTTCCTGGTCGCGTAATCGCCCGTTTTGGCGATTTGGCATGGCAAGCAAGATCGCCCGATTTAACCATCCCAGACTTCTTTCTTTGGGGCTACTTGAAATCGCGGGTTTGTGCCAACAAGCCTCAGACAATCGCTAACCTTAAGGCGAATATTCGACAGAAATGCGAACAGTTATCACTGGAAATCTTGCGGAAAGTCATGGAAAATGCGATAAAATGGGCACAAAGGTGTATCAACACTGGCGGCAGCCACCTGGCGGATATCATCTTTTTCCACTTAACAGAAACCATTGTCAAGGTAGTAAAAAAATAATTCAAAAACAAAATTTGATGATTAATTTTCCGCCACCTTGTACATTGATAGTGTCGGTGTCCGACGAACATACCTTCAAAAAACATTCTGCATTGAAAGATGAGCTTAACGTCGAGATGGACACATGTTGGCCGTGCTTCTAAAATCAAGGAATGGTAGGTCTAAGACTTCAAAGCACCAAAATCTGCCTAAATGCAGTTATTTGACCGTTTGGTTTTTATTGATTACATCAAATTGAATAGGGCTATCGAGTGGTTGGCTACGGCTTTCAGAAAATCTTTATACTTATACGTTTAAAGGGAGTATGCTGCTAGCGTGATGTTGAAAACGCCCTCCTTCTTCATGATCGGGCTAACGATTTTCTGGGTATACTATCCTCCGGCTTGATTTTACAATTTACTTGGTATATAGTATACTTTTTACCAAATCATTTCCTATCAGTTTTAACTATTTACCTATTAAACCCAACACCTTTAGTCGATATGTTGGACTGCCGGTAGAAGATACGTATACACGAGTATATACGAGTATATACGAAGGCCGAAAAACAATTTTCTGCAGTCATTGATTTAACATCCCTAAATGAAATTTAGTGTGGATCAACTAAATCTTGACTAATCTTTTTCAGAGCCCTTCAATGTATTTTAATTGTACGCGAGTATCTAAGTTTGCATCGGTGTGTCTTCATGGCGATCATTTGTGTCAGCGGAAGAAAGTCAAGGCAACTAGTTAACAGCTGATGGAAAAAGAGTACGCCAGAATCTTTTCAATGTATTTACATCCACCAGACTATGCCAGTGTCTCCCCCGCAGAGCTTATCTCGATAAGAGAGGTTTGCCTTTTTGTAAGAAACTCGCTACCGCAGACCCAAAACACCGCTTCTTCACCGATACCCTAGCTATAATTAAAGCTATTATTTCAGTTTCTTCGTCCTTAAAACTAGTCAGACAATGTCATGCTTTATACTTGTCGATCGCTCCCGATTAAACGTTAGAAATGACTGGGTTACAGGACACAGTGACATTGAAGGTAACGAAATTATATTATATTAATCATGACCGAAAGTGACCGGTCATATTTCGGAGACAGCCTTCATGTTAACAAGCTCAGCTACTCTGCAAGGAATCTCTAGTTAGCTGTAATACCATATAACTTAGCACTAGAAGAAATATGTTACGTGTACTTCTTATCAGCGCCGATCCTATCCTTGTCCATAATTCCTAGATTAAAACCAAATACGAGTAGCTCTAGAGCACTGGTGCCTTACCCGTCGTAGTCGAGACCTATGTCCCTTGTACTATAACCAAAAAAAATTGTGTTTACTAGTATTAGGACTGACAAGGCAACAGTTTGGTATAACTCCTGTTTACAAGTAAGTGCAATTCCGACGGGCGGTGAAAAGATTGAAACCGATTTTTTGGCACAACAGGGATACTTCCTTCGAAATTGGGTGTGTTAATTTTGGGCATACAAAAATCGTCTTCAAATACGTAGGGGCCAATAACTCACCACACCAGACCAAACCATAACTTTTGGCGAATGTAAAGGCGCTTCAAAAATTAGGTGCGGGTTTTGAGTATCTAAATACCAGGCATTTTGCGAAATAACGGTTCCACAAAGCATAAAATGATCTTCGTCTGCCATGACCACACGGCTCCAAAAGCAGGAGGTGGTCGCGGCTTATTAAGTGGCAATCATTTTTACGCCATTCGCGTCTTGTACGGGAAATTCTACAAATCAAAATTTAACATTTTTCGTATAGTCGATGAAATTTTCTGGAAATTGTACAAATACAATGATATTGGCCAATCTGTTTTAACTGTTAGCACTGCTAAACCGCGCGATATTTTCTTCTCTATTCAGACGGTGGTTAAGGCAATAGAGGACCGATTTTCAAAATAAAACTTTCTTTTGGCACGTAGTCTTCCATGGTCAAAGTTGTGAAGTTTCCAATACGAGCCATTTTTATTTTATTTTAACATCAGATAGCACAGAAAAACCGCTCTGTGTATCGGCCAAATGGTCTCCACGACCTCTTTATTTCTTAGGTAACACCACTGTTGTGGGCTTTGAATGCTTCAATTGACTGCAAAGCGTTGACATAAACCTTCCTTCATATGGGCCCAAAGAAAGATGTCTCACGATGTTAAGTTCCACGGTCCAAGCGACCAATTTTGGTCACCGTTTCGATGAATGACTGGGCCAGGAAACTTTTTCTTGCAAAAGAGCGATTATTTTACCACTTGTGTGGTACGTAGCGTCGTTTTGTTGGAAATACTCGAAAACACCCGCCACGTCTATACCGTGCAGTTTTGGGCCATAAAAAATCATAGATCATGGTTCCGAAGTGGAATCTATTCACATAATCACATCCGCCGTATTTTCGAAGAGATATGGTCCAATGATGCATCCTGCGTAAATACCGCACCAAACAGTAAAAGGTTGCAGATAGAGTGGCTTCTGGACAATCATTCTTGGATTTTCTGTTATTTTTCAAAACACCATTGGCAAAGTTACGACAGGCTTCAATATTTGAGATTGCGTTATCTTGTGTAAAATTCGGTGGAGTGATTTTCATGATATGCGCCGACAAACCTCTGTTTTCGGCTACAATTCGAGCTACAGAAGCAGCATTCCCTGTTATTCTTGTGCGATGGAAATAATTTGTGACCAATTTAACAGGGAAACTGCTTCAGACAAATTTTCAACATGTGTTCTATTTTTATTAATAGCGTAATTTATACTCGACATCTGTCAAAAATAACAGGCAGGCAAATAGTGGATGGCTGTGGCAATGTATTGGCTTCCAAATCGGACGATTCGGGGTTCAATACCAGCCGCGCCCGAAAGACATTCTTTTTTTTAAGCAACTAAAATCTCGCGAGATGATTGGTTGCCTAAGATACAACAATATAACAATTTAGTCTCCCCATAAAATGTCTTAAAGATTGGATGTCACTTATGGAGTGAAATATCCACTAAGCCAAACATTTTTCTCTCTCCGCCTATCAAATTTTCCGAGAAACTTAACGCGTGCTCAGACATTATAGGAATATTTGGTATTACCCTCTTGAAAAACTTTACTTGCGAATTGCAATTAGTGCTTCCTCCCACAGAAATCGGACTAATGGCAAGATCGGCAGCAGGGAGATCCTTATCTGAATCGGGCCATATCTACTTAATCAAATGAGTTTTTGTGTAAATTATCTTCCAAAACAATCTTTAAACGTTTGAAAACTGTGCGAAATTCGCAAGTCAACACCACAGGCAAAATTTTGCTGAAGTCTGTACGACTACTTACTTGAATACGCTGAATACGCTGACATCATTGGCAGAATTCACCGAGCTGTACGAGTTTATGCCGTCAAGAATTTGAGGCACACAACATTGACGAATCAAATGGAACGTCACAATAGACAATTTTAACTTAGTCAGTGACTTTGTATACCTCGGCTCCGCTATGATTCGTAAATCTGATGATGACATCTCATCAGAAATCAAACGAAGAGTTGTGCCTGAAACACATGTGCAGTAACGCACATGAGGCATACATGCAGGAAAATTTGACATTTTTGAAAATCTGTCAATCACGAGACTAAAGAGTGCTGCAGTGGCAGAGGTTTACTAGAAAAAAACACAACTATTAAGAAAAGAAGGAAGATGTTATCGCTGCTGTAAAAAAAGCCATGTTCTAGGAAGTGCAAAGTGAAATTTATTATTTGCAAAACATGCAAAAGGCGACACTCGGAAACCATATGTGATCCTTTGCTTATAAACAATCAAAATCAACCAAATCCCACTGAATCACCAAAAGTTAATTTGGGTAACGAATCATCTTTGAACTTATACACAGAAGAAAAGTGTCAGGAGGGCAATGTTTATTTACAAATAGGCTGTGCCTTCGCGAGTAGTGAATCCTCTACTTTTTGCATGTTCGTGCGTATTGTCATTTGTCAATCTCAGCTCAACTCAAGTGTTACTCCGTTTGGTAGTGAAAAACCTAGGCCTAGAAAACTATGCAATAAGGTTCGAATAATTTTACGCAGCCAATATCACGATCAAACAGTAATATTTGAAGCAATTGAAGTTTCCGAAATATGTTTTGATGTACTGTCATTCATTTCATTCGTTCCTGTATCCCCTTGTGAGTCCTAGGGCCTCTACTATGCCTACGCGCCATCGAGTGCGGTTTCTGGAAATGTTCCCTAGCTCGCCCCAACTTTTTTTCAGTTGCCGTACTTCCTTCTCAACTGTTCTGCGCCCCGTCCTCTTAGGACCGCCGCGCATCCTGCCGTCCTGAGTAAGCGGGTTCCATTGCATCGCTTGGTTAGCTATGGACCTATCGGAGAGTGTGACTAATCCACTGCCACTTTCGTCGTCGTATGGTTGTGCCTATAGGTTCATGGTCCGTTCTCTGATAAAGCTGTTCGTTAGAGATACCTCTTGGCCAGAAAATTCTTAAGATGTTGGGTAGGCAGCTATTGATAAACGTTTGCTGCTTCCTCGTGATAGTGGTGGTCATTCTCCAGGTACCACATCCATATACATAGTAGCGCGGATTCAACGCTGGAACGGAACAGTCGTAGCTTGGTATTTAATCTAATTGAATTAGTTCGCCAAACTGTGGATAGCATCCCAAACGCAGATTTCGGTTTGCCTATGCGGTTGGGTATATCCAGTTCGGTTCCACAATCGGTTGAGACAATACTCCCAAGGTATTGGAAACTCTCTACTCTCTCAACCGTCTGTCCAGCAATATATATATGAATTGATGAGTTTGGTCTTAGGCTGATCATTTTTGTTTTTGCCGAGTTCATTTTCAGCCCTACGAAGGGAAGCAGACGTCCTCTCCACATTTGTTGTCATTTGCTGAAGGTCCATTATTGTATGAGACAGAAGGCATACATCGCGGCGTAGTCAAAGTGTTTGAGTTCAGATATAAGAGTCCATCGAATTCCTCCATTTCCTGCTAACAAGGCCGCATTCAGCACATCGCTAATCATCAATAGAAACAGTATTGGTGAAAGTATGCAGCCTTGCCTAACCCCGCTTTGGACTTTGAATTCCTCAGACAGTCTTCCTCTGTGTAAGACGTGACATGTGGACCCATCATATGTAGCCTTAATAATTGCTACTAATTTATCAGGAGTGCCTCTCCTGCGCAAGGCACGCCAGATAAATTCCCGATTGACACTACCAAACGCCTTTTCAAAATCGATGATGATCCTCAAGGTGTTGATGTGGTCGCCACAGGAGGATCCAAAGCTGAAACCTGCTTGTCCGGCGTTGAGTGTGTCTTCGAGGTGTTCTTTGATTTTAGCTATTATCTTGGCCACAGCAGGCATCACGCAGATACCACTCCAGTTTTCGCACTGCATAACATAGATTGCCGTTTTTAGGGAGCTTGACGATCATTCCCTTCTTCCACTCGTCGGGAAAACTCTCGGCTTGTTCTCCCGACAAGTGGGAACAGTAGCTCAGCTGATGCCGTTGACGTAGCTAGAAACAGCTCCGCAGGTATGCCGTCAAGTCCTACCGCCCTATTGGTTTTCAGTGCTTTGATAGCGGAAATAATCTCTTCCTTACTGGGGGTTGTGGTGCGAATTTGGGAATTTCTTTCTACGGACACTTCAGTCTGACTTGGGTGCATATTGCTGGCGAATACTCGGTTTAGAACCGAAGCAAAATGCTTCTTCCATCTCTTCAGTTGCTCCTCATCCGGTATTAGCAATGAACCGTCTAAGCCTTCCACTGGGTGTTGAGTAGAGCTTCGGCCACCTATAAGCTCTTTGGTGATTCTGTAGACGGTTCGGCTGCCGCACTTCGGTGCTGCTTCTTCTGCTTGCGTGGCCACTGCATTGATGTAATTGCTCTTGTCATTTCTCACGCTACGCTGCACTTCTCTCATCTTCATGAGATATAAGGACACTAGCTCGATGCTCCCTGCTGCTGGAGCTGCTGCAATTCGAGTTCTTAGTTGTTTTCGTTCGTTGATCCTTCTCCAGGTATCGTCGGAAAGCCACGCCCTATAGCTTCCATGCGATTGATGTGAAAACACAGCACAACAAATCAGTCCTTATCCGAGGCATTAAGTCGGTTTCCGTAGTGGGCTGGTTTCAGTAATGCGGATTTCTGGCCCAGGTTACCTAGTCTAGGCATAAGACTCTAGACAATTTCGCACTTGCAATTTTGGCCTACCTGTATAAGGATTTATACACGTAGTTGCCCGGGGACCCCTTCGAGGAGGTAAAGCAAGCACTACATTACGCACTTGATTGTTGCGCTACTGGTCCAATCCATGTTTTGAACAGTCAGTAGTTTCCCGATCAATCGCCATGCAGGCCATGTACTGTCAGTACCTTCTGAAGATGCAGCGAGTTCTTGTGAAAAATTAATTTTGGCGGATGCTCACACAGTAGGATTACGACAAGAGGATGGTATCAGTGTTCTTATTGGAGCCGATATATGTATATTGGCAGTTTGCTGTAGGGGAACACAAACATCAACACTATCTTGGGATGGACGATTCATGGACCGTCATGGAACACAGCTAAATTTTCTTCTGCAGTATCTTTAATGATCTTTAAAAAATTCGGCAACTTGATACCTTGGGGACAGCTTCAGAAAGTAGGAGCCCGGTGAGTACAAATTTATCTTTACTTATTCACAGAAAGGGTAATCGAAGACCTACATGACAACCAAACGGCCGCCTTGGTATGAATGCGGTCGCTTATTCGAAAACTGTGCTCAGCTGGGAGAATCGCTGAGTGCGACGCTTGCATGAGAGAAATGCTGTCCAATGGTATCGCAGAAAGTTCTCCATCAAGAGCGGTAAACGGAAATCGGGTATACTATCTGCCTCCGAGAGGATAAGGAAACAACGAAGCTACGCATCGTATTTGATGCTTCAGCACATGCACCTAACCGTAGGTCGTTTAATGATTTGCTTGGGGTTGGGGATAATTTTTTGACTGATCTCATCGTCATACTAATTGAATTTACATGTTGAAAAGGATGGTTTGACAGCTGACATCGAGAAGGCTTTTCTGCAAGTAATACTTCACCCTTCAGATCAAGATAGCCATCGTTTTTTGTGGTTTGCCGACAAAATTGCTAATAAAAAAGATTTACCTGTCACCAAAACATATCGAAGGACGCGCTTAACATTCGGTGTTAAGAGCACTCCTTTTATTCTTGGGGAAACGATTCGGGAATTAATAAAAAAAGCCCAGTTGCGACTCGATATGAACAAAGAAAATTCACACTACGACCAGCTATTTGAACTGTTAAGCAAAAGCTTTTCTATGGATGATTTTGCCGCAAGCGTTGAAGACGAATATTCAGCTACCACAATTTTCAAAAGTGCCCCCAAGACTCTGCATAAATGGCATTCAAACAAAGAAAGTGTTCGAGATTGTTTTATGAAAACGCATTTTCTAATTCGCCAAAGATATGGGTCAAAGCCACTGACGAATTGCAAGTTGATATGGATCCTGTGCTAACAAAGTTAAATTCAGTACCGGTCCACAACACTAGACGCAGCATTCTACGGATAATGGCTAAAATATTTGATCCCGAATTCTTTTTCAGGATATGTGGCGTTAGAAACTTGATTGGGATGCAGATTTGCCAAAGCATATGGACCACTTGTCGGAATGAGATGAAGAAACTGAGAGAAATTGCAATACCACGTTTTCTTCGATTTGCCCTTAGTGGACTACCCTGGGATAATCGCTTTATCTTACCTCCCTAACCGTGACCGCCTGAAGCTCCTTAACCTGAATACCCTCGAAAAACGCAGAGACGTAGCTGATATTCTCTTCATTCATCGACTGCTCTCTGGTTCTGTGGATTGCGCTGCCCTTTACAATTCCATTTGCTTCAACACAAACCCTCGTAATTTGCGCTGTCCTCGTCTCTTCTATACTCCAACCCTCCACACCTTTTACGGTTCCAACGAACCAATCTCCCGCGTGCTCCGTAAGATCAACTCAAACCTCCCCCTTTTTGATTTTAACCTGAGCATTTCTCGTCTTAAACTTGATCTCCTCCACCACTTCATTGCCTCCTAACCTTTAACTGTTGTTAGTTTTTAAGTTAGTCTAAGCTTGTATTAAGCGAAATAAATTGGGAGCGTCAACCCCCACCAAATTAAATTATTTCATAGCGAACAACCATTCAAATCAAGTCCACGATCTTGCAGATGCCAGCCAGTATGCCTTTGGAGTAGCTGCATATGTGAGAACTGTATAAGATAATGGGAAAGTGGCAGTGCAGTTCATATGTGCTAAAAGTAGAATTGCCCCTTTAAAGACGAATAACTATTCGTCTATTCCAAAATTGGAATTGACGGCTGCATTACTTGCTGTACGATTATGCGCTTTTCTACGAAACAACCTGCGAATCAAATTTGAAGTTGGGCTTTTATGGACCGATTCCCAAATTACTTTGTGCTTTCGTGTTGACGACACTGTCCTGGTTCAGAAAACCCAACATATCTTTTAACAAGTGGTATTAATGCTACATCTCTAATAAATACACAGCTTTGGTTTCACGGTCTTCACTGGTTGAAGGAAAATGAAGGGAATTGGCCTGTTCAAAGACTGATATTGTTTTGGTTTGTTCTCAGTCCAAAGAGGATGAACGTCAAAATTTGGATGATGGAAACTCCCAGTGTTTTGAACCTACTTGGCGACGACTTTTGCGTATAACAGCTTACATTCTTCGAGTCATTAAAATATTTCGGTTCAGGCGTAGCTTTACGAAGCATCTGTCAGTAGAAGAAATCATCATCACAGATATGTACTGTGTTAAACAAATAAAATGGCAACACTTCTCTAAGGAAATTTTAGCTCTTCAAAGAAAAAAAGGGTATGTCATCTGCTTCAAAATTACTAACTCCTTTTCCGCTTCTAGACAATTCTGGTTAGTGCTTGCGAGTTGGTGGGCATCTTCAACATGTAGCAGACAGTAATCTTGCTCATCCCATTATTTTATCAAAGACATCCCATATTTCAAAACTTATAGTCATCGATGTACACGAGAGAACGTTCCATGGTGGATCATCATAGTTGTGACTCAATTGCGCTTGAAATTCTGGATTTTGACAGGAAGGCAGCTGATAAAAACTATAATTAAAAATTGCTTTGTAAACCAGCTTCACATTTGCGCTGCTTCCTAAAGGCCGAATCCTTTTATCTAAGCTCTTTGAGGTAACAGGAGTGAATTTTGCTGACCCACTACAGGGTGAATGACTCGAACTCCAACTTTTTAAAATGCTGTAATTTTTTTATTTTTTGATAAATTTTATTGTGCCAAAGCAAAAAATGTTGGAAAATACATCAATTTTCAAATTGTATCAGTAGTTGTCAATATGTCCACCTTTGGCACGAATAATGGCCTTAAGACGGCCGAAGAAAGCATCGCACGCTGCACGCAAGTGGCTCTGCGGTATTTTGGCCCATTCCCGGCGAAGTGCTTGTTTGAGGTGGTCCAAACTTTGGTATTTTTTAGTGCCAACCTTCGCCTTCAAAATACCCCAGACAGAGAAATCCAACGGATTTGCATCCGGAGAATTTTCAATCCATTGTGTCGAAGAAATGAAGTGTGGAACATTGTTTTTTAACCAATCTTGGTTGACGCGCGCTTTGTGAGACGATGCCGAGTCTTGTTGAAATGTCCACGGTCTCCGACCGGAATGATTGTTTGCCCAAGGCTTCAATACTGCCTCTAAGATAGTTTCACGGTATACGATCGCATTAAATTTGACGCCACGGCCACGGTCCAAAAATACGAGCGGAGAGCGACCATCGCCGGTTATGGCGGCCCAAATCATCACCATCGGTGCTGCCTGCTTTCTGGTGGCCGTCCGAAGGTGTAAGTTTTCGAAGGACCTCTCTGGCAAGTAAACTCGATCATTTTGTTTGTTGACATATTGCTCGATAATAAATTGCGACTCATCGGAAAAAACCAAATTCGGCAACTCACCACTTTCGCGCAAGCGTAGTAATTCCTTCGCTCTTTCGACTCTAACTTTTTTCTGTTGCGGTGTGAGATCTACACACTACAATGGCTTGAGCCCAAGCTCATTTTTCAGTATGTGTTGCATCCGTTCCAACGATATGTTGAGCTCACGAGCCATTTATCTTCCACTTCGACGCGGATTTCGCTCAATTCGAGCCTTCACTTTCCGAACTATTTCTGCCGATGCTGCTGTTTTTTTGTGACCACCTCCATGGCGTTTTGCAACGCTGCCAGTATCACGGTAACGAGCTATGGTTCAAGACACAAATGATTTATTCACGTTGAGGTGCTGGAGGGCTCTAACGATAACTACTTGTGGTTTTCCAGCCAAATATAAAGCAATCACACTATCACGTTTGAATTCCATCGCGGATAAAAATTTTTCAACACAACTGAGACGCAAATCGTTTAAAAGGCTTATAAATAATAAAATTATCTGTCATGTGTCAAAATTTGAGCTCACTGTCATGAACAGTTTGGAAATTATAGCAGTTTGAAGTTGGTTGCAGTTCGAGCCATTCAGGGTGTATATATAACGCTGGAAGCTTTATATTCTGCTGGTTACCTGTGCAGCAGTACGTTTTGTACACATTGAATGCACTAACGACCTGACTGCTGAAGGTTGTCTTCCTGCCATAATACAATTTATTGCACGACGCAGAGCCCCTCGTATCATTTATTCTGATAACGCAACCACATTCAGGAAGGCGTCATCCGAACTACGACAACTTTGTAATCTGTCATAGTATGGACCAGTTACAAACATTGCTCGTAGAAGGTGTTGTAAACGTGATGCCATTAACATATTTGAGCGATGTTCCATTGAATCTAGCGCCACTTGTTCTCTCTGTTTTGTCGTGGGGTGCGCATCTCAAAGAAGCTTTGTATTCATGTTTTTTTATTAAAATCTTCTATAAAATGAATTGCACCGTGTGTAGACAAAAAATTGATCGGAATTGTTTAACCAAAATAAATTGCAGTGAATATATGAATTTTTTTAAGTCAAGTGGTAAAGCATTCCGATGTGATAAATGTGCGGTGCTGAGACGCCGCTCTCTACACAATCCCTTACCGGCTTCACCCATGCAAGACAACAACAATGCACTGAGTTCCAGTAACCCTAACAAAAATCTAGCGGCAAGTAAATTTGCACCTTCAAAAGCCACTATGTCTTCTATGCACAAGCAAACCGTAGACAGTGAAGGCGAATGTACTCTTCAAATGATTTATGTGAAGCTCTCTAATCTTGAGGAAACAAACAATCGGTTTCTACAAGAACTAAACGAGCTACGAAAGGAAAACTCTGATTTAAAATCAAAAGTGGAATTTCTGGAGAGCAAACTTAACTGGCAGCAACATCTTCTCGAAAATTGCATACAAATTGTTGGAGTATCAAACGTCGATGACACAAACGCTACAAGCAAGGTGAAGCAAATTTTCCACGAAGCTTTGTCCATTGACGCACTTAAATTACTTTTCTATTATGAATAATAACATTGAAATAGATGATGACTTTTCTACCCTCGATCTCAATAACTCTAGTCTTGATAATGTTTTTAAAAGTAGTTCCTTTTGCAATAAGGATTGCATTGTCCACCAGAATATTAGAAGTTTAAGAGAAAATTTTGTTGCACTTGTCATGCACCTTGATTCTTTTGCATGGATTCTTGATATTGTTTTTGTGTCTGAAATTTGGATTTATGACTTTGAAATTAGGGATTACGTTCTGCCCGGGGTTCAGTTTTTTTGCTAATCCGAATGGGAATTGCGCTACAGGTGGTGTTGGGTGTTTTGTGAAAGATGAATTCAAGATTCTCGAAGTCTTTAATGATAATGATGATGTATATGTTTTTGTATGTGTATATAGACTGGTATATGTTTGGTATTATGACGTTCTTGGAGGAATTTTCCGGTCTTTTAGAAAGGGAAAAGTCAAAAAATTTAATAATAGTGGGGGATTGTAATCTTAACAGCTTAGATAGTATCAGTTCCACTGTTACAAGTTACTTGGCATTATTAGCTTCGCATGGTCTAGCGTGTTTTATTAACGAGCCTACTAGGTTTGAATCGGTTACTTGCCTAGATCGCATTTATGAACGCTTCAGAAACGTTTCACTGAGAATCTGCTAGAAGGGTGTTCTAGATCTTATGATTACTGATCTTGCTATGACTATGCTCTTAGTAAACATGTTCAAAAGCGAAAGTAAAACTAATCATAAATCATGCAAATTAATTTCCGGAATCTCAAAAACAATCTATTGTGTGAGTTTTGGGAAGATGTCTATTCGTGTAGTGATGCTTCAACTTCCTATTCTATTTTCCTTGATTCCCTTAATAAACATATTCTTAGCTGCTCCTCACAACTGCCTTCGAAAAATTTCGTAAAAAGACTAAAACCGTGGATCTTAATTATTTTGTTAAACAAAGTTAAAAGTAAAAACAAACTAAGAACTACGAGGGGCGTTCAACATATTCTCGATATCGGAGTGAAGCTGTAGTTGTATATATAAATTGACTTATTTATCAAGTAATACTATTCATGTAAAATTTCATATAAATGTGATTATTAATTCGCGTTTTATCTCTAGTTAAACAGAATCATAATGGCAACTGAGACGATGATGGTGAAAATTGAGCATCGCGCTGTAATTAAATTTCTCACTAAGCAAGGAAAAAGTCAAAAAACTATTCATGAAGAGATGGTGGCAAGCCGCAACGATGGCGACAGAAACACTTTATACTTATCCAGAAAACTTCCGTGCATACAAAGCACTCATAGCTGCTCAGTACTCTGGGGCCAAAGTGAAAGTGGCCGAAGATTTTGTTTTTGGCGAGACAAATAAAACTTCGGAATTCCTCAAGAAGTTCCCAACTGGCAAGGTGCCTGCATTCGAAACATCTGATGGCAAGTACCTCAGTGAAAGCAATGCCATCGCTTACTTCCTGGCCAATCAACAATTACGCAGTGCCAATGAATACCAACAAGCCTTAGTTCAACAGTGGATCAACTTTGCTGAGAATGAGATTGTACCGGCCTCATGCTCTTGGGTGTTCCCTCTGTTGGGCATTATGCCATTGGCCAAGAACAGCACCGCTAAGGATGATGTCGGCGCTGCTTTGACCATCCTTAACAATAAGTTGCTCGAATCCACTTATTTAGTGGGTGAATGCATCACTCTGGCCGATATCGTTGTATTTACCAGTTTGCTTCATTTGTACCAGTATGTGCTGGAGCCATCTCTACGTGCGCCCCATGGCAATCTCAATAGATGGTTCAACACAATCCTCAATCAGCCACAGGTACAAGCCGTCCTCAAGGGCTACGTCCTGTGCGAGAAGACTCTCGCCTTCGATCCCAAGAAATACGCCGAATTCTTGGGCAAAACTGGTGCTGGTGCCGGTGCTGGCTCTGCTAAGACTGATAAGAAGAAGGACGAGAAGAAACAGCAAGAAAAGAAGCCAGCTCCAAAGAAGGAAGCTGAGGAAAAAGAAGAATTAGATGCCGCCGATGAAGCTCTTGCTCTAGAACCCAAGTCAAAAGATCCATCCGATTCTATGCCCAAGGGAACATTCAACTTTGACGACTTCAAACGCTTCTATTCCAACGAAGACGAAGCCAAATCGATTCCATACTTTTGGGAGAAGTTCGATCCAGAGAATTACTCAATCTGGTTCGGCGAATACAAGTACAACGATGAACTGGCCAAAGTGTTTATGAGTTGCAACCTCATCACAGGTATGTTTCAACGTCTGGATAAGATGCGCAAACAGGCATTCGCCTCTGTATGCCTCTTTGGCGAAGACAACAACAGCACAATTTCCGGTATATGGGTGTGGCGTGGACAGGATCTTGCCTTCACTCTCTCCCCCGACTGGCAAATCGATTACGACTGCTACGAATGGAAGAAACTCGATGCCAAGTCTGATGAGACCAAGAATTTGGCGGCACAGTATTTCTCCTGGACTGGTGCCGACAAAGCAGGTCGCAAATTCAACCAAGGAAAGATCTTCAAGGAAACATAAAAGTGGCTCTACCCAGTCCACAAATCTAACGCCGGCGTTGATGCTAAATGCAACACCAACAACACTACTCGTAACTTATAATCTATTTTTTTAACATTTGCTGTTTTTATTATCGGTTATTGCCTTGTAATAAAATCAAAAAAAAAAAAAAAGGCTGTTTACCAGTTTAACTGTGCAAAAGTGGTCAAGTGAGTTCAAGAGAGGCAGAGAGAGCATTGAAGACGACCCCCGCTCCGGCGCCCCGGCTACTGCTTGTACGGGAGAAAGCATCAAAGAAGTCGAAAAACTTGTTCTTGAGGATGCCCGAATAAAGGTGAAAATGATGGCAGAGATCACCAAGCTTTCATGACCATCTTAACCTTTCAAAGGTCAGTGCAAGGTGGGTGTCACGAATGCTCACAGCGCCTCAGAAAAAAGTGAGAATCGCATGCTGTAGAGAGCTTTTGGAGGTGTGTAGTGAGAACGCGGACGGTGTTATGGATCGAATTGTTACTGGGGACGAAACATGGGTCCACCACTATGACCCTGAAAGCAAACAAGAGTCCATGCAGTGGCATAAAAAAGGAACAGACCCCCCGAAGAAGTTCAAAGTCACTCCGTCTGCCGGGAAGCTCATGGCCACAGTTTTTTGGGACTCAAAGGGAATCTTGCTCATTGAGTACAAAAAAAAGGTGAAACCATCAACGACACATCCTACGCTTCCACTTTGCATAATTTGCGGGAGGAAATTAAAAAGAAAAGACGGGGTAAACTCGCAGCGGGTGTGTTGCTTCTTCATGACAACGCTCCTGTTCACACGACGCGAGCTTCCAAGGCTGCTGCGCGAGATTGTGGTTTCGAAGAAATCCAACACCCACCCTATAGTCCAGACCTTGCCCGTAGTGATTATTTCCTGTTTCCGGATTTGAAAAAATATCTTCGTGGAAAAAGATTTTCGGATGATGAAGAACTCAAGTCGGTATTTTGCAGAGAAAGAGGAAATTAATTTTTTTGAGGGTTTAAAAAAGCTTATCTCAAGATGTAACAAATGCATTGATGTTAGGGGAGATTATATTGAAAAATAAAAACAATTTAAATTGAATTCGCATTTTCCTTCATATCGATACCGAGAATATATTGAACGCCCCTCGTAAATGCAAAAAGTACCCTAACGTTCTGAGTTTAAGTTATATAAAAATTGTGCGCTGAACTTAAAAAGGAGATTCCGATTTGTCGAGATACCTATTACCGTACTCAATTTAATTCTGATAAGGGAAACGTAAAAAATGAATGGAAAGTAGTAAACAGTCTGCTCAATAAAACTTCCTTTTTGAAAAAAACCCACTATAATACAAGTCGATGATTGTGAGGTCTCTGACAAACTTGATATCGCTAATGCTTTTAACTCGTATTTCTCGAATATAGCTATCAGTTCATCAGCAAGTTCAGTCCTACCATTCTGCAATGTTTGTTCGTCCATATGTAGTTGCTCTGAACCATTGCAAAGCTTTGTGTTTCAGCCCATAACATCCCTTCAGATATTAGAAGCTATTGGTTCGCTAAAGAATTCCAAATCGTGCGGAGCTGACGGAATTTCTAATATTTTCGTGAAAAAAATTACATGTTTCGTAGTGGATGTCTTGGCAGTTATTTTTAATCGTTGCGTGTTTGCTGGGGTCTTTCCAGGTGCCCTCAAATGTGCAGATACTGTGCCTCTGTACAAAAAAGGTTCAGCTGTTCAAATGTGTAACTATAGGCCTATCTCACTTCTCCCAGTTTTCAGTAAAATATTTGAAAAAGTTATGAAAAATAGAATAGTGAGTTACTTAAATAAAACGGAGTTTTTTTAGTCCAATTCAATTTGGCTTTCAGAAAGGTTAATCAACTGAAGATGCACTACTACAGTTTTGTTCCCAGGTAATGTCCCACCTAGATGGTAAAAAGTGTACAGCTGGTTTATTTATCGATATTACCAAAGCTTTCGATATGATCAACCACAATATACTGCTGAGAAAACTGGAAAAAGCTGGTTTTCGTGGATTCATGCTTGATTGGTTTAGGTCGTACCTTGGAAATAGGTCACAAAGGGTGAAGTTGGATGATATTAGGAGCGAAATTAGGTTCTTTAATTTGGGTTTGTCCCAAGGCTCTGTCTTGGGACCAATTTTGTTTTTAATTTACATTAACTCACTCTTCTCATTAAATTTTAAAGGTGCACCTACTGCTTTTGCTGATGATATAGGATTTACGTATGGGTTGAATAGTCCTCTGGATATAGTCTCTAATATTAATTGGGACCTTAACTTGTTGAGGTATTGGTTTGCTGAACATAAGTTGGTGATTAGTTCCAAAACTAAAATAATGTTTTTTAGTCTTTCAACTCTACCCAATTTTGAACCCAATTTTTTTTTTTCCATGCACCAGAGTGTCTGAGATACGAGGGCGGGTCAATAAGTCCGTGGATTAAGACACAGATTTTTTGATAAAAAAATAATTTTATTTTTCAACGTAGTCTCCCTTGAGCTCTATACAAAGTGTCCAACGCTTCTCCAATTTTTTTATCCCTTCCAAAAAAAATGATTTGTCGAGGTCCTCAAAATGACGAGATGACTTCATCATTGGAGTCAAATCTTTTTCCACCAAGCCATTTCTTCAGGTTTGGGAACAAGAAGTAGTCGCTCGGAGCCAAATCTGGAGAATAGGGTGGATGAGGGAGCAATTCATAGCCCAATTCATGGATTTTTGCCATGGCAACTGCACATGTGTGCACCCTTGCATTGTCTTGGTGGAAAAGAACTTTTTTCTTGGCCAAATGAGGTCGTTTTTTTTTCAAATCGTCATTGAATCGGTCCAATAAGTTGGCATAATATTCCCCATTGATTGTTCTTCCCTTTTGAAGGTAGTCAATGTGGATTATCCCGCGTGCATCCCAAAAAACAGTCGCCATAACTTTATTGGCTGACAAACCCACCTTGGCCTTCTTTGGCGCCGATTCACCCTTAGAAACCCACTGTTTTGACTGTTGTTTGTTCTCTGGTGTGTTGTGATGGATCCATGTTTCGTCCACGGTTACAAAACGGCGCAAAAACTCCTCCATATTGCGATTAAACAACGCCAAACCTTCCTGTGAAGTTGTTACACGATTGCGTTTGTGGTCGACTGTGAGCAAACGCGGCACCCATCTTGCGGAAAGCTTTCTCATGCCCAAGTGATCATTCAAAATTGAAACCACTGAGCCATGCGAGATCCCTACGGCTTCCACAATCTCTCGCACTTTCAATCTTCGGTCGGCCAACACCATATCGTGAATTTTTTCGATTGTTTCGGGTGTAGAGACCTCAACTGGGCGTCCAGGACGTTCGGCATCTTCAGTGCTTGTACGGCCACAACGAAATTCAGTAAACCACTTTTTTACCATTGAAATCGATGGTGCAGAGTCCCCATAGTATTTATCAAGCTTAGCCTTGGTCTCGGTAATGGTTTTTTTTCGCAAGAAATAATGCTTAATAAGCACACGAAATTAACTTTTTTCCATTTTCTCCTCAAATTAGTGAGTAGTCTGATAAAAATAGCTGTCAAACACAAACTAACTGACGCAGCAAGTTTAAATTTAGACAGGAGTCAACTGACAGATACCTGTTGACAGGAGCAGTGTTGCTGTTTCAGTAAAGAGGTCAGAAATTCAAAATTATTGACCTGCCCTCGTACAAACTGTATAACTGCTCCTGCACGTCTGATTTTTCTTTTCCTACTTTTAACAGCAGCCTATGCTGCAGTGATAAGTGTTTCTTGATTGAAAAAGTTGATGAATTTAAATACCTGGGACTCACCATCAACTCTAGAATGAGTTTCTTGAATCACACAGAATCGCTGAAGAATTATTTCCGTGGTACACTTCGACATTTCTATTATTTGCGAAACATCTGCTCGAAAACGCTTTTAAAATCTATTTATTATGCAATTTTCCACTCAAAACTGCAGTATGGAATTACTTGTTGGGGAGGTGTTTATCTGAACAAAGTACAACCTTTACTTATGTTGCAGAAACATGTTTTAAGAAAAATTTGCCGAAAACACGTTAGACATCCTAGTTTTTCATTGTTCTCTGACCTTAAGGTTCTTCCAGTCCGTCATTTGTACTGTTTCAAAGTGTTGAAGACTTTTTTCATGAAGTCTGGTAATTGTAATTTTCGATTACTTCCTAATTTTAATTTACGTGGAAACTTTTTGTATATAGTATCTGTCCCCAATTTACGTACTACTACATATCGTAATTTTTATTCTATATCATCTTATCGATTGTTTAATAAACTTCCGCAGTCAATAAGGGCAATATCAATGCTTGGGATGTTCCTAAAACATGCAAAATCTTGGCTTTTCAATTTTAACTATGCTGGTTTGGAAGCAATTCTTTCTAATATTCTGGTGTAATTTTGCTTCAGATTAAGTTTTAATTTAAAATTTTTGCTTTGGTCACTTCATATAGATTTATTAATGTTCTTTCTTTCTCTTGCTTAACTAGTATCTAAACAAGTAAATCGAATGAATTTGTTTATATGTATATATAATTCCATAGATTTTAATCTAATGCTTAAGTATATCAATTGTTTCATAGAGTCACCCCACTCATAATAATTTGATTTATGAATTACTCTTTGAAGTGGCGTTTAACACTATTTTGTTACTTTTGTATAAAAAATAAAGAATTTCACCAATATTTCTTATATTTTCTATATTTATAACTTTTGTACTACGTATTAAGAAGCATATGTTTTTATTATGAATTTGTAAGAAATAAAAATGAATCTAATCTAAATCTAAATCTACTTACTCCAGCAAATTTTCTTCACGGTAAGTACTTTAAAAACTTCAAACGACTCATATGAATATGGAACTGGTAAGGAGCTACGCAAACAATAAAAGGAGCGTCTTCAATTCTTGGCTTCTTTTAAGAGACAGTGATTCAAAGAGTATCTTCATCAACTCTGTTCACAACACCATATCAAAAATCCGTTGGGATCTCCTATACAGGATGGAGATATTGTACTAGTGGAGCACTCATCGTTACCACCATCCTGGAAGGGATGGTAAGGTAAGGGGCTTGCTAGATTCGTCTTTCTAACGGCTCTGTTTTGCGAGGGCCAATTCGGCTGCTTTATCCTTTAGAGGTCGATGAACGAAGTTAAGATTCGTGGCGGGAAGATGTTAAAAATATACATATACATATATATTCAAGCGTATACATATTATTGTTGCATACACTGTATTCTGCACAAAGCTGATACTTCTTAACAGATTGCTTAATATGATTTCGCATATACATATTTATATGAATTGCAATGTACATATAGTAATGCTAGCCTAATCTCTCAATCTTATTTGTTTTAGTTTTCAGTTCATCATTTGCGGTCATTAGCCATACACCTCATTGTAATATAATTTATAAATCCTATTTTTATTGAAATTAAATTTTCTTGAAGTCTAAACTACTGCAACAAGGTTCTGCATGGGTTCTACTGCACATATGTTTCAGGCATTAGGTGGCACTCGCAAGTAAAACAGGACCTCAACCAACTTGAAGTGCACAGCTGGAGGCAGTTAGAGAGAGATCGGACTCACTGGAGAGGCCTATTGCTTGAGGCCCTGGTCCACCAGCGCATCTAAGTAAATAACTTCCAAAACAAGCGAATCTGGAGTTTGTGTTCCGCTTGAATACGTAATTAATCGCTAAATCATTTCGACACTATCTCAGCTAAAAACCGGAAGAAGAACCGAAATCCATAAATTACATTCCTAAACTCTCGATTAAAGTGCTCTTATCATGCAACGGTAATCTTTGCATCTTGTCATAAAAGATAAGTCATTTAAAACAAATCTTCTACTTCAGTGGTGACATAAACATACTGCAAATCAATGTGCTGCTTTTATATACCACAAACTCGACCAGTGAACAAATGTTATCTCCAAAGTTCTGTGAATTTCAGAGAGCTCTGACCTACAAAAAAAAAATAAAAAAATTATGTCATCAGATTCTATCACAGTTCACAAAAAGACCGTTCAAGTTCGTTAAAGATTTTGCCGCTCTTATCACGTATCGCAATAATAGCAGTTAACTGACATAAAAATACGAGACCATATTTAAGCAAACAATGAAGATGAGGCAACGCTCAGTAGACCATGTTATAGAAGATAAACACCATGAATTCGGTTGGGTTTTGCCTGCTTCTTCCGATCGTTTGTGCAAGTTAAACATTTAACTAATCAAAGTGTTTTTTGTTTTATTAAAAAGAATTATTGTTATACTCAACAGGTTCTATCGCAACCCATTTACTACATTGTAAGAGAGGGTGCAAACCGAGAACTGTGACCTGAATTCTGGTCCTGGCACTTTGGTCCAGATTTCCAGCACGCAATCCAAATTGACCTCAAACCAACTGATCTCATCAAAAGCAATAATGTAGTGTCGAAACATTATCCAGAAATGAAAAATGGTAATGGGAAACGTTCAGCATACGTCATTCATGAGCCAAGAAGTAAACAGGAGAGTCAGGCAATAAAGGAGTCTATGAAGGTGCACCTATTGCAACCTGATGAAATCGAAGGTCTAGAAAGAGAAATGAATAATCACGTCAACACCAATGAAATGGGCATATCTCCCGTCGTCGTAAACCTACCACCTTCTGAAGCCTCAGCGAAAACTAATATTTTCAATAGACCAATGGTAGTCAATGTACCACCTGTAATATACGAAAGCAGTCCAAACATGGCACAGTTGCAGTACTTCTATATGTGGCATCCAACAGCTGCCGGACCGTATAATCAGAAATATTATTATTCAAAGTTTTCAAATCCATATGACAAAGGACAACATTCCTATGAAAAAGTACAGTCTTTCTATCAAAAAGGACATCCCTCATACGAACAAACACTGCGCTCGTATGAAAAAACTAAATTATCATATCAATACGAAAGAACATCACCGAACGAGCAGAGTCTGAGTAATGCAAATGAAGAAAGACCACGCTTATTGTATGATAGCAGGGATGACCCATATCATGAAGGAAGTCAACAAAATTCCCAGGCAAAACATTCCTATCCAGAGGATGAAGATTTGTCAAAGACGACATCTTAGATAGAAAAAACGACAACCTCCTTCTAGAGAACAGGCTTAACTAATTGTTGAATAAATATTTGTTAGTTGCAATTAATTATTAATTTTTTATACAAAGAAATGTGATAATAAATATAGTTTACATAAGAGTAATTCTTAAAATTAGTTCAGCTCCTTCAAATGTCCTTACACACTTTTTTCTGGTTCTAATAAATAAATAGCTCGATTGTTTGAGTCAGCTCTTGCGCTTCTGTTTTGATATTTACAAAAGTTCCACCTGTCATAAAGGGTCATAAATATATAGTACACAGATCGGAGTCAAAGACCCTGCGAGCCTGCGAGTGTTCGTCTGCCATTCTAATTTTGTGAGAATCTCTGCAACAGCACTAAATAGAAGATCTAGATTGACTTCATATAAGATTTCTGATACTACTATAGCTCAGAGAAACAGTGATTCAAGATTTGTAATGATATTTGCGGAACTTTTGCTGCGATTCTATCAAATGCATCAGTAGCAGTTAAGTAGGAGAAATATAACGTACCCAAAGGATGGTTACATTGACTTCTGGATCGCGCTTAGGTATCTACGCGTATTTACAACTAGACTAGGTGCAAGACAGCGAATGACCGTGAACTGCACCAACTACGGAGGAATTAGTCTCTCGCCATCGGCAAGATATTCAGGCTACTACAGATCTTAGAGGGTTGGGAATATCCAGATCGATATTTCTACACTTAAAAAGGTTTCAAACCATAAAGGGTATTCGCTATGGACACAGTACTTTTGTATGAACAGCGACCCCGAGCTGTGTCCATCTAATCTTGTAGCGTTCTGGCATGATTACGATTTTCTTTGTAGCCTGGAGCCTGCGGGCTATGATTCGAAGATTCTGGAGGATTATTGTTCATCCATTTGATGTGGACACTTCGAAGTAGTTGTCATGTATTAACTCCTTGAACTACCTTCAACAGCTCACAGAAAAACTATTTGAGCCTTATCAAGGTTCTATCCCAATGTGCGCGACTGCAATATAGAAATCTACATCGTCAAATACTGTAGACAAATCTCTACCACCGACTGACATTGATGAGAAATCCACACTGTTTCTATGTGTATGTTAGAAGTAGATGACCTATCTTTTACTCATCGCTACTCTCTTAAACAAATTCTTAGAAAGCCAAATGCCAAAACTTTTCTAAACTTGGTATTCAGATCATATTTATGTTACATCTTCGGAAGAATGGCTTATGTAATGCCCTACCTAGCTCTTTATTTCCTAGTCATTATAACCTTCAACCATTTAAAACCAACGTTCACCGGTACCTCTCTTTCTATACTCCCTGATTTTCTTTCGCCTGCGCTGTATGTAAGCATTTTAATGGCACTTAAATCCCTTGAGCGCGCGCAAATTATAAAAAAGAAAGGAGAACCTGAAAGTATTAGCCCATATTAGCTCTATGCCCGCCTCAAGTAAATGCTATGTAAAATCTTCATCATCTTGGTAGCATTGCACTGTACAGTATCATTGATCTCATTTAAGGCAGATGAGAAGTTCTTTGATTTTGTTGGCAATAATATACCAAATTGTTGAACAGATCTCTCATCTTGTAGTTCTTTGAGGTGACTGAAATATAAACTTTTTTCACTCCTCATCATACGCCTTAAAATCCTTAACGAACTCTCTTTGTCTTTCTTTTGTCAATTGCTTTGAACCCACTCATTTCAACCCTAACTATATTCCTTCCTTACTTGACGTATTATATTTTTGATACATAAGCCATGAAAGCCTTGTCAAACGTTCTATTCAATTACCTGTCCTTGCATTTTCATATCATGATCTCGTTTTTGCTACACTTGACATATGCTTACTTACTTACTTAGGCTGCGCTACAGTCGGGAGTGGACCTGGGCCTCAACCAATAAGCCTCTCCAGTTAAAGCGGTCTTTGGCTAACTACCTCCAGTTGCGCATTCCAAGCTGGTTGAGGTCCCCTTCCACTTGCACGCGCCACTTAAGCCCAGGCCTTTCTCTACTGCCTTGTCCCTCCCAGTTGGAGTCGAAGATTTTGCGAGCTGGAGCGTTGGTGTTCATGCGATCTACATGTTCCAGCCATCTCAAACGACCAATGCACACTTTTCTGACCAGATCTATTTCGCTGTACAGCTCGTAGAGTTAATCGTTGAATCGTCTCTTCCAGAGCGCGTCAAGGTGTACGGAACCAAATATCTTACGAAGAATTTTTCTCTCAAAACGACCAGCTTTAGAGAGGATCCATGCTTCGGAACCATAGAGCAGGACTGCCTTTTATATAGAGTTTCCTTGGTTGTTCGGGAGAAGGCCTTACTACACAGTTGCCTTCTCAGCCAAAGAAACAGGGATTGGCGAGCGTTACTCTTCGTTTGATTTTTGAAGAGATGTCGTTTTCAGATGTGATAGCAGAGCCGAGGTTGACAAAGTCCCTTACTACCTCAAAGTTATAGCTGTCGATTGCGATATTCTGGCCGATTCACCAATGTTGGATGTCCCTTCTTCTTGACAGCGTATACTTTGTTTTGCCTTCGTTTACCGCTAGATCCATTTTTGCCGCTTCGCTTCCTATACTCGCAAACGCACCAGTGACAGCTCGCTGTGTTCTACCAATAAAGTCAATACCGTCGGTGTATGCAAGCAATTGAGGTCACATGAGAGCGCGTCGCCTTGCCTAAATCCTTTTTTGATATCAAAGGTCTCGGTAAGGTCGTTACCAACCTCGATGCAGCAGCGAGCTTTCTCCATTATTATCCTGCACAAGCAGACGAGTTTGGCAGGGATGCCAAAACTATACATGGCTCTGCATGGCTTGTCTCTATAGACGCTGTCATATGCGGCTTTAAAATCGATAAAAATTTTGTGAGTGGCACTCTGAACTTCTTGGGTTTTCTCCAGGATCTGACGTAGTGTGAATATTTGGTGAATTGTGGACTTAACGGGCCTAAAACCGCACTGATAAAGTCCAATCACATCGTTGACAAATGGTTTCAGGCGCTCGCACAATACGGCAAACAAAATCTCTCTTGTTGGCGCAGTTTAGAGGGTCTCCCTTCTTGTGAATCAGATAAACGGTGCTGAGGTTCCATTCAACAGGTATACATTCATCCAACCAAATCTTGGAAATAAGTTGGTGTATGCTCTCTACCAAGTCATCTCCTGCTGCCTTAAATAGTTCGGCGGATAGGCCGTCCAGCCCGGCAGCCTTGTTCAACTTTAGTTTGGATATTGCTATCCTCACCTCATTTTGGTCGGGTGGAGCTAATTCTTGGCTTGCATCGTCAATATTGAATGATTCGCTCTGCCTGACAGCTGAATGTGCGTCGTCTTCGCCATTTAGCAGTCTGTAGAAATGGTTTTTCCATATCCCCAGCACTGACTGTGACTCTACTAGAAGGTTTTCTTGTTCATCTGTGCAAGTTTCCGTTTCGGGTCTTATTAATCTGACACGTACTTTTTACCTTCTGGTAAAACTTTCGAACATTATTCCTGGAGTAGAACCTCTCCATGCTCTTTCTTTTTTCTCCGGTGAACCCGATGTTCTTTCTTCCTCTTTTGCTCGTAGAGCTCACGAGCCGCTCATGTACTATTGTGCAGCGCCGCTTTGTAGGCATGTTTTTTTGCTGCATTTGCTTGTCGGCACTCTTCATCACACCAGGCGTTTCGTTGTGATGGACGGGTGACGTATGTTATAATAGATAAATGTTATTCAGAGTTCTTCCAGTATCATGATTTTCCTTGTGTAGTTGGCGTACAATTTTTTCAACATCGTCAAACGTGGCGAACTTTTTGATAAATATGTTCCTATTAAGACTGGTATCAACAAGCCTTATCATTGCCTTTGTCTTTCAGCTGAGATATTACGAGGGCTGTTTGAGGAGTACCCGGATTGGCAGATAGGTGGTGCTACTGAACCAAAATGAGTGTACCATCATTTAATATAACCTCTTTTAGCTCGCCTGCAAAATTTGGTGATAATCCGACGTGTAGTTTTGTTTTGACACCTTTCCGGCCGAAGGTACGGTCTTCCTTTTCTTTTACGTTCACCGTTCATTGTTTCAACTGTTCTTTGGTCCCTGGTGTATACCAATGAATCCATGTCTCATCGACGGTCGCGGAATGACGCAGAAAATGATCCAGATTTCGAATAAACAGGGCCAAGCACGTCTTTGAATTGGTCTCACGATTGCGTTTGTTCTCCAGTGTGAGCAAACGCGGCAACCACAGTGCGGACAGATTTCTCATGCCTAAAATCTCGTGCAGGATATGACTAACACATTCAGTTGAAATGCCTGCTATCTCAGCCTACTCGCGAATTTTCACTCGGCGGTCCGCCAATACGAGGTCATGGATTTCGACCATGGTTTCCTCTGTGGTAACCGTTTTTGGGCCACCTGAGCGCGGTTCATCAAAAACCGACGTGCGGCCACGGCAAAACTCTGCGAATCAATGGTAAACGGTTACACGGGAAAGTGAATTCTTGTCCCATACACACCATCGAGAATGGGCTTGATTTCCTGGCAGGTTTTTCCACTCAAAAACAAGAATCGGATCACGGAGCGATACTGCTTTTTTTCCATGGTCGCAAAAAACACTAATACGATGCTTTTAAGTGGGTGTCAAAACAGAACTAGGCGTCGGATTGTCACCAAATTTGACACCAAATGACAAGCGGGCTAAAAGAGGTTATACTAAATGATGGTACACTAATTTTGGCTCAGTAGCGCCACCTATCATCCAATTCGGGTACTCATCGAACAGCCCTCGTAAGTGCGATCAGAAGGACGGACACTCTATACCGCAGATGGAAGCGATATGTATGCTCAGACGTGCATAGAGATTTAAAAATATCTAGAAATCTCGTAACAAGGCTGATTCGGTCGGCTAAATATGACTCTTACACTAGTAAATTTAAGTTTAACCGATTCTCGAAGTTTCTCTGGACTCAAGTGCATAATAAAACTACACTCATTTTTGACGACAGTATTGACGTTGACGAACTAAACCATAGGTTTACAGCCCCGAATACTCCGTTGGCAAGCTATGAACCACAAGCGTTTAGGTAGAACAACAAAAATAATAATTTTTCTCCGTCGGTAGTGGATGACTATAGCGCTGGCTGTGCTATTTTCGCTATAAAGAGAAAATTTGTACCTAAGCCTTGACAACGTTCATTGGGACTTCTTACACCACCCACATCTTCAATGCAATTATAATGATTTCTAATGACCTGTTGACTGGAAAAAAAAACACAAAGATTATCCCAATCGCTAGAAAAGGTGATTCCTCTGACCACCTATTGCTTTCCTGTCCAAAGTCTTTGAATTGAGCACCAACATCAAGGGATATATTGAAAGATAAAAACTATTAAATGCTCTTCAGCCAGGCTTTCGATCTGGTTGCAGTTGTGTCTCAGCACTTTTAAAAGGCTTCTGATCGATGTAAGATAGGCCATTGATGCCAATGACCAACTGCTTTAACTGTTTTGAACTTTTCTAAAGCGTTTGACTGTGTTAACTTCACTTTTTTCTGTGATAAACTGACTACAAATTTCAATTCTTCTACATGTCATGTATAAGGGTATACGGATTTTTTGACTAACCGCACTCAAGCAGTTTTTTGTAATAATAAATTACCCTCCTTCTATCCCGCTAATATTGTAGTAGTGTTCCCCAAGGATCTATTCTCGGTCCACCACTTTTTCAACCTGATTATTTCTTTAACAAAATTATTTTCTGTGCGTCTAATCAGTACATCATTTTAAGACCACTCATGGTACGGACCTGCTTGACATCCTGACGACAATTGCTCATATGTGCTGTTAAACTATGGAATAATCTGCCAAATCATGTGATATCGCGAACACTTCTCCGATCTTAACTGAACTTGCT
Source organism: Volucella zonaria (assembly GCA_963966105.1). Classification (NCBI taxonomy): domain Eukaryota; kingdom Metazoa; phylum Arthropoda; class Insecta; order Diptera; family Syrphidae; genus Volucella; species Volucella zonaria. The sequence goes on along the minus strand of OZ014532.1, from coordinate 110,017,972 downwards.
TCCTTTTTCCTTTAATTTTCATAAATATTGTATGAATGTTATATGTCTTGGTTCCGCGGTCTTCAAACTCTTCTTTTTCTTTCAATTTTGTATTAATTTATTAATTAATTTTCAAATTTAAATCCAATGAACTGTATGAACCTATAAGTTAACTAATGTACAGCGATTACTTTCTTTCAATAAAAAAATATAAATAATTGGTCTTGGTTCCCTTGACGAAGTTTTAAGGCAACTGCAACTAGAATTACAGACAACTTCAGTAGTTGGAGCATCTAAGTACCAATTTCTGAACCCGATGAATCTTCGTATCTACGAGTATACTGGAGGATTAACACACAATCCATATTTGGCAGGTACATTAGGGGTTCCCTTAAATTTCAAGTCTGTTTTTTTTTACGAATACCTTCTACAAATTTTCACAATAACCCAAGAAAATCTGGAAAAAACTATTAGCCCGTATGTGAGCGTTGCGATATAAGGTAGTTCATACAAGTTGCGCGAGTACTGTACTGCGACCTGTAACTACGCGTTTCATTTGTTATTTCATAAGTGATTTTTTTAGATTATTGGTACGCTGTTGTTCGTTGAATAAAGATGTCAGTTGAATTACTGAGCGAAAAACTAAGTATTTTCCTTATCGGACTACCTGACAATCAAATAAATGTCGAAAAATTACAATCTAATCGATAAGTTCTCGCTGTCTTGTTTTACAATATTCGGGAAGTCAAGCTGACTGTCAGTGAAAGTGCTAATCTTGCGATTAGAGAATGCAGGGATTCCCACAAAGGCATTTCCTAACGAAGCGGTTAAGAACCACGAAAATAATTTTGAAAGAAACCTTGATAACCTATTTGATGTTTTACATGTTTGTGCCTTTGAAAGAATGAAAATAGAGATAGACAAAGTATTTTTAAAGCAACAAAGAGAACCAGGTCGACCGGAATGCTTAGCTGGTGTAAACAAAAAGTTGGCAAATCCGGGTTCGCCTATTGATTTCTATTTCATAGAGATTAAATGTAGTCAAGACAACATTTTGGTGGGCGTGGTCTATAGGCCGTACAATTATATTTCACTTGCTCCACTTTACGCTGTTATAGAGGAAAAATCTTGCAGTATCAACAACATTGTCATAATAGGCGATATAAATTGGAACCGGCTGAACATTCCCCGTTCAATAGACTTCTTGGAGCACATGAAATCGTATGATCTATGCCCTGTCAACACGACCACTCCTACTTATTTCACGTCAGCATCACAAACCCTTATCGATTCAGTCTCTGTTTCCAATAAGGATAAAGTTTTATTGTACAACCAGCTCTCTGCACCAGGCTTCTCGAGTCGTGACCTTTTGTTTCTAACATACTATGTTGAAAATAAATATACTGAGTCCAAGGTCATTTTTAGAGATTTCCGGAACATAAACTACGAAGCATTGCGCTATGACATTTCTAGTAAAAATTGGGATAGTATATATCGGATGCCCTTGGTTGATGATCAAGTAAACTTCCTCCAACATCAAATCGTCTCACTGTTTAACAAACACCTGCCTTTAAAACCAAACACTGTCAAATTAGCTTCAATCCAGTGGCTAACTCCAAATATTCTTCAACTCATGAATCAACGAGACAATGCTTTTCAAAGTTGGAAATCGATATCGATCACTCTGTAATAAAACTACCCACAAAATTAGAAATGCTAAGCGTGCTTTCTATAGCAGAAAATTTGGTGCCTGTTTGTCCGGAAAAGAAGTCTGGAAACAAATCCGTGAAATTGTAAAGAAAAGCCAAAAACTCCTGAAAATGTCGATTGTGACAAACTTAACTCGGTATTCTCAACATCAGCAAATCCAAACCCGATTAAACCACGTCCATTTGATTTGCCGCCGGATGATGACAGTACTCTTCTTTTCAATTTTTATAAGGTATGTCAAGAAGATGTTGCTGAAGCTCTACTAGGAATTTAATCTAATGCCATGAGACATGGGTGGGACGAAATCCACCCGAAATTTGTTAAGCTTCTGCTCCCTTATATACTGCTCCTTATTACTCACATTTTTAATACCATCCTTACAACATCTTCTTTCCCTTCGCAATGGAAGGAAGCTAAAGTTATTCCAATTCAAAAGAAAACTGAGGAAAACTCAGTGGATTATCGAACGATTTCAATATTCCCCTTTCTTTCAAAGGTATTTGAGAAAACCATCTTTGCACAAATGCAGAGTCATCTCCTAAGTAAAAAACTGCTAAGTGACAATTAGTCGGGTTTCCGCGCAAAGAGGAGCTGTAAGACGGCCTTATTGTTGGTAATCAACGATATCAGAAAAGCTGTAGATGAAAACAATGCCACCAATCTCACCTTACTCGTATATAATTTATTTCATGCGGTTTTTTTTCAATATTTGAACGTTTATTTAAGAAAAACTTGTACAATAGTACGAGTATTATTCAAAGTATTGCCCATCTGAAGCTATGACTTTTTCCCATCTTTCTGGAAATTTGTGGATCCCATCCCAAAAGAACTGCCCCGGCTTGGCAGCCAAGAATGAATCAAGCCAATTTTTGATATTCTGCTCTGATGTGAACCGTATTTCTGTGAGGGCGTTCTGCATCGACCGGAACAAATGGTAGTCAGAAGGGACAAGGTCTGGGCTATAAGGCGGGTGGGGTAAGACTTAACATCCACTGTTTTCCAAATAGTTCTTAGCCGGAATAGCAACGTGGGGCCGAGCGTTATCATGATGGAAAATTATTGCCTTGTGTCTGGTCGCATATTCCGGGCGTTTTTCGGCCACTGCTCTCTTCAAACGGATTAATTGTGTTCGGTAGCGTTGTCCATTGATAGTTTCACCCGGTTTTAGCAGCTCATAATACAGCACACCCATCTGATCCCACCAAATACGGAGCATTACCTTCCCCCCCATGGATATTCGGCTTTGCTTGATTTGGCTGGTTGGCCGGGTTTCACATATGATTTTTTGCGCTTGGGGTTGTCTTAATGGATCCATTTTTCATCACCAGTAACAATCCGATGCAAAAATGACTTCCTTTTGTGGCGTTCCAGCAGCATTTCGGACATGCAAAACCGCCTTTCGACGTGAGTTCATGTGGAACCCAATTTCCTTGCTTTTGAATATATCCAGCTGCTTTTAAACGTTTTGAAATGGCTGCTTGAGTGACACCTAAGGATTCTGCGAGCTCTTCTTGTGTTTGGTAACAATCTTCATAGAGTAATGCTTCCAGTTCTTCATCTTCAAACTTTTTTGGCTGCCCAGGACGTTCATCGTCTTCCAAGCCAAAATAACCACTTTTAAATTGTGCAAACCACTTTTGGCACGTTCGCTCAGCTAGCGCATGTTCACCATAAACTTCCACCAAAATACGATGACTTTCGGCAGCAGTTTTCTTCATATTAAAGTAATAAAGAAGAACTCCCCGCAAAAACACTTTTTTCAGGCACAAAGTTCGACATATTTGAGTGAAAGAAAATTATTGTTGTTTACGCTTCAAATGAATGACATATACTAAAATGACGTACAATGACAGTAGCTTTCCAACGCATGTTCCAATGGAATAATAACAATACAAGTTACGCCATCTCTTAGCAAACCGCACGAATTAAGTTATAGACCCAATATTTTCTCTTACCTACACGGAAGGCAGCAACGGGTTGCAGTGGGTGAACGATTTTCAAGGTCCTTGCCAGTAATGCAAGGTGTGCCTCAAGGCTCAATTTTGGGACTACTACTTTTCTCTCTCTATGTAAACAACTTACCTAAGATAGTCAAGCATGTCTCTATACACATGTTTGCTGATGATGCTCAGATCTATCTAAGTTTTCCTCCAAAACACTACATCGAAGCTACAAAACTGGTCAACTGAAAATAACTTACTTCTCAACCCCCTTAAGTCGAAAGCACTCGTGTTCCACAAAAAATTGCTAGATATATCACATTTTCCACCTATTCAACTAGCCGGAAGCCAGATAGACTACGTTGATTCTGCCCAAAAACCTTGGTATTATTTTCAACCGGACCCTAACCTGGACTACTCATTTCAATGCTGCTATTGGGAAAGTATTGGGTCTACAAGTAAGTTTCCAGCGTTTGTCAGAGATGGCGCCACCAGTGGATCCCGGGCAGTAATGTCAGACCCCATGTGTTTTATTTGTAGGTTTTGTATCTGTCAACAACTTTGCAGCGTTATATTTGAGCAGTTCTATCGGTATCGAACATTTTATTGAGCAAAATCATGGCAAGTTTCCAGCCAAATAAACGTCATTTGCGGGAAGCGCTGCTTTTATTCTTTCATATGAAGAAAAGTGCGGCTGAGGCCTATCGTTTGCTTTCGGAAACTTATGGGGCGGAATGTATTGGTGAATCGAGGTGCCGCGAGTGGTTCAAACGGTTCAAAAGTGGTGATTTTGGAGTTGAAGACAAAGATCGCCCCGGAAAACCGAAAAGTTTTGAAGACGAGGAATTGGACGCTTTACTGGATGAGGATCCGTGTCAGATTCAAGAAGAACTTGCTGCATTATTGGGCGTCACGCAACAAGCCATTTCCCTGCGCCTAAAAGCACTGGGATTCATTCAAAAGGTTGGAAACTGGGTGCCGTACGAATTGAAGCCAAGAGACGTCGAACGGCGATTTTGCATGTCCGAAATGTTGCTGCAGCGGTATAAAAATAATTCATTTTTGCATCGTATTGTCACTGGTGATGAGAAATGAATTTATTATGATAATCCTAAACGCAGAAAATCGTATACAAAGCCCGGCGAGCCTGCCCAATCGACGCCGAAACGAAATATTCACATGAATAAGGTCATGCTCTGCATATGGTGGGATCAAAAGGGTGTCGTATACTACGAACTGCTTCCGAATGGTGAAACCATCAAAGGACTAATTCGTTTGAAGCGGGCATTAAAAGAAAAACGGCCAGAATATGAGACCAGGCATGAGTCCGTCATTTTTCATCACGACAACGCTCGGCCACATTTTGCGGTTTCGGGAAAAACCCGCCTTACAGACCAGACTTGGCACCATCTGACTACCACTTTTTTCGTTCGATGCAGAACGCTTTTACGGGAATACGCTTCAGCTCAGTAGAGGAAATCAAAAATTGGCTCGATACGTTCTTGGGCTCGAAAGACGAGAAATTTTTTTGGTCCGGAATTCATAAATTGCCAGAAAGATGGGGGAAAGTTGTAGCTTCCGATACTTTGAATAAAGCATTGTAACTATGTTTTCATAATAAAACTTCAAATTTTGGAAAAAAACGCTGGAAACTTACTTGTAGACGCAATATATGGTGGGCTACGCGCTCTTTGGACTACAAAACTTTTCATTCCTATAAAAACAAGACTCCTACTAGCGAAAACTCTTGTTTTACCCATGCTTCTTTATAGCTGTGAGATCTTCTGCTGCCCAGATTACAATACTAGGAGAAAGCTTAATGTCGTGTATAATAATATTGCCCGCTTCGTTTTTAATTTAAAAAGATATGACCATGTTTCCCTGTATGCGAAGCAAATAAGCGGTTGTACCTTCGACAATCTGCTTATATATAGAGCCCTATGTCTGTTGCATGATATCTTGCAAAGTAGGCAGCCGAACTATTTATTCAATAAGCTTCGATTCCTTCAGTCAACCAGATCGCGCTTGCTGGTTCAAACAAGTTTTGCCTGTTCAACCTCCGAACGCCAATGTTTTGTTAGCTCAGTACGTTTGTGGAATTCTCTGCCCATAAACATAAGAAAGATTCATAGCACAAATAATTCTAGATCATCTGTTTTAAAATATCTGGCCATTGGAACTGTCACATACCTATAATCTTAAATGCCCGTAAACTCTTTTATGAAAACACTTTTGTAACTACTTTAAAATCTGTTATTAATTATTTTATAACCTCCATTTTTTTTTCTTTTTGTCTTATATATTATAATTTGTTTGCACATATACTTAAATTAATTTTCAAGGCTTGCAAACCTTAAAAGATGCTTGTTATCTTAAATTGTAAGCGATAATGTTCTAAATGAATAAATAAAAAATAAAATAAAAATAAATAAATAAAAAGAACTACATAGATAAAGACGATTAGACGAGGAGGAAAGAAAACAAAGACACACACTTGGAACATTCACAAGATTCAGTCTAAGAACAGATTCTGCCAGAGGTTCCCTGCCCTGAAACAAGTTCGGAAAGAGCTAGAAAGAATCTGATAATGATGAAATTTCAAAATACAATATGTCTAGAAGGTAAAAAATGATGCACGCAACTTAAACAGAAACCTGAGGGGATAAGGATGAAAATATATAATAGAGCCAAGATCGATAGTTGGGACTTGAAGGATTAGAAATCGACATCGAAACAAAGTTCCAGTAAGTGTTAATTTTTTTTAAATTTTCTTCTAAGGAATTTATCTATTGCTTTTTTCCCATTAGATAGTCCTTAAGCATAGAAATTCACACAAAAAGCTATCAAGTGCATTATCAGACTAAGCTTTGATGGACCCAATCGAATAACTACGAGGCATTTATATTCAATCCCAAACAATTAACTGATATCTCCAAACTCACAAAATGCAATCACACGACAATGTACTATTGGAAAACACGAGCAATGATTCGTGCAAGTATAGTATTACATTTCTCACAAAGATTTTTGCAGGATCTCCATTGATAAAGAAGAGGAATTTCTTTGCAGCTTCCTTGCTCTAGAGTTATCATTTCGGAGATCTAAACAATCTCTGCTTTACAAAGATCACCAGCATTTGCAAATTTGTCTCTCAGTGGTACCACAATGAACCAAGTGCTAGCCTAAGTGCACCTTAAAGAGGGGGCGCCAATAAGTCTCTGGAAATTAAAACAGATGGCATCGCCACCTCAAATCCAGCATTTCGCTTGTCAAAAACATCTTTCAAAAGAACGCACCCAAATTTTTAGACAGATCTGTCAAACAGTTTGGTTGTGACAGTGATTTGAAACAGACACTTAGGAGAATTTTCGTAAATATGAGAAAAGTGAATGTAAATGTGCTCATTAAATACTAGTTTTTGCGCAAAAAAGGACCATCACGCAAGCCAAACAAAAGCTTGAATAGTATTATGGGACTTTTCGCCATCGATTGCAACCATTCACCACTGGTTTACTTAATTTCGGTGCGGCCGTACCAACATAAGTGACGCCGAACGTTCTGGTCCCCCAATTGAGGTCACCGGACGATTGGACGATCGGGAAGTGAACGCGCGCAATCTTGAAGAGGCTACAGGCTTATCACATGGATCAGTGATTTCAGTTTTGCAAACATATAAGCTATGCGTGAGTTGACTGTTGCGTTTGCTCACGATTGACAACAAACTCAATCGTTTCACAACTTCAAACGAGTGTTTGACGATGTTCAATTACACAACGTCTCTTGTTTTTTTAACGTAAACCACCTGCCACGTAGACCTTATGTTTACGGGATGCCCATACACCCATGGGAGCAAGGATACGCCTTGCCATCCCTCTCTGTCAATCATTTGATACCAATTCGGAACTGTGTTGGAGGCACAAGTTCCACCCTTGGTATGAGTCGAGGCCGACCTAAAACCTCTTACTGTTCTTAGGGTCACAGCACCCAGTACTTATTTGGAATCTTGCCGCCAACAAGACCTATGACCGGCAATTGTTACTGGTCAAATCGTAGCAACCTTCAGAGGCGTTAACTGAAGATGTTTACGATAAGACCAGTAATATGCTCTGCCCCCGTTTTTTATTAGACAACGTCATTGATGGGCGAAGCCTTGATAATTGGGCGGGGGCTCACGATGTTCAATCAGTTTTTGCATCGTTTCGTAACCGCGGACGAAACATAGATTGATCACAACACACCAGACACCAAGCAATAGTCGAGCCAGTGGACTTCGCCTGGTGAATCGAAACCGAAGAAAACCAAGGTGCGCCTGTCGGCCAACAAGGTCATGGCGACAGTTTTTTGGGATGCTCGCGGTGTCATCCACATCGATTAACTTGAAAAGGGTGAAGCGATCACCGGCGCCTATTATAAAGAGTTTTCATTAAGCGCTTCCTATCTTTAAATTTAAGTAAAACAAAGCGTGTGTAAGATATCATCGGCATTTTTTATTCGTTTCAAAGGCCCATCGATGCCATTATGTATGGAATATAACATCGCTCAAATGTGCGCCGCGGCTTCTCTGGGTGGCGCGCATCCGAAATGTCCAATTTTCCATGGCGCATAAATCAGGCTGAATTTGACCGATGGCATGGGTTATGTTGGCTTTGAGGGCCACTGTGGTTTGTGGCTTATTCGCATAGACCTGCGACTTCAGAAAACCCCACAAGAAAAAGTCTAACGGGGTCAAATCGCATGATCTCGGTGGCCAGTTCACATCACCTACACGTGAGATGACCATGCCCTCGAATCGCTCGTGCAGAATTTCCAATGTGGCGTGAGCTGTGTGGCACGTAGCGCCAACCTGTTGAAACCACATGTCGTTAGTGTCCATATCATCCAATTCAGGCCAAAAGAAGTTGGTAATCATCGACCTATAACGCTCGCCGTTGACAGTGATGGCCTGCCCAACGTCGTTCCCAAAGAAATATGAACCAATGACGCCGCCAGCCCAAAATCCACGCCAAACAGTGACTTTTTCGGGATGCATTGGACGCTCTTGGATCTCACGTGGATTGGTATCGTCCCAAATTCGACAATTTTGTTTGTCCCATTCACCCATTGTACCCATTCACGCAGAAATGGGCCTCATCGCTGAAATTTTGGGTCAGTTTCCAACTGCTACAGAGGCCATTCAGCGAACACACGTCGTTGTCTATGGTCGTTTACCTTCAACTCCTGGGTCAGTTGAATTTTGTACAAGTGCAGGCCCAAGCCACGACGCAAAATTCACCTAGTCGTGGTCTGCGAAAAGCTGAGTTCTTGTGAGCGGTGCGAAATCGACTGCCTCGGATTCTCCTGCACACTCTCACGTATAGCGGCGAATTTTTCGGCAAATCTTGCGTTTCGTCGACTTACGGGTGTTGGTTTATCGTTTACTGAACCAGTGAACTCAAATTTATCTACCACACTGCGAATAGGGCGATTATGGCGACCGTAAAATTGGCGAAACGCGCGGGACATTGTCCGAACAGAACACCCATTTTGATAAAACAATTTTATCATTTGCACGTGTTATTGAACGTCCATGGTGATTTGGCAAAACAGAATGCATAAATGACAACCAATTCGATACATCTAGATTCAACAATATGGCCGCTATCAACTGTCAAAATTCGGAAAGAATTTAAAGACCCTGTACAAAGCTGATGGGTCGATTCGACTCCAATTTGGAGCAAAAACGACCACATTTTGCAGCGAAAAAAGTTCTCTCCCGCTGGGACAACGCACCGGCGCAAAAGTCCGCAGTCGCAATTGTAAAATTGCATGAATTAGCCCTCTGCCACTATTTTCTGCTTCCAAACATGAAGAAATGGCACGATGGTAAGAGATTTGTGTCGAATGAAGAGGTCATCGATGAAACAAACGTCCATTTGAAGGGCATCGAAAAATTGGAGAAACAAGTGTATCGAGCTAAAAGGAGATTATATTGAAAAATAAAACGTTCCTTATATCAATCTGCAGGGACCTATCGACCCACCCTCGTACTCTTATCACACCTAAACTACAAAAAGTCATCTCACAAGTGCAAGTATGAGATGCAATGAAATGGAGCTACCCAATTAGATGAAGAGTAATGCGCCAGGTTGAGGATGGGCAAAGGCCGATCGACGGGTAAAAGTTAATGAATTCTGAACAACATAGATCGCAGGCGGTGTCAAAGCCTCAACTCTTTCTCAACATCCGGTCAAATATACCGGTTATTACTGAATAATAAACATGTGGGTAAAGCAGTTACTTACATTTGAACTATATGACATTGACTACATTTACTTGCCCCATAAAATTAAGACGATTTTCAAACTCCAGCCTCTAATTGAGGCTGTAAGCTATGTGTCCGGTGTTAATGGGGCTATGACTCAAACTGAGATGCTTAACGAGTCATAAGCTCAGTTTATAAGTGATAGACAATTTTGACATCAATGCGTATTGTATATGTACTCACATATGTAAATCTACAATAGATAGTCGCACATGCATACCAAAATAACCACAGCGATGTCACAGCCTCACTCCAATTTTTATTTCTTCTCATGGGCAACAAGAATCACGTACGAACTTATCGAATACTAGATCTAGCCATTCTAAGCTAAACAATTTCTGTTCTGTGTAAATCAAATGCATTGTAATAGTAATTGTTTTTAATTTTACAATTTTCACAATTCTCTCAATGGACGTCAGTAAAATTGGATTCTACACTCAAAAAATCGACAAGATTAATGTATCTCAAAAAAATTAATCTTAAGTTCGAAAAAATAAAAGATTCTCCACATAGAATTTCTTTGTTGAATTTTTTTTATCATGTTTTCTTCTGTTGGTTTGAAGCAACAAAATCACATCTGATTAAAAGCACAATGCAGAAGCGAATACGCCATTATATCACGTAGTCAGATGAAGAAACATTTAAGTCATAATGATATATAAATAAGTAGATAATATCGGAAGAGATCATAAGCAGTAACTTTAGATTAAAGACAACATGAACTGCAAGTTCCTTATCGCTGTGGTAGCTGCCTTAGTGCCGGTAAGTTAACATCAATAAAACCAAGACGTGTAGAAATTTTATTAGTTTTTTTTCTCCTTGTTTAGCTAACACTTGGCTGCCCTTATGCAGTTGGTCCAGGACCCGCCATACAAAATGCTCCATTGCTTGGACAGCTCAATAATGGGTTATCCAATGCAAATGCTAATGCTCAAGCCAGTGCGCAAGCACAGGCTCCAGCAGGTGCATGGACACAACCGCAATTGCAATCGTATCTTGGAGGTCCACAAGGTATGCCTTGGAACTCCTGGGCTGGTCTGCCAGTCACAGCACCAGCTTCAGCCATGATTCCAGCTGCACCTGCCCTACCAATTGGACCTGCCCTACCAATGGGACCTGCCCTACCAATGGGACCTGCCCTACCAATTGCACCTGCCCTACCAATTGCTCCTGCCCTACCAGCTGGTCCTGTACTTTCTCCAATGCTACCAGCAGGTCCATGTCTTTCTGGAGCTAGTATACCAGCAGCATCAGTCAATCCATACGCACCTCAAGATGATATTTATCAATCTTTGGCCGAATCCAACTTGGCAACACAGATTCGTAATAATCAAGTTAACGTTGTTGCACCAAATCTATCCAATAATGCTGTTCTTCAGTCCGTGCATGTTCCAGTTGAAGGAAGATACCAAAATAGAGTGTATGCATCCCAGCCATTACCACCAATGATTGTTTCTCAGCCTGCCACACCCGAAATCTCAGTTAACAGTGGACCAGCAGCAGTAGTTAGCGCTGCTCCAGTCATCTATAGACAACCACCAAATGTTGTCTACCAAAATGAGGTTATCAACAAGCATCCCCTTCCACTAAGTTTGAACCCAGTTTACGTTAAAGTCTATAAACCAGGCAAGAAGGTCATTGCTGCCAGACCAAATATTGGCTGTTAAATTAAATTAATACTTTTCGTAAGAAAGTAGCTTAAATATGTACATATATTTGAATAAACTTACGAATTAAGGTTCTAGCAGTGATAAAAAAAATAGTAATACTTGTTTTATTTATTAACAGCGTTTAACAGAACAACAGTGTAATGGTACGCGGACAATAGTCGGACAAAATATGTATGGTTTACGTATATTTGCTGCATAAATTGATTTAATAGGAGGACACGTACGAATATTATGAACATGTTTACCTCGACGTGACCTGTCGCATCAACAGAGTGACCTTGTTTTTGTTTGCCCAATGTTATATCTTTAATTTCTTTAACTATGATAGTTTCAAGATGAAAGTATTTATGCCGCATTATTGTCTAGTCAACATTGTCATGTTTTGCTTGCTTGAATATTGTGCAAAACTTTAAAAGTAGTCATGGACATTGATAAAAATATCTTCTTTGGGCTTGAAACAGCTTCAAATGCACTCTCTCATAAGGAGTTCGGCGAGTAGTGTAGGGACAAGAAAAGGTCCCGAAAGTATTCTTCCTTGCACACATTTCTCTTTGTGGCTCAAGGTATACATAGGAGAGACTTTTCAGCTGAACCGTCCTTCACTCAGTGGTAAATATTTGAGTCTACCGTATAGATAGCTAGTAACACAGGTCCAGAGTCTTATTCCTGTCATGGATATGATCTTGAAATTGATTATCTATCTTATCTACCTGCAGCTAAATACGCTAGATCCATATCTCTGGAAGGATCATTTCCTATAACAAGTCAAAATGTTCGCTGCTCTTAAAAAAAAAAGTGAGGTTATGCTCGTTGCATAGGTTTTCGGTTTTCTATCGACCATTGCACAGCTATGGAGAAAGCATTCTATCAGAATTCTTTGGGGAAGGTTGCAAAGATGTCCTTGCATAATCAGCATATGCAAGTTTTTTGCTTTTTCAAGCAGAATTCTTTTCTCGTAATCTGGCACTAGATTCGCTGGACACACTCTTCTAGCTTTGACCATAAACCAGATCCGTTCGATATTTCATTGATGTGCGAGTTTGCCTGCAAGGCGACAATGCCAATACAATTTATGTAAGCCATAAAAAGAACGGTAGACTACGGGCCTAAAAGTCTGATGCCAGAAATAAAACATCCTCGTAGTCCAGACTAATCTCTTGATGACGGGGTATTAAATCTAGGAGCATTCAACCAAAAATAATAAATAGTTATCAATTATCATCCTCGTTCGTGGAACTACAATCCTTGAAGAAAGGAGTAGAATCAAACAAACTTTGTTTAGTGCGCCCAACACAAGGCAATCTCGTGGATTACGAGTCAAACTACAAAATATCGCAAGGCAAATGAACAGAAAAGCCAGAAACGCAATGGAATTAGTTTGCAGCAAAGGCGTCATGAAGACCGTATTCTTGGTGATAGAAAACTATCATTATCAAGACAAAATATTGCTACATTGGAAGCAGATCACCTAAAATTGTGGTAAAATTATGAGAACTTCGAAAAAACTTTTAATGTCCAGCTAGTACTAATTTCCCCATAGCATCTGTATTGGCCCTCTTTGTACGGCAGAAATTGCTCAAGAAAAGCTCAAGAACGAATGACTTAAGGCTGACGTGGAATCCCTTACACATGTTGTTTACCATCTGTTTAGGGAAATTTGGAATTTTGAAAGACTTACGCAATGAATGAAATCAAAATTGTCAAAAAACCTCAGAAAGAAGGAAACCAAAAGAAAAGGCATGGTACGACTGGAGCTGTAAAGAGGCCGTCAGGGTTAGAGAAATGTTTCTTCGGTCCTTCAAGACCAACCCAACAGAGGTCTTTTAAACGAGCCAAGAATGACTACAACGTCCTTCTTAAACGTGTAAAATTCCAATACGATCAAAAACTGAGGCAAAAAATAACAATGTCCCAAAGGTAGTAAAAATTTTTGGTCGTTCGTCAACAATATTAGAAATTATGCCTCATCCTCCATCCCAACGCTCATTTACAATGACATTCCAGCTGTCAGCTCTTTGGATAAGGCCAATTTGCTTGCTGCATACTTTGCGCCAGCTCAAGACTAACAAATTGTTCTTTGTCTCCGCCTCCGCAAGAGCCCTTAAAGATCTTAACATCCACAAATCCGCTGGTCCAGATGGCATATCTCCTCTCCTTCTGAAGAGGTGTTCTCCTCGCTGGCAAAACCACTGCGTAAGCTTTTTCATCTATCCTACTCTTTAGGACTCTTTCCGAGAAAATGGAAAACAGCATTTGTCCAGCCCGTCCCTAAAAAAGGAGAATCTTCCTCTTTCTCTTCCTAAAGACCCATTGCACTTACGTTCCTTCTTTCCAAGGTCATGGAAACACTGATAAACCGTCAGCTCATGAAATATCTCAAAACACGAAAACTCCTTAATGACCGGCAGTACGGTTTTCGTAGCAACAGGTCCACTGGATACCAAAAAGTGGAACCAAAGCGTACATCAATCTGGCGAAAGCAAGATAGTTGAACTTGATATTTCTAAGGCATTTGACAAAGTTTGGGATCAGGCTCTTTTGTCGAAAATTCGTGCTTTTGGGATCGACGACTCTCTTTTTCAATGGATTAGAAATTACCTTTCGGAACGTCCAGTTCAAGTTGTCTTGGATTGGTTCAAGTCTTATGTTCACAAAATAAATGCTGGTGTGCCCCAGGGGCCCGTTCTGTCTCCGACCCTCTTTTCTTGTCTGCCACTTCTAATCCAATATATTCCTTTGCTGATGACAGCACGCCCCTGCTCTTCGGCTGTAGAACGGTAACGGCAACGTATGTTAAGCTCATTAAATTCCGATATTAACAGCATAAATAATTGGGGAACCACTAACAGAGTAGAATTTAATGCTTCCAAAACACAGCGTTGTCTGCTGTCGTTAAAGCGAAATTTAAACACCCAGCCGTAATCCATGAATGGCACTTGCATCGTCGAAACTGATAAACTTTCCATTCTCGGAATGTGTATCAATGACAACTTAGGTTTGAATGACCACATATTCGGTGTCGTCAAGAATGCTGCGAAATGTCTAGGTTTCCTTAAGCAATGTAAGAAATATTTTACCCCCTTTGATCTGGCCACAATATATAAGGCACTCATCCGCCCGAAATTGGAGTACAATGCCCACATCTGGTCAGGTGCTCCTAAAACATCTTTGCACCTGCTAGATAGGATTAAAACCGTGCTATAAAACTCATAGGTGATACTAATATCAGTCAATCAATTGACACCCTCGAACACCGAAGTAATGTCTCCGGCCTCGCTTTGTTTTATCGCTATTTCCACCACCAGTACTCCATAGAAATCGCCAGTAGCATTCCGCCCCTTCAAACTTTTAACCGTATGAATGCTCATCAGTATACCCTCAAGCCCACTTTCGGACGTACTCTAAAATATCGTGATTCGTTCCTAAGCCGTACAACTCGTTTATGGAATGCCCTTCCGAACTTTTTATTTCCTAGTCACTATAACGTTCAAACATTTAAAACCAACGTTCACCGGTGCCTCTTTTTCCATCCTCCCTGATTTTCCTTGCTGTTTGCAAACATTTTAAGGGTACTTAAATCCCTTGAGCGTGCGCAAATTATAAAAAAAAATAAAAAATTTACGTGAATCAAATTCTTTCCAACATTGTACACTGTCTTCTTTGACGACGAATAGCTTTTCGATTCAGTCAAAAAAGACTGCGTCTACAGAGCCTTTGGACAATTTCTATAGAAATCATTAACGTGATCGGAAACGGCTATATGGGTGCATGGTGCAGAGTCATCTACCAAACCCATTAGACAGCGACACATTTTTTCATCGCGCTACTGTTCATAGTTATCATTGACTGGGCTCTTGAACCCGTCAAAACCGATAAACGTGGGATCAACTGGGAAATTAACTATTTCTTCGAATATTCCAATGATATCGTGCTGATGTCTCAAAAACCCGACAACGTTCAGACAAAACTGGACCAGACGGCCTAGTATGGTCTGCAAATAAGTGTTTATGAGACGAAGTATATGTGCATTAATTCAAACAGTAGCAGTTTTACCCACGCAGTCTCATCGCTACGGGCGATAAATCTAACTAGGATGGGATGTAAATTATATCAGCTGTATGTAAAATGCCAGCTATGAATCTAATCCCAAGATCTAAAGATGAAATTTGCGACTGTAAAGGAGCCAAAATTCTGGAAATGATGGAAGCATTCGACTGTCCTAAAGGGTCTTTCATTAAGCCCTTCCTATCGCTTCGCATTTTTTGTTCGTTTTAAAGGCCTATCGATGCAATTATGTATGGAATATAATATCGCTCAAATGCGCGCCGCGGCTTCTATGGGTGGCGCACATCCGAAATGTTCAATTTTCCATGACTCTGGCGCATAAATCAGGCTGAATTTGACCGATGGCATGGACTATGATAGCTTTAAAGGCCGCTCTGGTTTGTGGCTTATTCACATAGACCTACGACTTCAGAAAACCCCACAAAAAGTCTAACAGGGTCAAACCGCACGATCTCGCTGGCCAGTTCACATCACCTCCACGTGAGATGACCATGCCCTCGAATCACTCGTGCAGAATTTCCAAGGTGGGGTGAGCTGTGGGGCACGTAGCGTGCGCCGTCCTGTTGGAACCGCATGCCGTTGGTGACCATATCATCCAATTGAGGCCAAAAGAAGTTGGTAATCATCGACCTCTAGCGCTCGCCGTTGACAGTGATGGTCTGGCCAAAGTCGTTCTCAAAGAAATATGGACCGATGACGCCGCCAGCCCAAAATCCACTGCAAATAGTGACTTTTTCGGGATGCATTGGTCGCTCTTGGATCTCGTGTGAATTGGTATCCTCCCAAATTCTACAATTTTGTTTGTTGACGTACCCATTCGTCCAGAAATTGGGCTCATCGCTGAAGATGATTTTTCGATGGAAATTAGGGTCAATTTCCAACTGCTCCAAAATCCATTCAGCGAACACACGTCGTTGTCTATGGTCGTTTACCTTCAGCTCCTGGGTCAGTTAAATTTTATACAGGTGCAGGCCCAAGTCACGACGCAAAATTCGCCAAATTGTGGTCTGCGAATGGGTGTGGGTCTATCGTTTACTGAACCAGTGGACTCAAATTTATCCACCACACTGCGAACAGTCCTCTCGGTAGGACGATTTTGGCGACCGTAAAATGGACGAAGCGCGCGGAACGTCACCATACATGGTGATTTGGCAAAACAGGTTGAATAAATGACAGCCAATTTGACAGATGTAGCTTCAACAATATGGCCGCAATCAAATGTCAAATTTCGGAAATCGCTATTAGAAAACCAGATCTCAGGCTATTGAAACTCGCTTTTAAGATACGAGTACTTCAGAATAGGGACAGAAGTATTTTCGTACCATATGCTTCTTGAAATTGGAGCGAGTATTGCAGATGAACGAGTAACTATATAAAGAAAGCCGTGATAGCACAAATGATCATTGATGTGATAAACACTTCAAGATCTTCAGCAGAATTTTGGAAGGCGGTAAGACTCATAAACGGCCAAAGAAACGGTGATTGTCTCAAGCAACAAGGATGACTAATAAACTTCTGAGCCATTCCCAAACTTCACCTTTATCCCAATATGCCGTCCCCTTGGTTTTTGATGAGTATTTGAATGCTCCGCCTTCCCTGCCTGAAGTGCAAGAGACCATCAAAAATGTTAAAATGAGGAAGTCGCCCGCTGACTAATCTTCACCAATATTATTAACATTCTTAAGTCTATGTGTGATAAGTACGTGACATATGTTTGGGATGACGAGTTGGTATCTAAGGAATTTACAATGTTAATTGGAGTTAGGTGCACATCTCTTCATTATATTCATTAACAACATGGAAGAGTCCGTAGGAGATGCAATTGAGTTTAGCCGTAGGATGATCTCTGTCCTCATGTATGCGGATGACAGCGTTTTCCTATCCGATACAATAGATAGAATGCAGTTCAAGATTAACAAACTTGAAGAGTACTGCAAAAACCTGGAACTTGTTCGCGAATTTAGAGAAGTCAAAATAATGATATTTCGGAGTAGTGTGAGAATATACATTTCTTCTGAACATGACTAAACACCTTCAAGCTAAACTAGGTGAAGCTAAACGTGCAATTTCGTCAGTTTGGGGCTGCTGTATAAAAAGCAAACATGTAAATCACATCTTAAAGCTGAAAATATTTCGTACAACTGCAACCTTCATACTTTTCTACGATGCTCAAGTGTGGGGTCACTCCTCTTTTAAAGTTGTAGAAAGATCTCTACGATATTTTATTAAAAGCATTTTCATATTCCGTGCAGCACACGAAATATATGCTACATTTAGAGGCTCAATATTTCCCTCTGTTCTATGGTACCTGGAAGCGAGTGGTAGCAGGGTGATTGCCTATGCGGATGACGTTGCTATAGCCGTCTCAGGTAAGCATTTTAATACCATTAAAGAACTCCTGCAACTAAATCTTAGCAGGTTAACCCGTTGGGCAGGTCACTAAGGATTGGGAGTTAAAACTGATTTTGTCCTCTTTTTAAAGAAATATAAAATCCCAATCATAGGCCGTCCCTTAATAAACGGTACCAGTTTAGTCTTTCCGAAGCAGCAAAATATCTGGGTCTCGTTTTTGACAGGAAACTCAACTGGAAACCTAACATTCAAGAAAGAGTCAAGAAAACTACAGTACTCGTAGATTTATACTCTTGCAAAAAAGCCATTGGGGGCAAATGGGGCCTTCAACCTCGCAAAATTCACTGGCTATATATCTCAGTCATAACACCGACGCTCATCTACTGGAATGTTGTCTGGTGGACGGCCTTAGACATACAGTGAACTGCAGCAAACTAAGCAGAGTCCAAAGAACAACATTTCTATGCATAAGCGGAGCCCTACATTCTACTCCCTCCGCGGTATTAGATATTCTGTTTCACTTAACACCCCTCGATATCTTCAGCAAGCAAGCAGCTGCAACTACAGCTATTCGCCTTAAAGCCACTACACAATGGACAAATAATTCATTTGGCCACGCTAACATTTTTAATACATTAGGAATCCTCACAGAGAGCATCGCTAACACCATACCTGAACTTTGGTTTGACAAAGGCTTCCATGTAAGTTTCTCCTCAAGATCTCTCGAGGTGGAGGATGCTGTTATGGAAGCCAAGTCAAGCCACTTTTACACAGATGGATCTAAAACTGGTAGTGGAGTTGGTGACGGTGTTTTCTCAGATAAGCTAAATCATTGTAGTGTGTTCCAGGTGGATATTTTTGCGATAAAAAAAGCTCTGTCCTGTCTGAAGAAAAACGTGATATCTCTAAAGGATATCCGCATCTTGTCGGATAGTCAGGCCGCTATTAAGTCTCTGGACTCAGACTCATTAAATTCTAAAACCGCTCTTGAATGCCGATCATCTCTAACGGAGTTGACAGAGCAGTTCAAACTTCACCTTTGTTAGGTGTTGGGCCACAGAGACATTCCAGGGAATTGTAGGGCTGACGAACTCGCTAAAATTGGAACCACTCTACCTATTCTATCAATAGAGGGTAGCATAGCTATACCAATCGCTACGTGCAAACTAACATTAAAGCTGGATTCCAGTAAAAGGACAGACCTTAGGTGGACTGTTGAACCAACATGTCTAGCGACCAAACAGATCTGACAAAACCTGGATCTAAATCGCCCTAAGAGTTTGATTCTTCTAAATAGGAAACATCTCCACGCTATCATAGGTGTCATCAAAAGACACTTCCTTATGGGCAAGCATGCAAGAAGGCTTGAAACTTTTACAAATGATTTCTGTAAAAACTGCATGGACAAGGAGGAGGAGGAGAGAATCCTCCACCTACTCTGTATATGTCCAGCTCTGTCCCAAAGAAGAAAACTTCACTATAGACATTAACACTCTCCTACACTTCATCATAAGCTCAAATTGGTCCCATGACTAGGAGGATCACAGATCCACGTGGCATCACAATGGCCCAATAGGCCTAAGTGTGTTGATCTTTCCAACAGCCACTTTTACCCACCTACGTACCTACCATGGTACTTTAAAACTACACTGTACTGTACTGTATATTGTCGTTAAAGCTATGTCACTGGAAGAGTAAAGACTGCCTAAATTAATGCTTTCGCATATTCTACCAATCTATTAAGTCCAACGAGGATCCAATATCATAAAGAAGAAATTTCAACGTCCTACTGGAGAGAATAGGGAATACCGTGTTTCATAATTATAGATGTGAAGTCGAAGAATCTGAATATATGTAGACTGCTCTATAGTAGAATAATAATGAAAAGATATTGTATACTTTTTAAACTGCTACCCAGCAGATATGAAAAGTACTATCTTTAAATTGCGAGGAGAGTTAACTAACTCAAATTACATACCGTATCAACCAGACCTTCCAAAATTACTCGTATATGATGTTTGCATGTTAAAGTAGCGGGAAGACGTTGGACACTTTCACAGTTCACAGTTAGTTCACTAACTTAGTAAGCTACAACTGAGAGAAAACTGCAATTGTTCGCCACCAGTTGCCTTCGAAATAAATTATAACAGCCTTGACAAGACACTGAGAAAGGTCATAATAAGTGAGCCCGAGGAGCACAATCTTGGCTAAAATTGGCAAGCCGTTTAATGAACTTTGATTTTTGACATGAGAATAGTTAGGAGTACTATTTTAAATCCTATAGCTCATAAAAAATATAAAGCCTCTACAAGGATGCATTTTCTTATTCAACAACGCCGCACTTAGAATAAGTATATATGTACATACTCCAAAACATCTATAGTAAATACTCGTAGAATCTTCTTCTGCCTCCGATAGGTATTCAACTCTTTCTGAGGCAAAACTGTATCATGTTACAAACCGAAATTGATGATACAGAAAGCTTTGTCGCGAAATACAGGGCAACATTTTGCAGGGATATAACAATCTTATATCACGGCCAAGGTGGAAAATTTCTGGAGCTAGTACCTAAAGCACTGTGATTAGCAATGGAAATTTATATTTGACTACTCGTTAGCTTTAAGTTTATGTTTTTAGAGAAAAAAAAATAGCAAAACTAGTGTCAGCTGGAGCCAAGGAAATATTTTCCATACTTCGAGAACCTTTTTCATCTGACTTGTAGAATTTCTAGGCGATTCCTGGAAATATGCTGATCTAACATTTTAGAGGCCATCCTCTAAAAAGTTGATTTTCATTCATTCTCTCTTTTCTTACAAAAGTCGGTATTAAATCAGCTAAATTTCGGATTTCGAGACTTTACTTGCTTCACTTGCCCTTTTAAATCCTAAATGATGAATTTCTTTTAAATTCCTATTGAAAACATCGTCGAAGTTGCACCAAAAGTTTTCAATCCAAATCTCCCGTATGACCCAGCTTTTACTCTGGGAATCCACACCCTGAATGACTGCTATAATTTCCAAACAGTTCATGACAGTGAGCTCAAATTTTGACACATGACAGATAATTTTATTATCTACAAGCTCTTTAAACGATTTGCGTCTCAGTTGTGTTGAAAAAATTTTATCCGCGATGGAATTCAAACGTGATAGTGTGATTGCTTTATATTTGGCTGGAAAACCACAAGTAGCTATCGTTAGAGCCCTCCAGCACCTCAACGTGTGTCTTGAACCATAGCTCGTTACCGTGATACTGGCAGAGTTGCAAAACGCCATGGAGGTGGTCATAAAAAAAACAGCAACATCTGCAGAAATGGTTCGGAAAGTGAAGGCTCGAATTGAGCGAAATCCGCGTCGAAGTGGAAGAAAAATGGCTCGTGAGCTCAACATATCGTTGGAACGGATGCAACACATACTCAAAAATGAGCTTGGGCTCAAGCTCATTCCAAAAGTCCCAAAAAGCACACGATCTTACACCGCAACAGAAAAAAGTTAGAGTGGAAAGAGCGAAGGAGTTGCTACACTTGCACGAAAGTGGTGAGTTGCCGAATTTGGTTTTTTGCGATGAGTCGCCATTTGCTATCGAGCAATATATCAACAAACAAAATGACCCAGTTTACTTGCCAGAGAGGTCATTCGAAAGTTTACCCCTTCGGACGGCCACCAGAAAGCAGGCAGCACCGATGGTGATGGTTTGGGCCGCCATACCTCTCCGCTTGTATTTTTGGACCGTGGCGTCAAAATTAATGCGATCGTATACGGTGAAACTGTCTTAGAGGCAGTATTGAAGCCTTGAGCAAGCAATCATTTCGGTCGTAGACCGTGGACATTTCAACAAGACTCGGCACCGTCTCTCAAAGCGCGCGTCAACCAAGATTGCTTAAAAAACAATGTTCCACACTTCATTTCTTCGACACAATGGATTGCAAATTCTCCTGATGCAAATCCGTTTGATTTCTCTGTCTGGGGTATTTTGAAGGCGAAAGTTGGCCCTAAAAAATACCAAAGTTTGGACCACCTCAAACAAGCACTTCGTCGGGAAGTGCCATTTGCGTGCATCGTGCGATGCTTTCTTCGGCCGTCTCAAGGCCATTATTCGCGCCAAAGGTGGACATATTGAAAACTACTGATACAATTTGAAAATTGATGTATTTTCCAACATTTTTTGCTTTGGCACAATAAAATTTATCAAAAAATAAAAAAATTATAGCATTTTAAAAAGTTGGAGTTCGAGTCATTCACCCTGTAGAATGATAGCCGATATTATACGTATTGTAATCTGCATAACCCAGAACCGGATATTGAAGCCTTCGAATTTGAGTGTACTGCTATCAGACTTCCTCAGAAACGATCTAAGCCTGGAATGGCCAAAAACAGAAAACCCTTCAACTAGGAAGTGAAAGTAGTCTTCATTCTTAGATGCCCAGCCTGACTTATACGAAAGACTAAAGACAAGCCTAAAAGTTTAAAACAAAGCGTAACCAGATAAGAACGACAGAGAAAAAGAATTTAAATAAAACAACAACGGTGTAAGATGTAAAATTGATTCCGGTTTTATTTTGATGCTAAATTCATGCCATTATGTGTGGAATAGCACATCATTCAAATAACCGCTTCGGCTTGCTTCAAGCGGTCGGTCCAATTTTTGATGACTCGGTCCAATATGCGCGACGTTATTTCGGCAATAGTGTGTCGAATGCTGCCCTCGAGCTCGTCCAAAGTGTTTGGCTTGTTAGCGTAGACTTAAGACTTGATGTGGCTCCAGAGCCACATAATCCTGTCGTGTCAAATCGAATGATCGCGGCGGCCAATTGGTGAACGCTCGCCGTGAGATGACAGAGTCGTCAAATTTCTCCTTCACAACTTCAAGCGTTGCGTCGCTTGTGTGGCATGTAGCGCCGCCTTGTTGGAACCACAGTTCGGATATATTGATGTAATTGAGCTCTGACCACAGAAAATCGATTAACATCATTCCATATCTGAGACCATTGACGGTAACGGTGTCTCCTTCCTCATTCCGAAAGAAATAAGGTCCGATGATGCCGCCATGCCATAAACCGCACCAAACATGCATTGTGGATGCATTAATGCTTGGCCGAACGCATATGGATTTTGTTTGCTCCAATAACGGCAATTTTGTTTGTTAACATAGCCGCTGAGCCAAAAATGGGGCTCGTCCGAGAAGATGGTTTTTTGGTCAAAATTCGGATCTCCGGCCAACATTTCCAGCGTCCAATTAGTGAACTCACGGCGTTGTCTATGGTCGTCCGGCTTCAATTCTAGCGTCAGCGCAATCTTATACGTATGTAGGTCCAAATCCAACAGCAAAATAAACCGGCTTGACATTTTGGCGATGCCCAATTCCGCTGATTGGCGCCGAATCGACATTTCTGGGTCTGGCCACTACGGTGACTATGTTTTCTTCATTTCGCACCAATCTCTGACTGGTTGTGGCTTAAGATGCAAAAGAGTGTACTCACGCTCAAACTTTTCCACGGTGCGGCGAATTGCCTGCACACTGAAGCCATGATGACGACCGACCTCACGACGCAATTCACGTTGCGTATTTACAACTGAGCCGGAATTTCGATAATATTTTGTAATAATTTCCGCACGTTCGGCAAGCGTAAAACGATGCATGATGAAATGGTAAACCTTACTTAATATTTTGACAGCTGGATGTCATTGACATAATAATTGGTAAAGCTGTCATTGCTATCTGGTCACTCGTTAGTTAGTTTATTGGAAATAAGGGTGCAATACGCCAACAAAAAAATAACGGCTCTGTATAAAATTATCAGGACGACTGTAACCAGTCTTTGCTATCAAGAGTTCACATTGGCTGCCGTCCCCGACTTTGCAGGATTCTTTAGCAATATAATATATTCCGCAATAGTAATATAGAATTCGAGAAAATCAATGAACCTGATAACCTCTATTCTCAATGACAGGCACATCAACCCAACACTTGGTAACATGTCATGTCATTGCATCTAGAGATACCCTTCAAAAAGGAGTGATTTTACGCTAGTTAATGGAATACGCCTAAGACGAAAGGCACTGCGTATGTAGATGATATGGTTATTATGGCGGCCGGAAAATTCCTAATAAAATCCTAAACTACGCTTCTAGAACTCTCGGCGCTGAGAATCAGCACGCAATATGCTTTTCACACACAAACAGTATTTGACCCTCATTCTATAAATCAGACAGCTCTCCAACTATGCAATTGTACAAAATGCCTAAGCATCGATACAAGGTAGCAAACTAAACTTAAGATGAATCTTTGAGATCATTGTTCTCGGTTAGGTTAAGCTTAGTAATAATCGGAGTCATCGGATTCCACTTCTCCACAGTGAAGGTATTTAAATTGGAAGGGTAACTGTATGAGAGAATAACATGCCTAGTGCAGGGGATCGCAAAGCAGACAGATCTATGTGCTTTAACCTAAGGATATTATCCGGCCACCAAACTGCTGTACCATTAATTACTAAATGCAAGTCTAATAGCCAAACATTGTCACCCTGTGGTTTTTCACCTGAATCGGACCAACTAAGCCTGCTGTATAATGTCTTCCAATTGAATTTTCTGTCTAGAATTGTTTACAAAAGCTTTGACCGTCTGACAAAAATCTAGTTAGACTCCAGAGAGTCAGCGGGCTGGATTTGGCATCTAACCTGCATTAACCCATCCAGTTGGGGATGCTCTATTCAGAGCTATTTGCATAGGGTCTCCAAGAATGTCCAGATGCCAATGATGCCAACTACGATGGGTGATAGTTTGCATAAGCGTACATTTTATAGGTTTCCCCTTTCACATGTGCTTATAAGTAGTTTCCTGCTTATTAAGTTGCATAGAAGGTTAGAAGGAACACTTCCTTACGATATAGCCTGACTGTCTTATTAGCACGGCTAAAGAAACCTTGACTTCCAGATCTGACAACGTTTTTAAAACAGTTTCTATTTTGGTATTGTTGAGGAAGCCCTCAATATCAACCAAAGCCAGCATAGAATATGCCTTGAGGATGAAGTCGGAGGTAGATGTTAATCAGCTGGTCTTAAATCGTTGGGATAAACACGGAAGTTTCGGCCTGTTTAAGGTATGCAAATCACTTCCTTCTATAGCTTGGAAATGTACACCAAGTCTCATTTGGGTTTCGGCAGGAAAGATGCCATAAGGACGTGGAGGGTTAAATGGAAGCTTCTCACAGCCCAATCTTCGTGACGTAGCCTTATCGTTCAGATTGAAGCAGTAACGTTGAACTCCACTCTGTCTTAACAGGCAACCGAAAATAGTTGGATTGGAGATAAAAACTTTACGAAGTCTTCGAAGTCCTCCATGTTCTCACAGAAGAGCCTGAAAAAGTTTTGAGTTGATTTTTAAATTTTGTAAGGAGCTCTTCAAAATACATATTTCAGTCAGAGGCTTTTGCAATAAAAACATGTCGTTTTTCATGTCAGATCCCTGCACCTGAAAGTAGCCATTTGCTGGAGTAACTATTTCTATTATCTGAGCTCCGTACCGTTGGCACTCTACATCGCTTATGTTATTGTCAGTTTGGAAGGAAACAGCAAGAGTCATTGCTTTCGGCATTTTTTCTAATTAATTCTGTCGCATTATTAGCTCACCAAAATAACGTAAGGCAAGTCGTATGCCTCCGATACCGATACTTGGACTTACAGAAAGAACAGATTTATTTGTTTACGGTAGTTGCAAGGCCTACAAATTTGTTACCATTGTACAATCAATTTTGTTTTTAAATCCAATGGTGTATACAAAGCGCGCTTGATAATGCCTCGAAAACAGCGTTTAACATTGTCGCTTTCTCAGATGTATATAAATTTATTTCTATATCACTTACGTCCAAAACTTTGTGGTGATGTTATAGATATAAAATACGAGTACAATAAAAGAATTTCGAGTACAGCGGCATATTATTCGCTGAACTTGCAATTATTTTCCTTTGTTTCATGATTGTTTTTTTAAATGAGCAAAATTTATTCACTCTATTAAACATGCATCTGAACTTTGATAAAAACGTTTAAAACTTCTATAATTCAGAAATCATTTAGAAATCAATGATTAGTGGAAAAAAAAGTACTACCACATGGTTCTAATTCACTTCCCACCACGTCTAATTACCTTTTCAAGATGATTTTCTTTGATTAGAGCACGCAAATTACGAGTATATACCCATTCATAGATCGTCATCGCTGGCAAAACAAAGTAAATCTGAAGAATTTTTTAACAAATGTCACGTAATTAATGTTCGGTTCTACCCAAAGTGTTACATATTTAAAGAACCTGACGCCGACTTCCACTAGCAGTCTGTAAGTCATCTCATCGTTAGCATGAAGACGTTCAATTTATTGTTTCATATTGTAATAGCATTTGCGGTACGTACCTACATACATATTCCAAATTGAAGGTTTCATCACTGTCAATTGTCTTCAGTTGTCTTCGTTTTTGTTTTTATGTCATTGTTACGAATAAATTCTTTTGTTTCATATAGGTCATCAACTGTCAACCGCAGTATGTTGGAACATACCCCGGATCTATTGGCGCATATAACGGAGCAAGTGCAGATCAATCAGCCTCAGCTTCGTCTTCGTCTAGTGCCAGCAGTAGTAGCAGTAGTGATGGAAACGTGATCTCAGCTCAAAATACAGGACCATACCCATGTTCTGGACCTCTGATTGGATCTTTGTCTGGACCTCTAATTGGATCTTTGCCTGGACCTATGTCTGTACCTCTGTCTGGACCTATGTCTGTACCTCTGTCTGGACCTCTGTCTGGACCTCTGTCTGGACCTCTGTCTGGACCTCTGTCTGGACCTCTGTCTGGACCTCTATCTGTACCTCTGTCTGGACCTCTGTCTGGACCTCTGCCTGGACCTCTGTCTGGACCAGCTCCAATAAGTGTTGTGGGCCCTGATGGAAGAAATGCATATGACGCTGAAACCTATAACTCCAACAAAGGCGAAATTCTAATTCATCGTCCAGCTCCGATTATTGTAAAACGCCCACCAACCAGAGTCTTGGTCAACCATCCACCACTTGTGGTTAAGCCAGCTCCAGTTGTCTTACATAAGCCTCCTCCAGTAGTTTATCGTAAGCAGTACATTAAACAACATCCACGCCCAGTCAAGGTTGAGCCAGTTTATGTTAATGTTGTTAAGGCACCAGAAGAGAATTACTATGTTAACGACAGGACTCTTCCCGCAGCTGCTGCAGCTATCCCAGCACAACTCACAGCACAACTCCCAGCACAATTTTCAGCACAACTCCCAGCAGCACTCCCAGCAGCTCTCCCAGCAGCTCTCCCAGCAGCAATCCCAGCAGCACTCCCAGCAGCACTCCCAGCAGCACTCCCAGCACAACTCCTACCACAACAGCTGCAACCATGCATCTGACCGGAAAACAGATTTACTTAGCTAGTGCTGCGAGCTTAGAATTAAAAACTTTTTTAAATGAAAATATTGAATATTTATTGTAAACATTTCGCGGAATAAAACAAAAATTATATACAAAAACAATGTTGTGCGTTGCTTAACGCAACGGACCGTTTTCTTCACTTATTCTGGTCAATCCTTCTAATATAAGCACATGCAACAGATTTACCAAATTGTCCTCAGCCTAATGATTCTCGTAGCTATCTAAGGTTGCTTCATTCGAATGCAAAAACGCATGAGTTCTAAATTGACATATCACATTGTGCTCCGCACCATATCAAAATGACAGATAGCGCGATTTTCATTTTCCAAATAGGCAATTTCGTTGAATTCAAGTAAAGATATCATTCGTAGGATTTATGTTACTTCAAGATGTCTGGCCAACCGATGATGTTGATCTCATCAGCATAGCCTAAGAGGCATGTAGATGAACCATCTACATCCATCCATCTTGTTTTAGAACTGCCAAAACCAAATACAATGACAAAATCTTAAAATCAATGAAAAATCGTTGCAATTTGTTGGTCATCGGCAGAGCCCAAAGAGGTATTGAATGATAGATGCGGTACGATTTAAGGAGTTCAAATGTTGAAAAAGAACGCTGGGGATATAGCTCGAAAGTTTAAACAAGACAAAGTGTCACACTAACCAAGAACTGCAATATTTGCATTCAATAATGCAGATTTTCTGCAGAACTATATTGACTTAGTCAAACTGTATTACCCTTCAGTTCATAAACGTCAACAGATCGTCGTGGAATATTGGCCGAATTGGACGTTTTCGAACGCAAAACAAATGACACCCTTTTTTCTTGTACTAAGCTATGTTTGTGCAGTGCATGCATTCAAAAACACACGAGAAAAGATCTGTGATTGTACTAAAGTAGAAATGTCGACATTTATGAACTCACCCAGAACATCGCCACTTTCTGTATTCAATTGATGGTTTGATCCAGGCTGTCCTCCAAATCGCAGTTGATCGAGACGGCGGCTTTGTTTCTTTTTCTTCAGAGTTTTAATTGTTGTTACAAGCTTTTCTTATCTGGAAAGACCTCTTCATTGTTGAGTGAATTTCATTAAGGGTTGGCTGGCAATGCTCTTTTAAAGCATCTATAATTGCTTGTAATGCCAGAAGGCCGAAGAATCAATGTCACTTGTGAAGAGGCCTTCGCAACCATATCTGTGGTACAAAGATAGTGTTCCCTCCCTTTGAGATATGTTGTAAATAACCTACAAACGTGAAAACATTTTAAAATACATCTCTAGCGAATTTAGTTCGCTCACATATCGGAAGCTCAAGACTTCTTGCCTAAGTCGAATAAGCGCTGTTTTTATAGCAATCAACATAATATACATATCACAGTTTTTCTTCCTCCATCCCATCGCACTTCCTGGATGGCGGTGCTATCTGCATGATACCAGTAAAGGCCCTCCATCAATCCTCAACATTCAACGAGTAAATCCGTTGTTCTTTATACCTCTGCTAGGGTCGTTAAGAGTGAGTTAATTTTTATCTGGGGCAATTAGTTGGCCCATCTCACATTTTAATCTCTTCCGTATAAGGTTATGAGCCCATTCTATGTTGCTCTAATGGTTCGGTGGCGACATGTCCGGTTTTTCAGAAGAAACAAGCGACCATTTGCTTCGAGGTGCTTCGTTTGCGAACAAGTTTTGTTGAATTTGGCCCCTCTTGAAAGACACATACAGTCAACTGCTGTTTAGTTTCAGGCTCACCTGCGTATATCAATGATTTGTCGCCTATCACGATCTTATGAACGTCTTTTGAAGCACCGCAATAAAAATGTTTCAACATTTCTTTGGACCAATCGACACAAGCCTTTTTTTGAGCGATTGCCAAATTATGCGGTATCCAATGCAAAGAAATCTTTTCGACGGCCAAATATTCATGCAATATTAAATGTATTCGAGTGGACCTAATGCCCAAGCACGCCTCAATTTCACGACAAGTCACATGATGATCTTGCCCGCACAGTTATCGCACAGCATGGAAATCCTTCCTGGAGCGAACGACGACCACGATTGAATTCCTTCTTTACAATATTTAATAAAAAAAAAAACTATATGAGGCTAAAGGATCTTTAAGTATAGGTTTGTCTCAGTATCATAGCAATCATTAAGACTTGCCCCACGACAACCCTAAAGACTTTAATAGGACGCACTGCGTTCAATATTTTTACTAAAAACATTCATTTAGCGGAGACCAACAGGAAACAGAGTAGACAATCGGGTCACTTGGCCAATCTTTCTCAGTTGGAAAAGATCAACACGGTACCTGTCCTCATAGTCAAGAAACCCCAGATCGCATAAACTGGGAGTCTGAGACCGTATAGGTCTAATGTGGTGGGTCAAAAGTGGAGCTCGATCAGACTGTCAGACCCTGAAGCCTGATATGATAGTCTAGTGACTCGAATGCGGTAACAATATATCCAAGAAGTTTTTTCCAATATGTGTGCTAGCTATTGAGTCCATTGCTGCACATAATGTGTGGACTGTTGCACCATCTTGCTGAAACCGTATATTGAAGTTTGGTGGCAATTGGGAATATAAAAAGTGTCGAAAAATTGGATATTTTCGGCGGTAATGCCACACCAGAAAGTAACACGAACGAATGGTCATTGATGAAGGTTTTGGGGAATTTTAGATCCCGAAAATTTGCACTTTTATTTGTTTACGAAACCGCTTAAATAGAAATGGGCTTCCTCAGTGTTCACTCATATACATATATTCGCTGTGACTGCGCTGTGAGAAAAAAAAGTATTTCCCCGAGATTCTAATAGCAATGACTCCCCATTCCGGATTGAAAGCCGCGTGTCAGTTGTTAAGCTTTACTCGAATTTGTCAAACTCCGGATGTTGTAACATTTCCTGATCTTCCGATTTTTCTAATTTGGCAGCTGCGTGTGCTATTTTCTTTTGTCGCAGGACTTTCGTTGTTCTATATTCTCCTGATTAGGTACTCACGACTCACTACTACACTTTTATTTTTCGTCTGCAGGACTTTTTTGTTTGCCTCTTCTGTAATCCATTGCCTTTGCACGTATACTAACTATTGAATAATTAGTAACCCAAGGTTGTCTCATCTACTCTTTCACACCATTTCTGAACGGCAGTGGAATACCGTTTCCCCGGTTCTACGTTTCAGCTTTGTAGGTACTTTTCCCTTTTACTTCAATTTTATTCTTAACAAACGATCCGTCAATGTACTCGTATACTAGATTTTTGAAAATTCTAACGGTGAACTTGGGAATGACTCTCAGAACAACTTTGAAAGGTTAAATGCTAATCCTGAAAATGTCCTGAAAAAGATCTTTTCCGATGACGAATCGTGAGTTTATGGTAATGATCCCAAAGCAACAGTCTTTACAGTGAAAGATTCCATCCCAGCCACGACCGCGAAAGCGCGCTAACGTCGGAACAAAACCAAGTCCATCTTAATTATTTTCTTTAATTATGAAGGAAGTTGCGGCTCCCAAGGCTGAAAATTCCCCTCAAGGGCACCGTTTTGACGACATATAGACGATTCAAGTGAATTCGAGGATGGAACACAAGGTCATTCTAGAAACTTACTGCCAGAACTGCTTCAACCGATGGGAAAGTTTTGTTCAATCGAATGGTGATTACTTTGAAGGATGCCACCAGCCGGATAGCGAAGAATGATGCCAGCAGGGAGTTATGAGTACAACCGTTCGACAGTAAGCCTGTCCTTCGATAAAAAATGTGTATTGTAATATACACCTATTAGTAAACGCATATACATATAATGCCTAAGAATATTTATCAATTTTTTTACAACTATCTACCTATTCTGTAATATTTGTATAGTACTTAACCTACATAACATATTTCAGTTAACTTAAATATAAGGCCTTTTGGCTTATGCCCAACCCAAGCACTGATTCTGATTCAGAGCGATCAACGTTATGATCTTTCCGAAGTTGTAAAGATTCGATCATCTCCCAAAGGCACAATCTCATGTTGACAAACTCGGACTGCCCACGTTTTTCTGCCTTAGCCGTTGTCTGTACCGGAATATCATTCCTTATCTGCAATAGCCCCAGTCGATCGATATAAAGAAATGACTCCGGTGGGATAGAGTCAAATCAAGCTAACACCGAATTATCTTTAACTCCCCAACAATTGACTTTCTTTAGTTAAGTTATATCGTATTTACATCCTAAAAGAACCGTATGGCAATACGAGAAAGCCAACTTGAGCAGTCTTAACAGCTTTTCTAGAAATGTTAACTGGTCATTATGTTTCCTCGATAACGACGAGGAAGCCGCTGCTGATATGATCACAGACACCATTCCCTTTGCAATGAGACGAGTATCAAACCAAAAGAAAAGGCGTGGTACGACTAGAGCCGTAAAGAGGCTGTCAAGGTTAGAGAAATGTTTTTTCCGTCCTTCAAGACCAACCCAACACAGGAAAACCGAAAAAAGGTTAAACGAGCCAGGAATGACTGCAACGTCTTTCTTAAACGTGTAAAATTCCAATACGACCAAAAACTGTCCCAAGTAAGAATTTTTGGTCGTTCGTCAAAAATATTAGAAATTCTGCCTCATCCTTCACCCCAACGCTCATTTACCATGACATTCCAGCTGTCAGCTTTTTGGACAAGGCCAATATGCTTGCTGCACACTTTGCGGCTAGCTCAACACTCCTAGGTTGTGTAATAGCGAGAGTTTTTTAAAAATATTTTAACATCCAGAAATCTGCTGGTCCAGATGAGATATACCATCTCCTTCTGAAGAGGTGTTCTTCCTCACTGGCAAAACCACTGCCTAAGCTTTTTCATCAATCCTACTCTTTAGAACTCTTTCCGAGAAGATAGAAAAAAGCATTTGTCCAGCCCGTCCCTAAAAAAGGCGAATCTTTTTCTCTCTCCTCCTACAGACCCATTGCACTTACGTCCCTTCTTTCCAAGGTCATGGAAACGCTGATAAACCCTCAGCTAATGAAATATCTCGAAACACAAAAACTTCTTAATGACCGGCAGTACGGTTTTCGTAGCAACAGGTCCACTGGTGATCTGATGGCATGTCTCACCGAAAAGTGGAACCAAAGTCTGCACCAATCTGACGAAAGCAAGATAGTTGGACTTGATATTTCCAAGGCAATTGACAGAGTATGGCAACAGACTCTTTTGTCGAAAATGCGTGCTTTTGGGATCGATGACTCTCTTCTTCAATGGATTAGATATTACCTTTCGGAACGTTCAATTCAAGTTGTTTTGGGTGGTTTCAAGTCTGATATTCACAAAATAAATGCTGGTGTGCCCCAGGGCTCCGTTCTGTCTCCGACACTCTTTTTTAATTTTCATTGACGATCTCTTGTCTGGTACTTCTAATCCAACATATTCCTTTGCTGATGACAGTACTCACTGCTTTTCATATTCATTCCCGGACTCACGTCCCTGCTCTTCGGCTGTAGAAAGGGAACGCCAGCGTATGTTAAGCTCATTAAATTCTGATATTACCAGCATAACTAATTGGGGAACCACTAACAGAGTAGAATTTAATGCTTCCAAAACACAATGCTGGCTGCTGTCGTTAAAGCTAAATTTAAACACCCAGCCATTATCCATGAATGGGACTTACATCGTCGAAGCCGATAAACTTACCATTCTCGATACGTGTGTCAATGACAACTTACGTTGGAATGATCACATACTCGGCGTCGTCAAAAATGCTGCGAAATGCCTAAGTTTCCTCAAGCGATGTAAGAAATACTTCATTCCCTCTGATCAGCCCTCAATATATAAGGCATTTATCCGCCCGAAATTGGAGTACCTACAATACAATGCCCACATCTGGTCGGGTGCGCCCAAAACATCTCTGCACCTGGTAGATAGGACTCAAAACCGCGCGATAAAACTCACAGGTGATACTAATATCACTCAAACAATGGGCACCCTCGAACACCGACGCAATGTATCGTGTCTCACTCTGTTTTATCGCTATTTCCACCTCCAGTGCTTCATTTTTTTCCACTCAATAGGAACTACACTACAAATAATTATTTGTATAGGTTGGAAAGTTTATAATATTCTAAGTTGGCATCTACGGAGTTGATAAAATAATTTTCTCAGGTTTGTAGTGTGTAGTAAATTGACTAAAGCAAAATAACTTTGTCAGCGAAAAAGTAGTTGAAAGTGTTTTCAGTGGCTTCTGAAGATGTGTCTAGTAAAAGAGGACGTGGTCGCGGACGTGGTGGTGGCAAGAAAGCAGCTGTTGTAGTTTCTTCTGATGAATACCGCAGTAGACCCTGTAGTTACAACTCCAGTTGCTGTGCAAATTTCTCCAGAAGATGCTATAGCCACTGCTCCGGCAGTTCCAATGGAGACTGATGAACCAACAATTAATGGTTCCACCGACAATTGATAAGGAAGCAGACATATCACAACTAGAAGCACCAGCTAAAATGGGATCATAAAGGTTCATTTATTGCACACATAGAGGCAGTCGTTATGGCAATACCGGATACAGATGAACATATTTATCACAGAGAGATCTGCATATAACCCAACCGACCCCATCTGTAATTGGATCGGACCCACTAACCATCAAATCAATAAGCTCAATTCATTCACTGAAGAACATACCACTGCAAAGAAAAATATCCGAAGGTTCTGCAAATCCCCCCGTACCAACTTCATTGATTCTCTTCAACAGGCCTCAGATTCGGCCGCACCGGTTTCATCATCAAGTCTTACTCAAGCGAATATCACACGAAATAACATGGCCAATTCACAGGAGTACCATCAGGGTAAAATATCTCTTCATCAAACAATGAAAAAAACTTCAACCACTCAAACCCATCATCAACCACCAGAAACAGTTGCCGACGTGTCATACCACAGTAGTGTGTTAAATTCCTACGGTAATGGGTCGCAAGCTTAGACTTTTAGTAGTTCCAGCCAGAACTATGGATCAATACGAGCACCGGGGACAAACTCTAATATATCTCACATGACTCAAACTCAACAATCATCCGCATCTGGAGCACCAGCACAATCAGCACAAAACGTTGGATTTTACAACTACAGTCAGCAATTCGGTCAATTGCAAACGACTTCTGGACCTGCATTTTCTCATTCTCAATTCGATCAAGGGACACTGCCGCCCTACCGGTGAAAACTGTATAGTAGCATAGTAACAGTAAAGAAAATGTAAAAAAAAAAACTGTAAAGACGATTTAATAAGCATACAAAACGCCAGTAGCATTCCGCACCTTCAAACTTTTAACCGTAACACCCGTCTTGCTATGAATGCTCATCAGTATACCCTCAAGCCCACTTTCGGACGTACTCTAAAATATCGTGATTCGTTCCTAAACCGTACAACTCGCTTATAGAATGCCCTCCCTAGCTCTTTATTTCCTAGTCATTATAACCTTCAAAAATTTAAAACCAACGTTCACCGGTACCTCTCTTTCCAACCTTCTGATTTTCCTTCGCCCGCGCTGTGTACAAACATTTTATGGGTACTTAAACCCCTTGAGCGTGCACAAATTATAAAAAAAAAAATTGCATTTGCAGAGCCTTTTTAGGATGTTTTTTACAGCTCAAGGAGGGTCCTAGGACACTCAACTATTTTCATGTAATCCGTTGCTACAGTGAACCACTTGGGATGACATTAAACGATGACTGGCCACATAACATATGGTATGAGTGAAACTAAGCTTATTACTATGGCCTAATAAAACAATCATCTTTAAATGTAATAATAATGCCCATTGGGTTAGATATCAAAGCCATACCATGTAATGTACAATATGTGCATATATTTCAACACTGGAACGAAGTCTTAAAGAGCCTTATAAACCTGAACTCCGTGTATGTGGAAAGAGCTCTATCAAGCATCCGCAGTCCTGATGATACGCGTCTCAGTTCCGATTCGTCCTTCTTATGAGGAAGCATTTGGGGAGACTTCTTTGGTTTTCCTTGTCGCTACTGCTGCCCTCCGATCAAAATCATCACGGAACACGTTCCACCATAAACATTTCTACAGCATTTATGCATGCATTTCAAACATTCGGTTTACAACAAAAGAGTAAAAAATTAGAAATCGTATTAAAAAATATGCACATTTCCTAATGCACTGGTTTCGAAACATGTGCGAAAATATAAAAGAGAAATTGTGTAAGAATATACGAAAAGCACGCACACAATCTTTTCACTTTTCTTTTAACTTCCGATGGGCTTAGCGTTTACGCAAACTTTACCCTTCCTCAAGATATACGAGTATGTACAACTCATAAATGTACAAAAATTTCTGCAAATTTACTGCAGCAGAACTTGAAAGCAGAAATGAACACAACTTCTGTATCATTACTGTTGGCATTTTGCAGCTGACATAATTGTGCCCATAAAAGTATTACAAGCATTTTAGCTGCTAATGAATGTGGAAGACGCGAAAACTCATTTTCAAAAACTGCAATGACTACAAAGCTTAATTTGACAATGTTATCTAACTACGAGTATCTAAGCTAGTTTGGATAAATTGCTTGTTTTCTTCAGTCGCCAATATAAACCGTTTAATAGTTTAGTTTCATTTCTGCAGAAGTCCAAATCTTGACTTCGCAAACTTCTTTAAAACAATACAAATTATGTTAATTTTTGTTTTTCTTTTTCTAAATTTCAAAACTGCTACTTACGTTTTTGCTGTGCGAGTACTCTCGGATCAGAACTTCGCAACAAAATAAAAACTGCTGCCGTACAAAAACAGTCATTTGACGTTTATGACGACAAGTGATACCAAAGCACTGATAATAGTGATACAGCCCTTATACATACATTTATGAACACAAACTCTGCACAGCTTCAGTATGTTTACAATTATGAACTCACCCATAATTAAAGGTTCGAAGTCATATTTTCAAAGCGTTACAACTGCCATTGCTCTAGGGCACTTTATTTTTGAAAATATTGCTTGTTCTTAATTTTTTATAATTGAAAGTCTTCATCACGAGGTTGGAAATAACTCTGTGATATATAACATATGCACATATTTGGTATTTAAACCAAAATGACTTTGACAGTGGCCTGAAACATACATGAAATGTGCCCACCAACAAGCCTTGGATACAAACTTTTTAAAAAACTTAGACATTCACATTTTGTCTGGAAAAAGTTAGTGGTCTGAGTCGATGTTGGCTCCTTCAAACAAGCGGACATGCAAAATGCTAAAACTGTGCCTTGCTTCAATCACAATGTGATCAATCAGGTTTTGGTTTATTGACTGCCAAGTTTTTTGTGGATGCTGAGGCAAGGGAAATCTGTACTACAATATCAATATAATGACATCTGACGCCGCCCGGGAAGTCGATTAGCTTGAGTCCGTTGTTAAAGCTGCTGTGGTGTAGGCTATGTTTTCCACCTCTCCATGTCTTCCAGCCCTCTTTTTCTAACTTCCTTCACATCCAATAAGGTGCAGTCTTTAGTTTTTCCACCATTAGCATCTCATTGCAATTGATGACGATGTCAG
This sequence comes from Volucella zonaria, assembly GCA_963966105.1. Classification (NCBI taxonomy): domain Eukaryota; kingdom Metazoa; phylum Arthropoda; class Insecta; order Diptera; family Syrphidae; genus Volucella; species Volucella zonaria. The sequence continues at coordinate 109,981,001 of OZ014532.1, read as the reverse complement.
CTTGGTAGCAGCTTAGGGCTTCCGCTAATCAATCATTCGGTTGCATGTGGACTTTTAAGGCTCCGAACGTTCGAAGTAGATAGCTGAAATTCGTTGTCCGTTTTTCGTGTGCTGAGTTTCTCGACAGAAATTTCAGAGGATGTTGTCAGTAACCCACTACAGCGCTGCTATTGGTTCGCTAAAATATGTCGAAGTAGCTCGAATTACGGAGTCGCTCGATCTATCTCTAACATGTACACTTGATTCCATCAATTATGTCTCTTCTTAAATAGACGCATATAGTTTTTTTTTCTTCTCTGGTAAAACATAAAACTCAGTGGATTTCCACTAGCTTAATAAAAATTGCTTGCGTTCAATCGAAGACTAGAGTTTAGTTTCATTATCTATCACAACGAAGTGAATATTTTAATTTAAACATCACATTTTATTGGCCTCTGTTTTGGGTCTTTTAATAATGACGCTCGATTTTTAAATGTAAATACAACAAGTTATGTGTGAAATAACCATGCCCTCAAATTGCCCGTGCAGAATGTCCACCGTGGCATGCGCTGCATTGCACGTAGCGCCGTCCTGTTGGAATCACATGTCGTCGATATCCATATCATCCAGTTTAGGCCACAAGAAGTTGCTTATCATCAATCTGTGGCGCTTGCCGTTTTGGAATAAGCACGGACCGACGATTCCGCCAGACCTAAATCCGCACAAAACAGCGATTTTTTCGGAATGTATTTTGTGCTGTTGTATACCGTGTAGATTGGTGTCCTCCCAAATCTGACAATTTTACTTGATCACACATCCATTCATCCAAAAATGAGCCTCGTCGGTAAAGTGATGCGGTTTTTTTGCGAAATTTGGGTCAGCTTCAAATTGTTTCAGAGCCCAATCAGCAAACACACGGCGTTGTCTATAGTCGAACTTCCTTATTGAAAGACCCTGTAGTTTACATCTTTCGCTTCATATAAAACAACCCTAATGTCTTAATACTTTGCTCATTTGCGATCCAAAACAATACACTGACACTCATTTGACCACTGGCACGAGATCAAAAACCCACTCATCGAAGATTTTTACAGCAACGAAGGCGACAAGTTCTAGATTGCGTAAGCCACTCTGCGGCAGCAACTCTACACTCACCATAGAGATCTTCGAAAAGCAAATGACGAGGCAGACCGAATTTCTCATTTCTCACATAACGCAAGCAAATTTCGTAGTGAAGGAATTGACAAAAAAAACATTGAGCGCAGCTGGTTGGATCAGTTGGAAAACGTAAACATTGCGGTGGCTGGCATAGTCACTCGAATTGAGTGCAGATAGAATCAGACCCAATAGCACGCGTTGGAAAAAACTGCTACTTGGTATTTAAATAGCAGCTTGGTGGACCGAAACGAAATCGCCTCAGATCCTGTGCTACCCGACATTCTTACACTCCATAATGAGATCTTAAATCTCTTTTTAATCATCTCTGCCAATGTCAAGATGTCATGGATTAACAGAGATGTCAGATGTAGTATATCGACTGCCAAAAATACCCTTCGGCCAAAACAGCGGAACAGCAACTCCGATGGCATCACATGATGAATTGTGCTCAGGACAAAAATGCAGGCAGCATATCGTAAAAAAAAACATAAAAACCCTTCTCTACGTCATGTGGGACTAGAGCGTGAGGGAGAGAGGTTTTGCTGCTTACGCGTAAACGAGAGCTCGACTAAATTAAATCGAATGAAGCGTAGCCGTCAGACTAAACTTGGTCTAGTGTACGTTGAGGATTTGAATGGCGCTACTAGAAAGCAAGCAACGCGGGCCCCCTCCCAATTATCAAAGCTTCTTCCATCAATGACGTTGTCTAATAAAAAGCGCGAGCAGTGCAAAAAAAATAACTGGTCTTATCAGATGACGGTTTTCAGATGACGGCATCGAAGGTTGCTACGATTTGGCCAGATGCAAGCTCCCGGTCAAAGTCCTCTTGGTGGCAGAATCACTGGTAGTCCATACTAAGACTTAAATCACGGTATGTAATAGCCAGAAGCCCCTCGGACTTCGGGGAGGGTTTTCCAGTTGGTTTCGACCCGATGTAGAGTTCCAATAAGTACAGGGTGCTGTTATCCTAAGATCACTAAGAGGCTTTAGATCGGCCTCGACTCATAACAAGGATGGAACTTATACCCCCAATACAAGTTCTGCTTTGGTATCAATGGATTGACGGAGAGCGGTGGCAGGGCGTATCCTTGCTCCTATCAATGTTTTGACATTCATTGGAATTAAAGCATATTTAGTCAGGAGTTCACTTTAAAACACACGATACATCTGTCCCACGTTATACAATGTGGTGACCTTAACTGTAATCTTCTTGAAAGTCAGAGTTTTTCTCATTTCCAAAACATGTTCTTGTCACTTGGCTTACATCCAGTAAATTCCGCACACCCCACCTACTTTACAGAACAGTTCAATATCCTTCTCGACGTAATTTTAGTTAATGATCCAAACAAAATTCTTCTCTATAATGAATTTCAGGCTCGCGGTTTCTCTAAGCACGAGCTCTTATCCTGACTTTAAATTGTAAATTGAAGTACAGTGAGGCGAAGTATAAGTATAGAGAAATATAAATCTCGATCCTCTGTTGCGTGATATAAACCAGACTGAATGGAACAGAATGTACCTCCGCAATCCAATCAGGCTAACTCCTTAGAAGATAACCTGTATACTATCTTCAATAACAATGTTCCAATTAAGGTACGAGCTGTAAACTATACATTTCCCCCTGTTTAAATCATGGTATACGTAAGCTCATGTAACTACGAGACATCGCATGCCGCCGTTGGAAACGATTCAAACTCAATTTTTTTTTCCCCTTCCTACACTCGCTTTAGAAATGCAGTCATCTTCCAAATTAGAGCCTCCACCTCGGCATACTATACAAACAAGCAGAGTCAATCCTCTTCGACTCGTAATACTTGGAAAAACCCGGTCCGAGGACATTGACTGTGAATTTCTTGATAAAAAATTCGACACCAATTTCTATATCCAGCAAAACAGGCAATTTATACCCTTGGATACCTCTTCACACACTGACTTCGGACTTATACGTCTGATGAAGACGTAGTTGTATCACTGCTGTCAATAAAATCAAATGCCACCGCTGTTGGCATTAAACTACTACTGTCCTATATCTTACCACTCTTCACACACCTTTTTATTATGAAAAAGATTTTGAGCCCATAGCTACCCGGCCATTTCTTAGCAAGGTGTTTGAAAAAGCAATCCACAAACAAATTCAAAGTTATCTTACGGAAGGGAAAGTCAGGACAAATGGAGCAAGCTGTGTCTTCCAATCAGTTGTTCTGGATGTCTTCAAGAAATTGGGTGTTTCATCAGGGAGATTGTTTAGGTTTATGCCATTTGAAGGCAAAGTCAACTGGTTCCACAGGGATCGCGATGGGCCCATTTTGATGCCTGATGTCTGTATGATGGCATATCTATCATACCCCTGTTTTAACCTAACCTAACTTACGGAATGGAAGCTTCTGAGCGCCAACCAATCTAGATTCCATCCAAGGCACAACTGCTGAGCAGTTTTGCTGTAGTATATGATGTAAGAACGTCTATGAATAGGAATCATGTTACCTTTTTAGCACTTCATTTAGACCTCTTTTTGGATCTCTCCAAGCCACTCGACACTATCAACCACTAACTATGGCATGAGAAACTGCAGGAACAAGGTACAAAACTGATTTATTCGTGCTTTTTCGAAAGACAGCAATGGGTTGAAACCAATGAACGTTGCTCTTTTTTTTTATCAGTTTTTGGCGGAGTACCTCAGAGATTAGTCCTTAGACCGATATTCTTTTTCTTTTATATTAATCAGTTTCCCACGTTGGTTCAACATTGCTCAATATATTTGTACGCTGATGACGTTCAGCTCGTCTTCGTCAACGTTGTCAACTTATGTAAATGAAACTGCCGCAAAATTTCATAACGACTTGCCAAATATACTCGACTGGTCAATAAGTAACTTTCTTTGTCCGAATCCGAAAAAATCCAAGATAATTGCCATCCACAGAAAAACCGCTGATCTATCTTATGGGCCAGATATTATACCCTATTTAGCTAACTCCACGAATCTAGGACTCACTTTTAATAGTACCCTCACAGGGAAACAAAAAATTAGCGCTACTTTTGTCACTATTTATAGAGCGCTCTGAATACCATGGACTGCCCAGAGATTCCTACCAATAGGCGTAAGAAAAATATTGTAAAAACACTGCTACTAACAATTATGTTGTACAACCTCGAAAGAGTTGTAAGAGTATCTGCATATTCAAAATGTGTACTTGGATGCTCTGTTGATATGTATATCGCTCACTAACATATTATATCTATTTTCATGGTTTCTATGAGAGTCCCAAAAAAGTGTGCAAGATTTGAACATTAGTTTGTACAGATAGAAATAGAAAAAATCGATGGCAAGTATTCTGCGGAAAGAGAAGATGGAAAAAAACAGAAGAGAAGAACATTTACGAAAAGATATATAGTAAGCCTATGAAGTGAGCAAGTTATTGCAAACTTCTTACAAACTTATTACAAATATATTATTAGGTGCGCAACTAAGTTCTATCGATTTTGACAAATCCAAAACGTCATGAAGAAAGCTTAGACACTTGGTAAACAAACCGTTTTGACACATTAGTGATTTTGTTTTGACGTCAAATACTTTTGGTTGTGTGAAAGTGTCTGATTTTGTGTCAAGTAATCGTTATTTGTTTGAAGTGTGGATTTTCTTCTTTCATTCGAAGAAAATGTCGGATGCAGCGCATCGAGAGCTCCAAAAAGTTTACAGAGAATGCTGCTCTAAGTGAAACAACGTGCCGTGATTGGTTCCGTCGCTTCAAAGAGGGTGATTTCGATATTAACGACCGTCCGCGGGAAGGAAAGCCAAAATCCTTCGAACACGCTGAATTGGAGGCATTGCTCGATGAGGATCCGTGCCAAATGCAAGAAGAGCTTCCCTTAGCATTAGATGATACCCGCCAAGCTATTTCCAAGCGATTGCGTGCGTTGGGAATGATTCAATCCAAGGGACGTTGAACGTCATTTTTTCGCCTGTGAGCACGAGCTCCAGCGGTAAAAAAGGAAGGGTTTTCTTCATCGCATCATGACGGGTGATTTAAAATGGATTCATTATAGCAAGTGATTCTACTGCATGGCAACGCTGCCAAACCCGTTAAAACCTACCTGAAAACACTCAAATGAGAAGTCATACCCCACCCGCCATATTCTCCAGATATTGCACCGACCGATTATTACTTGTTTCGTTCGATGGCGCATGATCTGGCTGATCAGCAGTTCTGCTCATATGAAGACATCAAAAAATGGCTTGATTTGTTGGTAGCCTCAAAAGATGAACACTTTTACCGTAACGGAATTCGAGCACTGCCAGAAAGATGGGAAAATGTTGTAGTTAGAGATGGGCAATACTTTGAATGATTCATTTGTAACCATTTTTTTCACAATAAAGTTGCATTGTCATCAAAAAAATAGAGATAACTTAGTTGCGCGCGCACCTAATACAAATAGCTGTTTATCTCAATATAATATAATCCCCACCCTACACATAAGCCACTGCATGCTTGTTTTAAATTCAGTAAGTGTGCCAGTTTTCTTGAACTACTCTTACAAATTGAGGCATTGTGAGCCAGCACGTTTTCCAGATTTACGTTTTAAAACGTAAAAAGCTAAAGGCTGCCTTTGATTCCAGAAAACGGGATCTTCGTGATTTCAAGGAGAATCGTATTGGCTCGAAAACCCAAATCCGGTCTACAATGAAGCACCTGCTTCTTCTATCCTGCCGGGAAATGTTCGAAAGCAAATAAAAATATGACCGCAGTTACTATGTTTAGTTAAGACATAGTCAATAGTTAAGAGAACGACGTAGTCTTTCGTAACTACGGCTAACATGATCCATTCAGAACTTCCAATTTCCAATGACGCGTTCGAGAAATTAAGTAGTGTTTGGCTAATGGCCCGACTAATGTTAGCCTCTAATTTCTCAATCGCAGGCGGCTTATTCTAGTAGATGTTGGACTTTGTGGACTGTGTGATGTCACATGGTCTGAAGCGTGAAATTAATTGTTCACCGAATCGTTTTCGCAATAACGTCAAGGTTTTACCGGCTGTGTGCCAAGTGGCGAGGTCTTGTTAGAACCAAATCTCATTGAGACCATGGGCTTCAATATCAGGCGGAAAATAATCCGTTATAGTGGCTCGATAACAGGCGCCTTTCACAGTTATGTTCCGGCCGAAATATGAATCGGAAAATTGGTGTTTTGTTTGGATGCAATGGCAGCTCTTGAACTTGTTCAGGTTGCTCCGCATGCCAAATACGGCTATTTTGTTTATTGACGTAGCTATTAAGTCAGAAATAGGCCACCTCCCTGAACAGAATTTTATTGAAATAAAGAAGTTAAAGGTTCAAATTAAACACTAAATTCTTAGACTTAATGGCAACACTTAAATCTACACTTAAATCTATTACATTACATCCACATATGTACCTACATGCAAAATAAAATCACTCTTGAATTATACGCTGAACTAAGTAGTTGGTTTATTTCACTTCGGCTTAATCTTAATCTCTAACAAATTTTAGTCGAAAACAGTGGATCTTCTGCTTTTCAAGAGCCCAACGATTGAAATGGTGACGATTCGGAGGCTCAGCCGGCTTCAGTGCTTGCAGAAATTGAATTTTCTATGCTTTTAAGCCAAGATCCCCACGTAAGATACACCAAGTTGCTGCATACGATAAGCCAAGCTGTTGAAAACAGCGCTAAATCAGTCTACCGCCGGTATATTTTCTTAACTACGTCATAGATGTGGTCTATTTGGTCGCGTGTTATCCAATAATGAAAATTGGGTTACAAACTTTTTGATGGTATTGCGAATTGTGGCTTCGGTAGGCCGATTATGTGGACCATAAATTGCTCTAAGCGCACCAAACGCATTACACGCAGAACGCTGATTTGCGTAACTGCGTAACACAGCTGAATAATTTATAGACGCTGTGCCGGGATAAGTCTTTCCATGATGAAATGTCAAACAATTCTGAACAAAAATACCATATCAGTGGAACATGACGCATGTACCTCTAAAAGTACGCTTTATTTAAGAAAATACCTATGCGTAGGATGCGTTGCCATGTCACTGTAGAAGCGTGTGCTGCATTGAAGGAAAAGCGAAAAGAAAACTGTCTACAAACAATCAGCTGCTAAACGGCAAGACTAAATGGTTAACGCCGAATTCTAAAAAAGTATTAATTAGATAAGAACACTCCGATGATAATGCTTTAGTGAAGATCGGAATAAGATTGACCCTAGAAAGCCGTCGCTTCTTTGGGTTGACCAAAAAATTTCTATTAACACTTTTAACTCGTAGGACCAAACGATTATCTGCAGAACACTAATATGTAGATACACGGAAAGAAAACATTTCTTGTACGCTAGGTCCCGCGTTCGACAAGGACCGATGAAGAAGGGGATAACCACAAGCGGTATGAGCCAGTCTAATATAGAAAAACAGTCTTAAAATCTTAGCGGTGTGGCTCGCAACAATTTATTGTTGGAATCTTTTACAATTTTACAATTTTATGTTTTTTTTTATCTAAATCGGTGTTCTCCCATTTTGCCAAGCAGAGAAATTGTGAAACAAAATTTGACATTTAACCAATACATGTAAAAATGTTGACAGCAAAATCAGAAGAAGTTTATAGTGTTTTATTGGAGTCCGAATCGCCTTACTTCCGGAGAGAAACCAATGGAAAACTCAATAAGTATGACGATGTTTCTTTTATTTCGAATTTCAGCTTTACTGACATAAATTGAGTGCATTGAGTAACCAAGCCAGTTCTGATTACCAAATTTCGATGTGATTTTCGTATTCTCTTATAACCCAAATTCAAATCGTAATAGGCCTAAAAAATTGTTTACCTTGCTAAGTACACACAAGTGTATCTAGATACAATACGTATGTTTATAAATTTACAATGTTAGCAATTCTGTAGTTATGAATTGCTTTACTATTATGCTTGAACACATCAACAATGAAAATTGCATGCAACGCGTTAAAGTAATTTTTATCCGCCCCATGCATGGGAAATAATTGACTTGGAAATTAGGTCAATGCCCATATCAATGGTCAGCAAAATTCTTACGAAGCATATGATCAATACTCGCTCAGTTGGATTTTGTGTTTCAAAGTATTACAAATACAATTTTTTTTTCTGTCGTAAGCTGTGTAATAAATAAATAAAAAAATACGCATTCGTAAACCAAATGAAAAGTGCAACGATAGTCAACCCTCTGCTCATACTGCTAATGTGTCTTTTTGCAAATGTAAGCTCAGTTCAATATTTGACCTAATATTTCGATTCCTTAAGATAAGAAACATTTATTAGTATATATAGTACCTAGAGCACGATCGGGATTTAGAAGTACATATTTAAATGGAGAAACTTGCGAGTGCGGGGTCAGTTTGAAAATATTTTGGTAGCGCGGTATCTTATAAAGAATTCGACAAAGTTTGCCTTAAGAAGGCTTGAATTATAATCATAAAATTTTATTATTATTATTAGATTATTGTTTATTATGAATAAATTTACAACTTGATCTATATGATACAGCACTAGATATCAGGGTTTACAAGTTTTATTGTAGTTTCTGTAATTGATTGTATACGTCTTTGATATTTTGTGTAGAGGGGGCTAGGAATAGGTCTATGAATTTTTTGTAAAATAACTTGTTACAATGGTGATTAACTATTTGGCACTTGAGTACGAAATGTTCAATTGACAGGACTGCATCCGACTGACAAAGCTGGCACATAGAACGGTTGTCTTTCATGAGAAGATGTCTGTGAGTCATTTGTGTATGTCCATGTCTGAGTCTCAAAAAACACCTGTTCATTTTGGAGGAGGTAGCTTTTGGGTAGGAAGAGGAAGAGGTGTATCTACTCCAAGAATTTCTTTTTTTGTTGATGCCAGTATACATCGAGTAGTTTGGTAAGGTCTGTTTTGGATGATGGAAGCAGTGTGATGATCGGTTGTGCGATGCTATTCCGGGCGGCGCTGTTTGCTAGTTCATTACCGCGGATGCCCGAATGACCTGGAACCCAGAGTATAAGTAGATGCGGTGAGTTTCGGATAATATTTTCCCGAATTTTTGTGATGATGGTGGTACGGTTATTGATGTTTCGGATTGCATTAACCGTGGAGAGACTTTCGGTGCAAATTAGAGTGTTTGTGCCAGAGGTTTTTGCAGCTTCTGTTGCTTTGAGGATCTCTAGAGCTTCTGCGGAGAATATTGAAAAGTAGTTTGGTAGTTTCTCGGCGAAAACTGCGAATCCAGTACCAATCTCGATTTTAGAGTCGTCTGCGTATATTATATCCCACGAGTTATTGCTGTAGCTATTAATCATTTCCTGAACAGTTGTGCGCTTATGTTAATGGCTTGAAGCGGAAGCAGCCAGAGAGGGTACGTTTCACTGCCTGGTGTTTTAAGTACAGGATGTAGACCTGCCTTTCTCACGGAGTCCAGCGCATTGAATGCACTCGAAGAGCATTTTGGGAATTTTTTTGCATTTTAGGATTTTTGGCTTTATCAATTATAGATTCGCAGATTTTCGGGGCTAAGTGGGATGTTAGAATATCTACGAGCTTCGATAGATGGAAGTCCAGACTCGGCAAGCAAGGATATTTAATATGGGTGTTGTTCTAAAAGTATGTAAGCTGATTCGGACAGCAGCATGGTAGGATGGTTTAATCAGCTGAAGTGTTGAATTCGATTTTTGACAGAAGAATTGATTTTGTTACGTGGACTAGAGTATTAATATGTAGGCTATTACTTTTTTTATATTCAAATGACAGTGTCATCGGTTTTTCGCAACACACTGTGATTACGTATACAAATTTGTTTCGAATAGCTGTCTTACGATCGAATAGTACATACATATGAACCGCCAAAATAGTACATACATATGTACCGTGCTCTATAATGACATAAATATGGCCCTCGACCTATGTTACGGGGATTTTTTATAATAAACTGTCGTGAAGAGAACTACTCTGTGTTTTGTTTTCCTTTTGAACGCACGCCTAAGCCACAATTTCAGAAGTGGGATCGTGATCATCCGCTAATCGCTTATGTTAATTGTAGTGTTGTTTGTTAAATTTTAAGAATTTGAATTTTAAGAGTTTTGTGAAAAGCATTTAAAATATGTCTGAAGTGTAAGCGGCTACTGTGATGGTTCCGACTAGTGATAGTAAGGCAGCGCTGAGATTGCGAGTGGAAGAGGCAGGTCATGCCAATTTAGACGAAGATCTACAAAAACTTATTCAGTGTGCTAATCCGGAAAATCCGAGAAACATGGCATTACCGTCACATGAGCAGGAGGATAACCAGTCGATCTTACATGGTAACGACCTTGATGAACAGCTGAACCGACTTCGAGACGCGTTCAAGAAAAGGTAAGAGATTATTGCTTTAAAGCGTAAACTCAAGGAATTGCAAATGGAGGACGAAAGTCCCAGTCAAAAGCCACTGGTTACGAATAATTTTAGAGATATGGAAAATTTATTGTGCCCATTCGACAGAGCTGACAATTCCCCTATATGTCTTTGGGTGGAACATTTTGAAGAGTACGCTGAAATCCTTCATTTGGACGACCGTACAAAATTTATATTCTCAAAGAGACTCTTGAGTGGCACGGCAAGGTTGTTCGTAAGATCTCTGAAATTACGCAACTGGATGGAACTTAAAAACGCTCTCTTGGGTGAGCTTAAAAGTGTGGTAATGAAGGCGGATATATTTAGCTAACTCAATGGGAGGAAGAAAAGACGCGACGATATTTCGTACTTTTCGAGTAATTTTGATATCTTACGTTTTATGGCGCCCTCTGACGGGAAAAGAACGCATTTTTGAAAAAAGTGTTTCGTGTAAAAGAATTGTAATTTTTCACGCAGATTACGAATCTGGCAAAAAAACATAGGGGTTATCATTAAAAAACCAAAAGCGACCTTCGTTTGACCTTGAAAATGGGTTTCAAGGTCAAATTCGTGGTCACCATCTTATGTCCCCTTCAGAACCTTGTGACTTTTATCTGAAACATTTTTCGCGATATCGCGTATTTTTCGAGTAATTTGGATGCCTGAAATTAAAAAAACTCACCCTGTAGATTTAGATGAATAAACTTATATTTTTAATTTTCTGAATAAGGACTGCAACGAATAACATTTGGAAACTTAAAAGTAAAAAAAAAATATATTTTCATAATTCATGTAAATTTTTTTTATTTGCTTTAAAACTCTGTTTTTATTAAATTCATTCACAATAACAAAAAATTAAAAAAATTATTTGGGTTCCCATTCTTTCCTCAACTTCTTTCGAATGTCCTTCATAAGGCTGATGACAGTTACATCCGTGATCTTTTTGGACGCTTTTTCCCATTTAGCACTAAAATCTTTTACGTCCTTTGCACACTGCTCACTTTTCCTCAATTTAGCTTTGACCAAAGCCTAATACCTTTCAGTGGGACGGTACTGTGGAACATTGGGTGGGTTCATGTCGACATTTTTAGCAACAAGAAAGCTCAACATCGCATGAGCATAGTGAGCTGAAGCTAAATCTGGCCAAAATAATGTTGAACCCTCGTGTTTGTTTAAGAAAGGAATCAGCCGTTTTTTTAGACACTCGTTAATGTACACTTCTGAGATAATTGTTAATAAACGATGTGCTTCTGTGTCCACATTGGCAAATGGCCTGCCAAACGAGATATTTTGACCCGAATTTTTCCATCCCAATCGATGTTGTTGATTGCGGAAGAATCTCAGCTTCAAACGAGTTGTAAAACTGCGCACCTAGAAGAGTAGTAAAGTCGGCTTTGACATAAGTTTCGTCATCCAAAACTAAGCACGCTTTCTTGTTGCGGATCAACTCGTATAGCTTTCGGGCTCGTGTTTTTGTGTCTTTTTTTGCTTTTCAGTAACTTTTGGTATTTTTTGTTTTTTTCGTGTTTTTAGACCGTTACGATTTTTTAGTTCTTTGTACCATTGTTTGGTTGGTATTACATTTCCGAGCAACATCTCTGGATGACATAGTCCATTTTTTTACGATGGGACCCACTATTTTCCTGTCCAAATTCGCATCATGTGCTCCACTTTTAGCTCCACTTTTCTGTTTCCGCTTAACTGTCAACGTTTCCAAATATCATTTAACAACAGAATCCACTGTACTGTGTGCTATGTTTACATTTTTTTTGATAAAATGCTTTGGACGCGAAGTATTTTCGAGCCATTTGTCGATGATCTTTTTACGGCGTTCCTCTTGACTCATATTTTATAAATATTTTAAACCGCACCGAACTAAAATCAATAACAAACTGAAACTAGAGAATATACAGGCTAATTTGGGTACAAAATGGGATCGCAATTTTTACGCAGTGGAAGTATAGCCGGTATTAAAATTTACAGATTTTATTCGTTTCAATCCTTAGATTCCGAAAAATTTTTGATCAAGGTGATATACTCAAGTGTCCTGCAAACGCAGGCAGTATGTATTACAACTACTATCTTTTCAATAGTACTATTAGCGGTGGTTGATGCAAGATACCGATTTTCTAAGATCGATGTGGACGCATACGGGGAAAAAAGTGACGCAGGAGTTTTTTCAAATTCAGCCATTTGTGAAAATATCGAAAATGGTATCTTAGCTTTAGCAAGAGCTAAGCCATTACCCAACTCTGAAGAGCAAGCTGAATTTGTATTTGTAGGAGATGAAGCATTTCCCTTAAGAACATACTTAACGAGGCCTTACCCTGCAAGACAACTTCCAAACAACCATGCTGCTTCAGACTTTAATTACCGTTTGTAAAGAGCCAGAATGACAGTAGAGTGTGCATTCGGCATTAGTTCTGCTAAATTTAGAATTTTATTAAAATCAATTGAAACTAATGTTGAGAATGCAGATCATATTGTAAAAGTTATTTGCATCCTACATAACGTAATTATATACAGTATTGTTCGAAACCTAAGCAACTTTTTCTTCTAAATTATTCGAAATCGAATATTTATGTATTCATTATTATTTTTAGAACTTAGATAATTTTTATTTATTACAGTTAGTACTTAGATAATTTTAGAAAAAACAAAAATAAAAAATCAATTCATGCAATGAAAATAAATAAATAAATGTAAACTCCTCTCAAAATGCAGCTGTTCGAAACCTAAGCAACTTTTAGTATTTAGTGTGATAACCTTTATTTGTGATTACCTCCGCACATCTACGGGGCATAGACTTAATTAGGTTTTGTATTGTGGACGTTGGTATCGATTTCCATTCCGTTTTCAAACAGGTCATGAGCTCATCCTTATTTTTGAAGCGTTGATTCCCAACTCTGAGCGTTAAGATGTCAAACCGATTTTCAATAGGATTCAAGTCGGGGGATTGGACTGGCCAATCCAGAACTTGAATCCCATTGGTCGACAGCCATTCTTTGACCAGCTTCGATGAATGCTTCGGATCATTGTCATGCTGAAACACCCATCGAAGTGGCATATTCCATTCGGCGTATGATAGCATTTGATCTTGCAAGATGTCACGGTAGACAAATCGAGCCATTATAGTGTTTATTTGGCAAAAAGGTCCAATTCCATTCGCAGAGAAGCAAGTCCACGACATTACACTCCCCTCTCCATGCTTAACTGTGCCTTTGCAATACTTTTGACCCTTTCTTCTCCGAACGTGGCAGATGCCATCAGAGTTGAACAGGTTGAACTTTGATTCATTACTAAGAAGAACCGTCTTCCACTTGTCTACGGGCCAATTTATAAGCGCTTTTGCAAAATCTAATCTGAAAGTGTTTTAAAATTTTAACATTCGAGACAAGAAACTAAAGTTCTTTTAGGTATACCCTTTTTTTAAAATGTTTCTTTGTCAATAAAGGCTTATTAGATGGCGAATAACTTTTTAAGCCGTTTTACTTCTAACAGTGCTGGAACTAACGTTGAGTTGCAATTCATTCGCAATGTCTCTCGATGACATAAAGGGATTCTTTGTGATCAAACGAAGAATTTTTTCTATTGATCCGACGCGTTGTTTTGCGAGGACGTCCACCAAAATTCACTTTCTCGGTTGTTCCAATTGTTCTATATTTCTTAATAAGCCGTGAAATAATAGATTTGTTGATATTGAACTTTTTAGCTATTGATATTTGTGATTCTCCATTTTTATAACACTTAATTATTTTATTTTTAATCGTTTGCTCATACTGTGTACGCCCCATAATTAATTAATATATCAATCAAAAAAACGGGTGTGAACTCGAATCTCTTTACACAACAAATGCTCTCAACTAATTTAAACAAAAGACATTGCATGCAAAATTGCAAAAAAGTCGCAAAAAAGTTACCGTAAGATACCGTTTTTCGCTGAACAGTTGCGTTTACGTAGAAGTTGCTTAGGTTTCGAACAGCTGCATTTTGAGAGGAGTTTGCATTTATTTATTTTTTTTCTTTGAATGAATTGATTTTTTATTTCTGTTTTTTCTAAACTTACGAGTATCTAAGTACTAACTGTAATAAATTAAAATTATCTTAGTTGTAAAAATAATAACAAATACATAAATATTCGACTTCGAATAATTTGGAAGAAAAAGTTGCTTAGGTTTCGAACAATAATCTATATGGAGAAAGAAGACACTTTTCCCAACATCTTTGAACAAAATTTGAGCAGCGCAAGAAATTCGATGGGAAACAACAATTTACCGTTTTCCATAACAAATAATCACCCGCCACGAGAAGCAGTAGATCAACGGAACATTTTTTGTAAATACTTTTCAATAAAAAATAAAACTTAAAATATTGCTTACTTACTTGAAATTCCCACACTTTTAGCTACTTCGCTCCATTCATTGTCTACAATCAGCCGATATTTATAGCGAGAAAGGCTCTTGTTCCACAACAAATTTCGCCTTTGAACTTCTGAAATAAGAACCTCCATCCTTTAATTTCCGCACGATCAAAATCACGGGCAAAATCAAACCGGGGACGTCGCAGCGCACATGTTGCCCGCAATATCGTGTTTACGTTGGACATCTAACATACATACATATCCCAGCGTTAGTTTGATAATGAAATCTGCCCGCATTAAACGCACCGCATTGCCCGTGCTTACGCTGGACACAGCATAATGGACCCAGAATAGGTGCACCAGGTATTAAGCTCCGTAAGGATGCTTTGGAAAGTATCACTGGTGCGTGTGATATCGTTGCATTTGATAGTAAAACAAGGTCATCTGCATAATGGATGTAATTACTTAAATTTGTTAGTTTTTGCAATAATTTCGCTCATGTCATTGTATGCGATGATGAACTGTGTCACTGATAAAGGTGAACCTTGGGGTATACCGTTGTTTAATTTATGTACATTGGAGTGCCAGTTATTTGCTTTGACTCTAAACTTTCTGTTGGTTAACAAAGCTTTTATGCGGGAATACATTTTAGGTTCGATCCTCCACTTAGGTAGTCTATTTAGGACTACATGGATGCCAATGCGGTCAAAGGCCTTCTTGAAATCCAGTGAATGGACCGAGACATGATTTTTTGCAGAGAGTGCGGGATACAACATACGTTACAATCATAAATTTAACAAGTGATCTTTAAGGAAATACATAAGACGATACCAACCAGCAATCATAAGAATAGTAGAAATTATTTAATCTCAATGAATCAAATTTAACTATTACCTGGTTGAAACTAACGGACGATTTTTCATTTATAGAGTTCGGGATGAACCTAGGACTCAAACTTCTTGATTGCTATAATAAAATTGAATTCCTTTTTAAATAAAATAACGTGGCTGCACAACGTAATGAAAGCCATGTGAGAAAGGAAAAAGGGAGGATTACTGTGTGACAGGATGAGATGGCAGAAAGATGATGGATGAGGGTATTCACTTCAGTAATGAATATATTGGGTATATAACTTAATTCGTGCGTTTTTTTCAAAATTTAAACGTTTATTTAAGTAAAACATATACAGTAGTATTATTGTACATCTGAAGCTATGACTTTTTTCCATCTTTCAATTTGTGGATCCCACCCCAAAAGAACTGCGCCGGCTTGGCAGCCAAGAATGAATCAAGCCAATTTTTGATATTCTGCTCTGATGTGAACCGTATTTCAGTAAGGGCGTTCTGCATCGACCGGAACAAATGGTAGTCAGAAGGGACAAGGTCTGGGCTATAAGGCGGGTGGGGTAAGACTTCCCATCCACTGTTTTCCAAATAGTTCTTAACCGGAATAGCAACGTGGGGCAGAGCGTTGTCATGATGGAAAATTATTGTCTCGTGTCTGGTCGCATATTCCGGGTGTTTTTCGGCCACTGCTCTCTTCAAACGGATTAATTGTGTTCGGTAGCGTTGTCCATTGATGGTTTGACCCGGTTTTAGTAGCTCATAATACAGCACACCCATCTGATCCCACCAAATACAGAGCATTACCTTCGCGCCATGTATATTCGGCTTTGCCGTTGATTTGGCTGGTTGGCCGGGTTTCACATATGATTTTTTGCGCTTGGGGTTGTCGTAATGGATCCATTTTTCATCACCAGTAACAATCCAATGCAAAAATGACTTCCTTTTGTGGCGTTCCAGCAGCATTTCGGACGTGCAAAACCGCCTTTCGACGTCTCTCGGCTTCAGTTCATGTAGGACCCAATTTCCTTGCTTTTGAATACGAGTATATCCAGCTGCTTTTAAACGTTTTGAAATGGCTGCTTGAGTGACACCCAAAGATTCTGCGAGCTCTTCTTGTGTTTGGCAACAATCTTCATAGAGTAATGCTTCCAGTTCTTCATCTTCAAACTTTTTTGGCTTTGGCTGCCCAGGACGTTCATCGTTCATCGAAATGACAGTAGCTTTCCAACGCATGTTCCAATGGAATAATACAAATTACGCCATCTCTTAGCAAACCGCAAGAATTAAGTTATAATTGTAGGCATTGTTTTTTGTAGTTAACTTGCCTCTAGTTAATTTATTACTTAAAATTTCCTCGTTAGGTCAAAAAACAGCGATTAGCAAGTGTAACTTCTGCCCATGTGTCATTATCACAGTTGGTAGCGGTATCGAAGCGAACAAATTCCATATGATCTAAAATTATAATTAGTTGCCTATTGTGACTTTTTGTCCGATTCGTCTATGATGTGGGTCCCTTCTTATTGACATTGTTGGTACACAGGTAAACAGCTTTTTGCAGCTTCTGTTTCAATACTTGCAAATGCATCAGTGACAGCTCGATGCGTTGTGCAAATGATATCAATGTCATCAGCGCTTTCAAGTAGTTGCATTGTGTTGACTTGCCAGTTTCGCGCAATTTTCTAATGTGTCATATCAGAAAGTTGAATTTGAATTTAGTGGGTGGTTACGCCCCCAATTTATTTCCCTTAGTACAAGCTTAGGCTAACTTAAAAACTATTGTAACAACAGTTAAAAGCTAGAAACTAAGGGAATGGTTGAGGAGATCAAGTTTAAGACGAGAAGTGCTAAGGTTAAAATCAAAAAGGGAGAGGTTTGAGTTGAACTTACGGAGCATGCGGGAGATTGGTTCGTTAGAACCATAAGAGATGCGGTGGGTTGGAATATAGAAGAGACGAGAACAGCGCAAATTACGAGGGTTAGTGTTGAAGGAAATAGAATATCTAAGGCTCAGCGCAATCCACTGAACCAGAGAGTAGTCGATGAATGTAGAGAATGCCAGCTACATCTCTGCGTTTTTCGAGTGTATTCAGGTTAAGAAGTTTGAGGCGGTCACGATAGGGAGGTAAGATAAAAGGGTCATCTCAGGGTGATCCACGAAGGGCAAATCGAAGAAAACGACGCTGAATGTTTTCGTTTCGGAATATATAAACTCGCTGAAAGGGAAACCACGCTTGGCTGGCATATTCGAGAAGGGGCCGGACAAGGGTAATGTAAAGTGATCTTGTCACATAAGGGCTGCAAAATCCTTTAGGCCATCGTTTGATAAAACCGAGCGATGAGTTGACTTTAAGGACTATCTCATCAATATGCGAACGGAAGTTTAACTCTCTATCGTATAATATTCCAAGGACGCGAAGGGATTGAGTCGAGGGAGAGATTGATTGAACTTACGAGGCAAAGTCATAGATTGACATTTGGAGACACTGCTTTGAGCTAATTTTTTATACACCAAGTGGAAAACATATCGAGGTCTTCTTGAAGGAGAACACAGTCTTGAGCTGAAGAAATAGTCTTGGAGAACTTAGTGTCGTCGGCGTAAATGGATAGGGAGCAGTGTTTAATAATCCTGTCAACATCGTTTGTAGTTAAAATGAAAAAGAGGGGACCCAGATGGCTGTCTTGTGTGACACCAGAAATGGCTAAGAACAGGGTTGAGAAGACCGATCTAAAGCGAACGCTATAATAACGGTTCTCCAGATAAGAAGATATCCATTTTAACATTTCTTTGATCCCTTTTTATGAACCGGGGTTATGAAAGAGGACTTCTAAATTTGGGAGAATTCCCCTTGTGTGAGGGACAGATGAAAGATTGGAGGCACACTTTTTGAGAAATATTGCTGTGAGCCCGTCTGGCCCAGGTAGAAATTCATCATTGAAATTTTTTAACTTTTCTTTGATAAGAGTGGGATCAAAAGATTGAGAGAGAGAGGGGCCAATGGAGCAATTGGGAAGGTGCTGAAATATATGGGGTCGGGTACAAAGTTGTCAGCAAATAATGGTTTGAAAAATTTTGGAAAATTGTTGACTATACATAGTATGTGGGTCGGTCGATGATATATTATCGAACGAGATAGAGGAGGGATAACCGTCTGATTTTCTTTTGTAGTTGACGAATTGATAAAATGTCTTAGGATCGCTGATAAGGTTAGTCTGCACTGTGTCGAGGAAGCGCTGATGGAGGCAGTTATAGAGCTGGGTGAATTGGAGGTTGGTTCCAGAATAGTTAGAGTAGTCATAATAAGAAATGTTGCGAAGAGCGAAGTCTTCTGTTATACCAGGGAACGGAAGTAGATGATGTTTTATGCCGAGAAAAGGGGACGTAAAGAGAAATGGAATTAAATATTTCACTGTAAAAAATGGAGGCAGATCAGATAAGGATAGGTTGGTAAAATCAAAAGAAGATTTGCTAAGATAGATATTGATTTTGCGAAAATTAGCTGTATGGAAGTTGTAAGAAGAGATAGTAGGTGAAGAAGTCGACTGGGGTGGAGAGTTATGGAAAAATGAGAGAAGAAGAGGGGGGTGAAAGTTGTGGGCAGTTGAGCGCAAGGCTCTTACGTTTTTATAGTAAAATCTAAGAGGTAATTTGTTGCGTGGAGAAGTAGAGGAGTGTAGATGAGATGCAAGCAAAGAAGGTAAGTTAGGAACGAAAAAATGTATCATGGTCAGCTCGGCTACGCTGAAGGTGAGAAACTCATTTAGAGTGTACATAGCCACGGAAAGCAGGTTATCCGCAACCTTTTGGGGAGGTGTGTTGAAGATTTCGTGGTACCTGTTGTAAAGTTTCCTGAGACTGGTTATATCGGTAGGAAGGCCTTCCTGTTGGGTGGAGACCTTGACACTAGTTCTGGTATTTCCCTCCAAGCAAACAGAGTCGGATTTATCGTATTTTTATTGAATAATTTATTTAAAAATGGCGGCTGTGCAGTGTTTCTCGGGTTACCTCTCTTTTTTGGAAGGGTGTACGGCCGTACCAACAGCTCCTATAAATTATAAATTATGAAGTCACTAATTTTCTTTTTAGTTTACATAACAACAGCTAGAGAAGTACGTAGGATTTCTTTTTTGACATATTGATTTTTGGCCGAATGGCGCACTTCCAAATCAAACTAGCAAAATTCGCAGAAAAATCACCAGAAAATTGTTAATAACAATTGAATTATGCCACAAAAAATCCTACGTACTTACTTAAACAATATATTTTTAAAGATCTACTTAAAATTTGAAGTGAATTGGTTGAAAATTGTTCAAGCTATGGGTGCGGTGCGGCCAACTTGAAAAATCCAGTTTTGAGGTAAAGGCGTTTAAAATTTTAAGCTATAGAAAGTCATGAAAAATTTTGCAATGCATTTAATCCGCGATGGCTGCACCATATAATTGGCCTTCTAGATTAGTGTCTTACTCTTCTATTTCTTTTCTATTGGATTTTAATGGGATCCTCCACTCTCTTGTAGCTTCAGACAGTGATCTTTCTACAAGCTTTATACGCTTTTTGTCAATCTTCAAGCACATTTCGTAGCTGTTCGGGACGATTTCTAAATCCATTGTTGTCATCATTTGCAAAATTGTAGCAAACCCGTGATTGTACACGCAAACTGCAATATCCATAGCTATATCCAACACAGTTTTACCACTAGAAATGGATTTTGGGGCCAATGCGCACACAGTCGAATTAAAATTTTCATCTTACAGTTTTGAGTATAACCGCCGATGCATCGAGTAAAAAGATCGTCATTGGTCAATTCTTCGTAGACTGGCTTAATAGCTTCATACACTTCAATTGGAAGTGCTGGCTTATGTTTGTACTCAGCCAAACTATTTGTAGCTTTAGCCTTTGCCATGAGCACCATGAATCCTCTCCGATCGGACATTTATCGTGCTGCGGTTTTGCATCAGCAGATACAATAATTTGTGATCGAGTGTAGCCCATATACTGCTTCTCAAGTTTTCAGAATCACAGTTTCTACAAATGGCTAGTCCATAACAAATACAGAGTTCGTCTATTAGTTTTCCCGTCAATTAGGCCCTTCCACCGAGACCCTTTGTATACATTTTCAAATTACGTTGGCGGGTACCCATTCGCTTTTGAACGTGATCTACTCGTATATACTCTTTCTTGAGTACTTAGGACTTAGCATCAGTAACGCATTTAAGAGTCTTAGAATCACCGTCACTAATATAATGGGTGTATTTTAGCTGGTGCAAAGCTTCGGATCGCTGAAACATCTCAACAAACATTTTTCCTGCTGATCTATTGCACATCGCACTTATCTTTATGATTTTGTGCCCATTCCGTATATTCTTCGGTATCTTCTTTATTCTTCCAGTACTCACACGCCTTACAGTGTTTTGATTTCACTGCGCAGTCTATAATTTTTGCACTGTAATTGCCAATAAGAGTCACTAAGCCAAACAAGGATATAAACCCACGTTTTCTCCACGAACCATCGCCTGATACCATAATTCCATTTTCTCCTTTTTCAATAGAAATAGTTGTCTCAACTTTCGCTGCTTTTATCCGACTATTTTTGCCAATTAGTTTAGTTGCAGTTGAAATTCATTTGACAACCTTTTCATAGAAAGAGTGAAACATAGGCCGAGGTAATTCCATGTAAGCGCAAAACTTTTTTAGTCCGTGCAAACCAATTCCAAGTAATCTCAAGGAAATTACAATTTTGCTGTTTATTTCATAGCCTTTTTCAATAAATGGAGTACTAGGTATCTCAGTCTGTACACATTTTTCACATTTCACTCGCGATTTGCAAACTTTATAAACGACAGCGTTTGAAATAGCTGAAAAAACTGCAATAAAGTTTATCATACCATAACCAAAACCTGGATTCACTTCAATATCGTACATATATTCCGATTGCTCCAATATTTTCGCGGATGTACTTGAATGCTTGGTGTCTCTAACTCGTGCCGATTCAGCGGTCTTCTTCCAGATATTTTCAGTCTCTTGCTGTATGTGCTTGTATCTTTTGCACCTTTTTGACCACTTTGTCACTCACTATAAAAACGCAACTGACTGCAACTGACGTTTCTAAAGACGAAGCAAGCAATAGTCTGACTTTGCAAACAGCTACAAAAACATCTGCCGTATACTTACTCTAATCCCCTAAAATACCGTCCATCGTTTCGGTCATAAGAGGCTCGCTTCAAGATATTTCCCGGCCATAACCTTTTGGGATATAATTTTTCAGGTCCTAAGGGACCATTGAAAGCAATAAAAAAATCGATTTTTTGAAAATTCTAGAAAATTGATGCCTCTAGTTAGGTGGTGCCCTTTATTATTCGTCTGCCAAAAGAGGCTGAGGTTTCAATTCATTTTGTCATCGCCAACGACTCCACTTGATATTGACATTATCTTCGGAATTTCTGAAAAAGGATTATAACATGAAAACCATTCAATTATTTTTTTTTACATCTTTATCTCGTGCAATACGTGAATCCATTGTATCCACAAGCTGATCTGTTGTATTCATTTTTACATTATTAAGTTCTTTTAAGCCCTGAACAGTGTCATTGCATGCATGCCATAAACCCATTGGCTTAAGACACATTCTTGTGTGTTCTTTCCTTGCCTCTGGTATATGGTAGTCCGTAATATAATTTATTTCATAGTTTCACAACTAAATGTAATTAATACACTCAGTGAAATTCAATTAAAGGCAACTTATTTTCCTTTGAAATATTAAAAACAAAGTTGATTTAAGTATAATACTATTTACAAACTTATTGAATACAAACAAATGATTTATTTAAGCAAAGAAAAAAAAATTTACTAAAACAAATAAACTTATCTTTACTTAGTTAAACAAAAAAAAAAACTCAATTTATACTGCGAAATTCGATCAAAGGCAGTCAAGGTAAAGTAAAAACAGAAGAAATTTCAGTATAACAAATCACGGCATAGAATTAACCACATTTTTGAAATCCCCAGCTAGAATTAGAGCCCATTCCGTTGTAACGGCCTTGCGTAGATCCTTCACCAGAGCAAATTTGCGCCCGCCAGCATAAACACGACGAGACAGATTTCCCCACATGTTTTCAATCGGGTTTAAGTCCGGTGAACGTGCTGGCCACCCTAAAAGTTGATTTTCTTTGTATGAAAAGCAGTCAGGACTAGCTCGCTATACATGAATGGCAGCATTATCTTGCTGGAAAATTGTATTTGAATCCGACTGACGGTCCAAAAGTTTACCAACACATCTTCCAACAGAGTAATATAATTTTCTGATTTCATTCTTCCAAAAATTTTGCATATTGGAGTCCTGCAATGATAGCTAAAAGCAGCCCAGACCATCAAAGATCCACTTAGTGGAGAAGCTCTCAGAACTTTTTATATCATGCCAATAATATTTAAAACCCTCTGGCCCATCAAGGTTAAACTTTTTTTCGCCCGAAAAGATCACGTTTTTCCACTGTTTAGATGTTTAGACCATGTCATGTGTTCTTTGTCTATAAGAGCTGGTTTTGACTTCATTTTTTTCCAAACCAGTCGATTACTGCCAGCTTAAATTTGTTGTACACGTCATCGTTTAGATATCGGCAACTTTAAAATTATCCGGCCGATTTCAGCCTTAGGATTGTTTTTATTTCTCCGGTTCGCGTTGCAATTACTTCCTAATTTAATAACATTGTCGATTGCGGAAGCCGATCGATTTAATTTAATGGAAATTTGGCGATTGAACATATTGGTATCCTTCCTTGTACGCATGGATTTTGGCGATTTCCTCATCCGAGAGCATTTTTCCTTTTCCCTTTCTGATTTGCGGCCAACAATCATCGAAATCCAAAAGTTTTAAATTTAAAAAAAATATTTTCAATTGTAATCACCAAAACAAAAAACTCTGATTTCGTTTCCAACTCACAGCTTTTCAGCATAAACACGACTGCTTTTAATTGAATTTCGCACGATCATTAGTGAGAAAACAACAGATGTTGAAATTCTCTGATCGAGAGTAACGGTACTTTCAAAACATACATTGAAGAAAGGACACAAATCAAAAGAAAAAAATTAATCATAAATGTTCGTTTCCACTACGAACACATTTTCTGGACAAAAGTACATCTGCCTTTAATTAAATTTCGCTGAGTGTACTTTTCCTGTGAAAATGATCGTGACCCAAAAACCGTGTAAAAATCATTTGTGCATTCGAATCGATGAGCTGAAATGATGAAATGGCTGTTGCATTGTGTATTCCCCTCTACACGTTCCTAATTTACTTAACCTTCACCTTGTCGGTATACCATACACTTGGGTGTAGATGGCGATTTTCAATTTCGCATATCTCCGAGATTTATTAAGTGAATCTAAAACGGCTCCTACTCAGTGACTAAAATGGTGAGTTCTTTCGGAGAATGCAATTTTTTCATTTTAAAAAGATATTGTGATAATGTAGTTGGCATTTTTTACCATTTTTTCGACTACCTTGACAGTACATGCCGGAGTACAGAAATTATTTCTTTATGTGTTCATGCAAATAATTCTTAAATTTCGCAAATAAATAGCAAATGAGTATAAACGTATGTACTCGTATAATACATACATGTGTACATACAGTGTATACTAGATGGAGTGAAAAGTGACCTCCTTGACCGCCAGAATGCGCTGCTACTGCCAAAAAGGTTATGGTTCCTTGAAGTCCGTTCATATTTAGGCAGACATGCCAAATTTCAGTGCGATACTGTCTTTAGTTTTGTTTTGACAGCTGATTGTTGTTGTCGTGTTTAGCATCATGTTGAGGTTGGACAAAAACGATTTTCGTTCTCTCATAAAACATTATTTTTTGAGAGGCGAAACGGCGAAGGAAACAAAAGAAAAGTTGGATAAATATTATGGGGCTAATGCTCCGTCAGATTACACTGTCAAATATTGGTTTCGAGTTTCGCAACTCCACTACCGATCAAGTCCGCAGCGGCAGGCCCTCCGATGCGGTTACAGAGGACAATGTCAAAAAAATACATGAAATGGTGTTGGCTGACCTGAAAATGAAGGTGCGCGAGCTAGTAGATACCACAAAGATTAGTACTGAGGGCACACGCCATATTTTGGGCAATATTCTGCATATAAAAAAGTTATCCTGCCGCTGGGTGCAGCGAATGCTCACTCCTGACCAAAAACAGGAACGCGAGAGCACTTCGAAAGAGTGTTCGGACTTTTGGCGTCGATTGGTAACTGGATTTGGGTCCCTCGGAAGATGGCTCATCAATAAAAAATTCAGCTCATGCGAGGAAATCATCGACGCCACGGAGGAGTATTTTGTTTTGCAGACCTTCCGAAAAATTACTTTTCGTCGGACGGGATCAAGAAGTTGGAAAATCACTGGAATAAGTGTACCAAACTAAAAGGGGACTATACTGAATAATATAAATTCCCAAGGTCACTGTTCACTCTATCTAGTTTATACGAGTACAACAAAATTGTTTGATTATGTGGTTTGGTGAATGTAATTTACCTCTACGAGTTATTCAATTTTACGAAGTAATTGAATGCATTACATTTTTATTTATTGATTTTATTGAAAAAAATTTAACTCCATGTACGTAGGATAAGTACTTACTAAATAAAGGTACAAAGAATATAAAAATTATTACTAATTCGAAAGTACATTAATTATAATGTGACATTTTGTTAGGCTGTGCATTTGGAAAACTAGTTTTTCCACTGTACGCAGACTTTCCTAGTAGGCCCTTTTCTTTTTTCCTCCCATTAGCCATACAGCATTGGCTTTTTTGACTGAGACGACCAGATCCATCTCGATCCATCAAATCTTCCGGTACGAACGGCACATTCCGCGGTTCTCGTAACTCTTTTACTGAGACATCTAGAATGCATTCTACAGCACTTCTTGTTGGAACGAGGCTCATAGCCGTTGGTATTTGAGCCCTTTTAAGGACTGAAACGAATAAAATCTGTAAATTTTAAAACGGGCTATACTTCCAATGCCTAAAAATTGCAATCCCATTTTATACCCAAATTAGCTTGTATATTCTCTAGTTTCAGTTTGTTATTGATTTTAGTTCGGTGCGGTTTAAAATATTTATAAAATATGAGTCAAGAGGAACGCCGTAAAAAGATCATAGACAAATGGCTCGAAAATACTTCGCGTCCAAACCATTTTATCACAAAAAATTTAAAGATAGCACGCAGTACAGTGGATTCTGTTGTTAAACGATATTTGGAGACGTTGACAGTTAAGCGAAAACAGAAAAGTGGAGCACATGATACAAATTTGGACAGGAAAATAGTGAGTACCATCGTAAAAAACTGGACTATGTCATCCAGAGATGTTGCTCGGAAATGTATTGTAATACCAACCAAACAATGGAACAAAGATCTAAAGAAAAGTAACGGTCTAAAAACGCGAAAATAACAAAAAATACCAAAAGTTACTGAAAAGCAAAAACAAGTCATAAAAACACGAGCCCGAAAGCTATACGAGTTGATCGGCAACAAGAAAGCGTGCTTGGTTTTGGATGACGAAACTTATGTCAAAGCCGACTTTACTACTCTTCCAGGTGCGCAGTTTTACAACTCGTTTGAAGCTGAGATTCTTCCGCAATCAACAACATCGACTGGGATGGAAAAATTCGGGTCAAAATATCTTGTTTGGCAGGCCGTTTGCCAATGTGGACACAGAAGCTCATCGTTTATTACAACGGGAACAATTAACGGAGAAGTGTACATTAACGAGTGCCTAAAAAAAACGGTTGATTCCTTTCTTAAACAAACACGAGTGTTCAACATTATTTTGGCCAGATTTAGCTTCAGCTCACTATGCTCATGCGATGTTGAGCTTTCTTGTTGCTAAAAATGTCGACATGAATCCACCCAATGTTCCACAGTGCCGTCCGATTGAAAGGTATTGGGCTTTGGTCATAGCTAAACTGAGGAAAAGTGAGCAGTGTGCAAAGGACGTAAAAGATTTTAGTGCTAAATGGAAAAGAGCGTCCAAAAAGATCACGGATGTAACTGTCATCAACCTTATGAAGGACATTCGAAAGAAGTTGAGGAAAGAATGGGAACCCAAATGATTTTTTTAATTTTTTGTAATTGTGAATGAATATAATAAAAACAGAGTTTTAAAGCAAAGAAAAAAAATTTACGTGAATTATGAAAATATTTTTTGTTTTTACTTTGAAGTTTCCAAATTTTATTCGTTTCAGTCCCTATTGATGATGCAGAAACTCTCTGCGTCGGTTATTTTTCGTAAAAATTATGTAAGCTGCGAATCCTGCTGTGTCAACTGTATTGAAGAACATCGCTAGTGGCCATCGATTTGTGTTTCTTTTCATAGTATACTGGGACAGCAACTTATCCATCGTATTAACTGCACCTTTCCTTTTGTTGTAATACAGAATAATGTCCGACTTCAGTTTTGGTCCAGAAACACTATCATCATTATGTTGGGTAAACAATAATACGACAGCCTTGTTCTTTTTTGGCAGATAGGAGCAAAGCACCATTATTTCTACAAAACCACAAGTAGTTGATAAAACCTCTAGTTTTGGAAGCTTTGAATTCGACAGGGATACAGCGCTTGTTGTTCTCCATGGTGCCGACCACAGAGAGATTCCATACCTAGAGGAAGCGATGTGAAAAAATTGTCCATTGTCATATTTCTGCCAGTGTTTTTATAGGAAACAACTAAATCCTTCACAACACGCTCGCCTTGATTCTTATCTCGGGTATTGCCAATTTTTCCAGCATACCATACAGTATTGTGCAAAACAATTGCAAGTTTTTTACAATTTTGATTTCAGTAAATACTGTTCTCAAACTAAAGCAACACTTTTAAACTTTTTTTATGTATTTTGAAAGATTCATTTATTGCAAAAGTTTAAGTATATAAAATATTGAAAAAAATCAATCTTTAATTAACTTTTGTTTTTAACAATATACGCAAGTATTATAAAATGATGTGCAAAACATTTGCAAGTTTTCCTCTTTTTCAATATTTGGTCCAATAACCTTTGTTTTTTATTACTTCTCCACATCTTTTTGACATGGATTCAATTAGCGCGTTTATTGTGTCCATTGGAATACTCAGCCATTCAACTTTGAGTGCGTCAAAAAGGGCTTTTGACGACGAGAACCGCTGCCCTATTACCCTTTGTTTTAAAATTCCCCACAGATTTTCTATGAGGTTCAGGTCGGGGGATTGTGCAGGCCAATCTAACATGTTGACATATTGCATCTCAAAGAACTCTTTAACATATTTTGACGTGTGTTTTGGGTCGTTGTCATGTTGGAACCTCCACAACAACGGCATCTCTTCCTCAGTATATGGAAGCATGACTGTTTCCAAAATGTTTTTGTAGCCAAAACGATCCATAATGCCTGTAACCTTATATAGAGGACCACATCCTTGAGCCGAAAAACAACCCCACACCATTGTAGAACCTCCTCCGTGCTTCAAAGTAGCTCGGACGTGTTGACACTTGTATCGAGTACCTGGTTCTCGCCTTACGTAGCTAATGCCGTCCGAAGAGAAAACATTGAATTTGCTCTCTTCGCTAAATAATACGGTCTTCCATTGTTGCAAAGACCAGTTAGCATATTTATGCACAAATTCCAACCTGAATTTTAGGAAATGAGCAACATTCACGAATACTGCACAAGCTTTACCTTTTCTGACGATGTTTTAAAGTTAACAACGGCTTCTTCACTGGTCGATATGCCCTCAAATTTGCTTCTTTGGCACGTCTACGCACAGTGCATGAGTGAATTGTCAAATTAAGATCCTTAACCATGGATGTGGAGGAGTGTGCAATTTAAATTGTTTTGCAATTTCTCTTTGCCTAATGCCACTCTTAAATTT
Organism: Volucella zonaria; assembly: GCA_963966105.1. Lineage (NCBI taxonomy): Eukaryota > Metazoa > Arthropoda > Insecta > Diptera > Syrphidae > Volucella > Volucella zonaria. The sequence continues at coordinate 109,952,381 of OZ014532.1, read as the reverse complement.
TGCAAAAATATAAACTTAGTTTGGAATCTAAAAGTTCTAAACTACTCAAAAGTTAAGCTGGGAATGAGCCGCTATTAAAAAAACTTGAATATGTTTTGCATAGCTGCATATGCGAGTTCTCAATTTTCTTTCTTTCCCGCAATTACCTAACGGGACATACCGCGGATGTCTTTGTTTCCAAATAAAGAGTATACATTGAATAAGAGAATTTTGTAAGACAAATGTAAGTAAAAAGTTACTTTTGTATACAGTGGATCACAAAAGTTTGGTAATGAAAAAAAACTTGCAAATGTTTTGCATAATACTGAATATCTGCCCGTTCAATGGATATGCCGTGTCCGAATCACAAGCCCTCCATTTCTTGATCCCATATTTCGCTGGCTTTGATGTAATATATTGAGTGAATTTGGTGCGACCTTTAAAAGGGAATAATTGCTCATCAATTGTTATAGAGCTGTATGGCCTAAAATTGTCCTTTAGATTGGTGTTCAGCATTTCGAAACTTTCGCTAATGGGTGCCGTCTTATCGGGTTCAATTCTTGCTTGTCTCGTGGCAAAATCAAAATCAAAGCGAATAAACGTCGTTATGTTGTAAAACCGCCGAACAGACATAGTTGCTCGATATAGCGGAAAAGCACCCTTTTTCCAAAGTTGATCAACAGCTTCGTAAGCTGTCCTATTTATGCCAATAGTTCCCTTCTTGCAAAGCGTCCCATATCAAAACTATTTTATTAGAATTTTCTGCATTCCATTTGCAGTACTACTTTTCGGCCTTTCTGTTGTGTGCCTGAAAATTCCCATACAAAACATGAGAGGGTTATTTCTATACCCGGGTTTTTACTGTTAAGATTAAAAGTTTTTTATTGACGACAAAGTAAAAGTTAAATGTATTATAATTTTTTTTTTTCACAGCTTATTTATTGCTCCAGCATCGCATTAGAACAAAATTTTCAACTAAACAACAGAGCACAAAGGGATGAAGCTCATAATGGAAGATCGTTTCTTCAACTAATACTTGGAATAGTTGACACTTTCCAATTGAGTTCGAAACATGGAGTACGTCGTACAAGGGGAACATTTTTGGCAAACTAAAATTGTTATACATTAACATGTAGACATGTAGTCCCCGTCATTATAAAGAAAAACTCAAAATGAATTAGGCCTTAGAAACTATTATTTATTTATTTTTTTTTTTTTTTGGCGTTTTATTTAAAACATTTTTTTTTTGATTTTTTTCTGTGTAAAAAACAATGTTAAATAGATAAAAACTAAATTCTAAATCTACCTAAGCCAATGTATGTATATGATTAATTAACAATACGATAAATAATTGAAATTTACTTAAATCTGTAGTGAAAAAAAGATAGATTATAATAAAAAAAGATAGATTATAATAATCAAAATAACGGAATCTTTGTTTTGATGAGTAGTTGGTTATAAAAAGGAGTTCGCGTACCCTACAAGCCAGTGTAGGGCGACAGACAAGTGAACATTTGATTTAAAAACTTTGTTTAATTTAAAAAAGAAGAAAAGTCGATTAACAACAATTTTTTAAGAACTATTTAGTTGTCTTTTTTAAAAAAAACGTTTGCTTGATTCTACGAATAAAAGGGATTTTCTGGAAAATGTTGTAAAAAAAGGATTTAGCAAATATGGTTGTACATTATGTGGTTGTACATTATATGTTTGTACATTATGTAGAAATGATGTTGATGATATGAGGAAAATCGTTTGGCTTTTACTGCTCTCCCGTGGATAAGTGCTGTTTCGGTTGATTGTCCCGCCGATTGGGTGTCGGTTGATTGGTAGAGGGCATCATAGTCAAAGTTTGTGGTGGCTGAGGTGATGGATGAGTTTGTATTGGCGGTGGTAAGCACCAGTATCCCTGTAATGAAAGTATTGTAAATTTAAAGTAAACCATACAGGTATAAACTTTTTAAATATCCACAGGCAAATCCAATTTTAGATAGAAATGTCCGCAATCGAATAATTCTTTTATACTACGAACGGATCAGTGCATCTACAACTGGCATAGTTTCGAACAGCATAAATACAGCAAAAATTCGATAGGAATCCTAGGCACAAGTCACATTGAAGATAAGCTTAGGAACAACATGTCCCACTATAACGATTCTGATGGAAAATGAAAATCTTGCACTTTAGTGTTGTGTAAGATAGGAGGTGAGGATAAGAATTCTTACGCAAGTATGTACAATAGTCCGAATTTTTAAATTTCGCTGGTTTGGAGAGCCCGATTGTCAAACTTTTTTTTTTTATATTGGTATACATGGCCCTGAAGTATGATAAAATCTTCAGCTGTATTCATTGTTTACTTTGTCTGTGGCAGCCGCTAAGATTAGACGAGTTTTTATGAGCTCGGCGATTTTCGTTTGTTAAAAGAAATGGATGATCAAAGAATCTTGTTGCACTTCATCACCCACCAATCAACTTTAAATCTTATATTATCTTAAATTGTTTCATTTTACCTTCTGTTTGTCATATTCTATCTATTCTTCTTTGCCATCTACATACTTATTTGTACTTACTGTTCACCCTACTGAATTAACTTAAATAATGTGACATTGCCACTATTTTTTTGACTAAATATAGGGTCCGCCATCTAACGTTTTTTTTTCAACTAGTGCTATAAAAAAAAACTACTGAATATTTTCTCAAATTTCTTTTTTTATTTGAAAGTACAATCCTTCCGGTTAATAATGGAAAATAATTTCATTCAAATGGCTGCCTCGGCTGGCCATGCAGTAGCCTACACGATCGGTCCAATTTTTGAGCACCATATCGATTGTGTGCAGCTGTATTTCACCAATGGCTTCACGAATATTGTCCTTTAAAGCGTCAATTGTCTCTGTCTTGTCGGCGTAACACTTATCTTTTACGGCACCCCACAACGGTGTCAAATCGCAGCCCCGGGGTGGCCAAACGACATCAGCTCTGCGGCTGATAATACGATCTTCAAAAACAGGGCGCAAAACATCGAGTGTAGCTTCGGCTGTGTGGCACGTAGCGCCGTCCTGTTGAAACCAAATGTTGCCAATATCCTCCTCTTCAATTTTTGTGAACAAAAATTCGTTCAACATGGCCCGATAACGATCGCCATTGACTGTAACGGCCATTCCTTGCTCATTTTCGAAGAAAAATGGCCCAATTATGCCTCTGGACCAAAATCCGCACCAAACAGTGACTCGTTTTGGGTGTATCGGCTTTTCAATGTATGCGTGCGGGTTTTCTGTGCCCCAAATGCGACAATTTTGCTTGTTTACACACCCGCCAAGATCAAAATGAGCTTCATCTGAAAAGATGATTTTTTTGGCAAAATCGGCATCATGATTTTCAAAGTAATGTCGCAATATTTCCCAGCGTTGTTCAAGCGTATACACAACCATATTCGTTCAGCGGAAGGATAAAACTAATTATCTGTCAAATCAGACATGAGCTAAGTGAAAAAAAAACGTTAGATGGCGGACCCTATACAACATGTCACTAACTATTCTTTAAATTTATGTTTGGATTGCTTTGAATTTGTAAAAAACAACATTTACTATTTTATACTAAATTTTAAGAATAAAGAAATATAAAAAAAAAAGAATTTGTATCAAATTTTGTGTAAAAAATGAAATAAAGTGTAACAAAGTGTGTGAAATGTTAACGAAGGTCTATGGTGATCTGCTATGAGTAAAACCAGAGTTCACGAGTGGTATAAGCGTTTCCAAGATGGCCGTGGAGACATTGAACATGACGAACGCCCCAGCACATCAACAACCGATGAAAACGTGAAAGAAATGGTTATGAACGATCTGCGAATCAAAATCAGAGAAGTCGCCATGCCATGAAATTTTTTTCCAAAATCGTTGAACTTTGAACAAAAACAGCGGCGAATGGTAGTTACTCAGGAGCCACTAAGCTTTTTTTTTTTTTTATAATTCACGCGCGCCTAAGGGGTTATAAATATCCTTTTACTGTTGCCAGGGCGCGGGCGGAAAGATAGAAGGAGGAGAAAGGAAAGTTTGTGATGTAGTGGTTTGAAACACACTCAGGTGTGTTTGGTTTTGATATTGACTCTCCAGGGGTGGGAGTCCGAATAGGACGGAGAGATTTTTCTTCTCTCGGAATGTGAGGTTATGAATTTTAACGGTTGTTTTGTGCTTGAAAAACCCTACAACAGCCAAATCTACATGTCAGTGTTATGCCTTCACACGCAGATTTTTCTGATTGAGTTCCAATTACACAAATGAAAACTTGCTGTGGCTAGGATTCGAACCTTGACCTTCCGAGTGAGAAGCGATAGCTAGTACCACTACACCACGCCCACCCTCGATGATTAGCCACTAAGCTAATCGTCGTCAACGACGATGCAGAATTACTGAATTCGCCAGACATGGCTCTGTGCGACTTTTTCCTTAAAGGGCTGTCGTTTTACAAGCATAGATGACATTAAAAGCGGATCGCTGAAAGAGCTAAAGGCTATCCCAAAGATCGAGTTTGAGAAATGTTTCGAGGATTGGAAGAAGCGCCGGCACAAGTGCATAATATCTAATGGGGACTATGGTATTTTAAAGGCGACAACATTAATGTAAACGAATAAATAAATATTTTTTTTTTTTCAAAAAACTACAATTTCCGCTATTTTCTGAACATAGTATCATAACTTAGCAGTGTATAACAGAAATACAGACCAGAAACCCATCGAAGACGGATACGAGAACACGAAAATCACACGTTGGAGCGTAGAAACGTTTTAGTCTAGAAAAAGTCCGAAAAGTATTTACCCGTGGCATGAAACGAAAAGAGAATGCGCAGGACAAGGGTTAACACCCAAGGCATCATCTTCAACGAGTTCCGTTTAGATTGGTTGGGCAATGGTGACAATGTCAAAACATCGGGCGCTGCTAACGTGCTGTTGTACAATAAAAGCGTTTACGTTAAGGAGAAAAGAGACCCTGATAGGGTCTTCTAATAAAAGGTTTTATTTGGAATAGCCTGCTATGTTGCCACCTGCCTAAACCTGTGATGTCAAAGCAAAAGCTCCGTCATTAGTAAAAATATGAAAATATGTAAAAATTGCGAAAATTTCGCTAACAGTTTGAAGTTAGAAGTTTTCTCGATGACGTAAAATACTCAGCATTTGTAAAATCAGTACGAAAATTTGAGCTTTTGGAATGAGTTAATAATGTGAAGAAGAACTGGGAACATTGCTTCTGTAGCATGACGTGCGACTAAAAACTCAGGTTTATTATTTAAAACTTGCGTCAAAAAACCTATAAGGTTCAACTGATGACTGCCAGCCATTATCAAAGTGTTCTGACTTTGCCAATTGAGCGTTGGTAATGCGTGGAATTGATGGAGACTTTAACCGAAAATTAACACAATTCCTTGCCGAGATATTGTGATATAAACCGGCCGCCGATATTATGCGATTTAACACCGTGCGACTTTTTTATTTGGGTACACGTGAGAGAGAAAATAGAGCGGCAACTGTGCGAAAATTGCATCAAGAGCCTAAATGTACAGGGGGTCGTGAAGGCCATTTGCTGATATTGTTTTTCATTATGAAAATAAAGTGGACATCTGATCGCAGGAAAATTTGGTAAAGCAATCTGTGGCTGCTTTACTTTGGTGACCTTAAAACAAAAGACCAATGACGCTCAGCAAAACCATGAACCTTCTGGTGGAACCCAGCTGCGCTAAATGATGGACGATAATCAGAGAGGAAGAGCCTATATTTGCGTCACTCGAAATAAGAATACCTACTGCAAGTGTCGTCTATCAAAGACAATGAGTGAAGAGGCACTACCACGAAATAAAAGCGGCGACAAGACGTTGAAAGGGTCCAGCAAAATATTATACGAAAACAACATCGAACGCATATATACGACAGGAGTTTTTCTACGAGTGTATTGGAATGCAATACAATCATAAGCAAACCACAAAAAAGCGGTTGCTTAAGGGCCACTCTAGGATTTTCAAAAACCCTAATTGTATTTATTGCTTTCAATGGTCCCTTTAGGACCTTAAAAATAATATCCCAAAAAAGTATGGCCGGGAAATATCTCAAAGTACAAGGCCGTCAGATAGGCAGCGCGCCTCTTATGACCGAAACGAGGGACGGTATTTTAGGGGACTAGAGCAGGTATACCGCAGATGTCTTTGTACCTATTTGTCACGTGTTCAGACTATTGCTTGTTTCGTCTTTAGAAACGTCAGTTTCAGTCAGTTTCGTACAGTGGAACATTCGAGAGGGACGCTATTTGAGGAACGTTTATTTTTCATCGATAATTGTGCTAACTTTTTTTTTTATTTTGTGAGTGTTATTGGTTCGTTTTTATAATGGTGCAAAAGAGACACGTACATACAGCAAGAGACCAACAATATCTGGAAGAAGACCGCTGAATCGGCACGAGTTAGAGACATCTGGCATTCAAGTACATCCGCGAAAAAATTGAATCAATCGGAAGATATGTACGATATTGAGGTGAATCCAGGTTTTGGTTATCGTATGATAAACTTTATTGCAGTTTTTTCAGCTATTTCAAACGCTGTCGTTTATAGAGTGTGCAAATCGCGCGTGAAATGTGAAAAATGTGTACAGACTGAGATACCTAGTACTCCATTTATTGAAAAAGGCTATGAAATAAATAAACAGCAGAATTGTAATTTCCTTGCGATTACTTGTAATTGGTTTGCACGGAATAAAAAAGTTTTGCGCATTCATGGAATTACCTCGGCCTATGTTTCACTCTTTCTATGATAAGGTTACCAAAAGAATTTCAACTGCAACTAAACTAATTTGCAAATACAGTATGATGAAAGCAGCGAAAAGGGGAAAATGGAATTATGGTATCAGAGAAAACGTGGGTTTACGTCGTTGTTTGGCTTAGCAACTCTTATTGGCAATTACAGTGCAAAAATTATAGACTTCGCAGTGAAATCAAAATACCGAAATATATACGGAATGGGCACAGAATCATAACGATAAGTGCGATGTGAATCACGATGGATCAGCAGGAACAATGGAGGTCGATGCAGTTGCTGAGATGTTTTAGCGATCTGAAGCTTTGCACCAGGTAAAATACACCAATTATATTGGTGACGGTGATTATAAGACTTTAAAAGGCATTGCTGATGCTATGTCCTATGAGAATGTCACAGTACTCCAGAAAGAGTATATAGATCACGTTCAAAAGCGAATGGGTACTAGAGGTGAGTCGTTTTCGCTTTTTGTGTTAACGAAACGAAACAGTTATTTAAAGAAATATAACTAGTTGAAAAACTAGTTAACTAGCTAATAAGAAGCACTAACGAGAAATTATAATCATGTACTGCGAGAAAACCAAAAACCATTTTCGTCTCATCCACCCAAATAAAACCGTTGCTTTCAATGTAAAATAAACCCAACTTTTCCTTGTTGATTTCACTCCTGGCTGACAGTAACTACATTCTTTTAGTGCAAACGCACAAAAAACGGAAAAAACGCAGAAAATGTTAAAAACGAAAAAAAACTAGTTTAACTACTTCCCCAATCGTTATCGTTATTTTCGTCCGAGGGATGCAAATCCAGTTACCAACCGACGCCAAAAGTCCGCCCGATTCCGCATCAGCAAGTCCAAACACTCTTTCGAAGTGCTCTCGCGTTCGTGCTTTTGGTCAGAAGTGAGCATTCGCGGCACCCAGCGGCAGGATAATCTGAAGAAGCATTAGCCCCATAATATTTATCCAACTTTTCTTTTGTTTCCTTCGCCGTTTTGCCTCTCAAAAAATAATGTTATATGAGAGAACGAAAATCGTTTTTATCCGTACTCAACATGATGCCAAACACGTCAACAACAATCAGCTGTCAAAACAAAACTGAAGACAGTATCGCACTGAAATTTGGCATGTCTGCCTAAATATGAACGGGCTTCAAGGCACCATAACCTTTTTGGCAGTAGCAGCGCATTCTGGCGGTCAAGGAGGTTATAGTTTAACTGCTTCCCCGATCGTTATCGTTATTTTCGTTTAACTACTTCCTCGATCGTTATAGTTTAACTGCTTCCCCGATCGTTATCGTGTTTTTCGTTTTTAACATTTTCTCCGTTTTTTGTTCGTTTGCACTAATAGATATGAAAACGCTTTCTCGTTCGTTTCGTGAATGTGGTTACTGTCAGCTAGGGGCACTATGTATCAGGGTGGAATCATGTTATTCGTTTTTCTCCTTCATGCGCTTTTCATATTTGCGGAACAGAATGATCCGTTCGCCTACCTGAGTTGAATGTTGTGTATGCAAAATAGATAAATGTAGTTACTATACGAGGGGCGTATTCTCGGTATCGGAGTGAAGCTGTGGTTGTATATATAAATTGACTTATTTATCAAGTAATACTATTATTTTAGTGCATTCATGTAAAATTTCATATAAATGTGATTATTAATTCGCGTTTTATCTCTAGTTAAACAGAATCATAATGGCAACTGAGACGATGATGGTGAAAATTGAGCATCGCGCTGTAATTAAATTTCTCACTAAGCAAGGAAAAAGTTAAAAAACTATTCATGAAGAGATGGTGGCTGTTTACCAGGGTTCCAGGGTGCAAAAGTGGTCAAGTGAGTTCAAGAGAGGCAGAGAGAGGATTGAAGACGACCCCCGCTCCGGCGCCCCGGCTACTGCTTGTACGGGAGAAAGCATCAAAGAAGTCGAAAAACTTGTTCTTGAGGATGCCCGAATAAAGGTGAAAATGATGGCAGAGATCACCAAGCTTTCAATTGATACCATTCACACCATTCTTCATGACCATCTTAACCTTTCAAAGGTCAGTGCAAGGTGGGTGCCACGAATGCTCACAGCGCCTCAGAAAAAAGTGAGAATCGCATGCTGTAGAGAGCTTTTGGAGATGTGTAGTGAGAACGCGGACGGTGTTATGGATCGAATTGTTACTGGGGACGAAACATGGGTCCACCACTATGACCCTGAAAGCAAACAAGAGTCCATGCAGTGGCATAAAAAAGGAACAGACCCCCCGAAGAAGTTCAAAGTCACTCCGTCTGCCGGGAAGCTCATGGCCACAGTTTTTTGGGACTCAAAGGGAATCTTGCTCATTGAGTACAAAAAAAATGGTGAAACCATCAACGCCACATCCTACGCTTCCACTTTGCATAATTTGCGGGAGGAAATTAAAAAGAAAAGACGGGGTAAACTCGCAGCGGGTGTGTTGCTTCTTCATGACAACGCTCCTGTTCACACGGCGCGAGCTTCCAAGGCTGCTGCGCGAGATTGTGGTTTCGAAGAAATCCAACACCCACCCTATAGTCCAGACCTTGCCCCTAGTGATTATTTCCTGTTTCCGGATTTGAAAAAATGTCTTCGTGGAAAAAGATTTTCGGATGATGAAGAACTCAAGTCGGCAATAAATGGGTATTTTGCAGAGGGTTTTTTGAGGGTTTAAAAAAAAAGCTTATCTCAAGATGTAACAAATGCATTGATGTTAGGGGAGATTATATTGAAAAATAAAAACAATTTAAATTGAATTCGCATTTTCCTTCATATTGATACCGAGAATATATTGAACGCCCCTCGTATAAACTGTTTTTTTATGAAAATAAAACGGTTACATCGTTACGAGATGAAAAACTGTTTTTTTAACTAGTTCCTTTTATTTATACCCACTCCTAATAGGTACCCGCCAACGTAATTTCAAAAAGAATACAAAAGGTCCCGGTGGAAGGAGTAAATTGAGGGGAAAACTAATAGACGAACTCTCTATCACATTCGTGGAAAATGTGATTCAGTTGAAAACATGAGAAACAGTATATGGGCTACACTCGATCATAAATTATCTACTGATGCAAAACCGTAGCACGATAAATGTCCGATCAGAGGGGATTCATGGTGATCATGACAAAAGGCTAAAGCTACAAATAGTGTTGGCTGAGTACAAACATAAGCCAGCTCTTCCAATTGAAGTGTATGAAGCTATCTTACTCGATGCATTGGCTGTTATACTCAAAACTGTAATTTTGCACATGATGAAAGTGATGGATTTAGAAATCGTCCCGAACAGTTACGAAATGTGCTTGAAGATTGACAAAAAGCGCATAAAGCTTGTAGAAGGATCACTGTCTGAAGCTACAAAAGAGTGGAGGATCGCATTAAAATCCAATAGAAAAGAAATGGAAGAGTAGGACACTAATCTAGAAGGTCAATTATATGGTGCAGGCATCGCGGATTAAATGCATTGCAAAATTTTTTATGACTTTCTATAACTTAAAATTTTAAACGCCTTTATCTCAAAACTGGATTTTTCAAGTTGGCCGCACCCATAGCTTTTCAACCAATTCACTTCAAATTTTAATTAGATCTTTAAAAATATATTGTCTAAATAAGTACGTAGGATTTTTTATGGCATAGTTTATTTGTTATTAACAATTTTCTGGCGATTTTTCTGCGAATTTTGCAAGTTTGACTTGCGCCATTCGACCAAAATCAATATATCAAAAAAATCCTACGTACTTCTCTATCTGTTGTTATGTACAATAAAAAAAAATCTAGTGATTCATCCTAATTAAAAATTTACAGGAGCTGTTGGTACGGCCTTCCAAAAAAGACAGGTCATCTGAGAAACGCTGCACAGCCGCCATTTTTAAAGAAATTATTATATTGTATAAAAATTATGTTTTACAGTCAATCATATGTACAATAAACTTCTACCTTTACACACTTTGCAAATCACAAAAAAGCCTATTTTTACGGCCTCAATAAGGTGTTGAATTGATATCATACTATCATTCCTCATGTGAGATGTGACTGAGTTGAAATGTTCACTTATTTAAAAAATAAAAAATATCTACCAGCACTCTATTATATTACTATTACAGATATGCATATAAGACCTGCGATCAAGGAACTTAGTTTCTTACGGGCGGAATGCAATTTTGAAGACCTTCTGATTGCTTCCGCAAATATGCATTCCTACATAGGGGTGCTTAATTTTCACAAGAAATTCAACTGGTCATGTCGATTTGAGAGGTATAACAAAGAGGCGAAGGATAACAGCAATAGGCGTGAAACTAAATTTACTTGGACTCAAAGAATACGCAAATCTTCTTAAAATTTCGATTTTATCAAAATCTATAAACTTTACCTGCGGTCCCAATCCCGGTGTTCCAGCTGGCTGTCCAGTAGGGGTTGGTAATCCATTTGAAGCTGAATAGTAAAATTGAACTGGTGGTGGATATCCAACACATGAAAACTGATTTGGATCTATTGGGCCGTCAATAAGTGTGGTTCCTCCAGACTCAGAATTCGATGGAGTGAAATAAGCTGGCGGAAGTGAGTTTGGTGGAGGGCCAGCATGTGCCGCTGGTGAATGTAATGGCAGTGCAGTTGGTGGCGGTGCACTCAAGTACGAATAACCAGCAGCTGAATGCATTGCCCCTGGCGGTACTCCCATTGGTGGGGCATAAACATAAGGTTGTGGTGGGGCTACCTGGACAGGCATATAAACACCTGGTTGCGGTGGTGGTTGTTCAAAATCTTGCACATAAGAGTTAATATATGATGTGACAACTTGACCATTCGAATTGTAAGAAGTCGGAGTCTGCAAACAAAAACAAAAAAATCAAAAGAAATTTCTCAGATCTAGAGTAAAACGGTCTTACCTGTAACATATCGCAATTTTCCGTAGTACCAAATGTTATCATCGGGGAAGGTTGAACACCAAGATCAGTCATCGACAACTGATTACCACCACCACCACCGCTACCACCAACAACATTGGGTGGATGATTCCCATTCGTTGTTCCATTTTTCATGCTTGAAATAGAATTGCTTCCAGAGTGCTGTGATTGAAGATTATAATTTGTCTTTTGAACTCTGTTACTGCCATTGTAGTCGTTTTGATGATAACGATTGTTTTGTTGATTTGGTCGAAAATTTTGGCGATCTTTGTTGTTGAAATATCGTGATGCGAATCGTCGTTGAGTGTTGTTTGTACCCCTTGATGATGAATAGTTACTGGTGGTGCTGTTATTTGCACTGGAAGTGCTACAATTGTTAACTTCTGGTTTTATCTAAAAAAAAAAAAAAAAACCAAAAAATAGAAAGCATTAAATTTCGCGACTTAAAAGTAAACAACTCACATCGATATTGTTTCCATTTTCATCGACCTTGGTAGCTTGCAGGTCTGGTGGACTCCTAACTATGCCCTCCTTACTATCAACTCCAGAATCTTGAATAAAATTTTGATTATTAAAACGAACCAATTCCTTACTAGTTTTACTTCCTTCTTACCAATACTTGTATTTCTGGATGATTTTTGATGATATTCTACCCCCAAGTTAAAGAAATATCTCACTGTAGCGACATCGGGTGGCAAGTCTGAGCCATTTGCCTTAACAGATTTCTTGACATCCAAATTAATTCGTCCAGTTAGCGGTGTGGTATTCGATTGACGACGTTGAATCGATGGAGTTACACTATAACCACCACTACTGCCACCATTTGATGGAATCGTATAGTATTGTGGATAAAATCCTCCCGGACTTTGTGTGGTTGAAATCATCTGCGGTGGTGGGGGAGCCTGCATGTACTGAGGATATCCGGGTGCGTTACACATATAATATAATGGCGTTCCAGGAGCTGGCATTATTGTCTGCGGTCCAGCTTGAATAATACTCGGATCAAAGCTGTAACTAAAATATTCATCCACATATGTGGCTGTTGGATAAATGCCCTGATTTTCCGGAGGACTTTCCTGCTCTGTAGAGCTCTCTAGCAACAATCCTGTATTATCCCTATCAAATTCTTGTTTTTGAATGTCCGAACAACGCGAAGCAGTGCGAGATGAATCATTCCTTTGTGACTTGTTGTCTTGCATATTATCACGAACGTGTTCCACTGTCAACGGCATCGTACAATACTCCATCGTATGACTTCGGAAATTTTCCAAACGCGTAAACTGCTTCAATTTGTAAATACAATTCTGTTGCTTCGGGTCCCCATCATCGAAATCAACCACAGATGATTTCATCTCTGGCAAGCAGTATCCATTTGTGGTGAATTGTTCATCGACTTTCACACGATAATTAAATTGATGATCATAACGATACGTATTGCATTTCTGCAGATGACGCTGCAAGCGATATGGCAGAGTCCAAGGTTTGAACTGGTCCGGCGGCAGTGGTTGCAAAGATTCATATGGTACCTAATAAAAAAATTTTTAAATAACCAAAGAATATTAATTCAAATCAACGCGGTTTCCAGGACGGAAAGAAACAATTGAACTTGCCAGGCGTTTTTCACCCAATTGCTCGACGAACACAATACAATATCCCTTTTCCACGGATATCTCTTGAATGTGGCATGTGTATAGACCAGTTTCAGATTTGGACAATTTAACGTGGCATTTGGCACCAACCTGCAAGATTCGGCGCATTCTTCGTTTTTCATATTTCATCAACTATACATGTAAAGACGAGGACGCATATATGGTTTTTTTTTTTTATGGCAACACACAAATTTACAAACGTTTAAGGGATATGAAATGTAACATAAGTACGTTAAACCGAATCATTGTCACAATTACAAGGATGAAGGATGGTTCAAAAATTAACGGAACACTTAGTTGATGAATTGTTATTTAATTATTGTAAGATGGGTGTTTCTTAGTCACTGCATGTACCCATATACTATGGATTAGAAATTCGGATCAAGTCCTCTATAATGTTATAAGAATCAGCATATACTGCACTGCACCTAACGCCTACGGGTCTAAGTATCAAATCGTTGAGTTCTGAACAGACTGTGTGCAGCTAAAGAAATCCCAATAAAAAAGATCTCCCATCCACCCAGGAATGCAAAAGTCTTGACGTATTGGCCGAAGAAGCTCAGGAATCCAAGAAAGTTTCAAGGATGCGGCAGAATGAAGACCTTTCCAGCATGCTTGCAGCCTCATCGGATCCTCTCATATCTTCGCCAAGAAATGAAAGAACCGAAAAAGATATCAAAGCACAATACTCTCCAGAATTGATAAGCTTAGTCCACATTACCCCGAATGTTGATGAAAGTTTCCACGAAATTAGATTTTTTTTATTTACATTTTTGGTCCGCTTAATTCTTTCTCCACTATTTGAATTGAAATGAATCACTGAAATATATCATTATGGGCCATTAATTCACCACTGTTTTTCTCGGACTAGCTTTTCGACACCCTGTTATTATTTCAATCATGGACCTTTGCAAATTTTTAATGTTTATCTTCTGTGGTAAGAACGTTCTATTTTAGCAGAAGATTCTGAAACACCCTGTAAAGAATTTTTCTCAAAACCCACTAAATTCATAGTCATGAAAAACCGAGATAAATTTATTTGGAGGTAATACATATCCTAGTATAAGCAGTTTGGCTGTTTCCAGCTGCGCCTCTCAGATATATCGCTCTATACCTGAGACCAGACCATTGACGATAACGGTGTCTCCTTCCTCATTTCGAAAGAAATAAGGTCCGATGATGCCGCCATGTCATAAACCGCGCGAAACAGTCAATCTTTGTGGATGAGTTAATGCTTGGTCGAAGGTCGAACACTTAGATTGTATTCGCTCCAATAACGACAATTTTGCTTGTTGACATAGCCGCTGAGCCAAAAATGCGCCTCGTCCTATAGATGGTTTTTTGGCCAAAATCCGGACCTCCGGCCAACATTTCCAGCGCCCAATTAGTGAATTCACAGCATTGTTTATGGTCGTCCGGTTTCAATTCTAGCGTTAGCACACAACCTTATACAGATGTAGGCCCAAATCCAACCGCAACATAAGTCAGCCAATGCGACTCTGGCGATGCTCAAATCAACGGTGGCTATGTTTTCTTCATTTCGCACCAATCTCTGTCTGGTTGGTGGTTTAAAATCCAAAAGAGTGTACTCACGCTCAAAGTTTTCCACGGTGCAACGAAGTGCCTGCATACTGAAGCCATGAAGACGACCGACTTCCTCACGACGAAATCAACGTTTCTGAGCCAGAATTTCGATAATATTTTTTTAATAATGCCCGCACGTTCAGCAAACGTAAAACGATACATGATGAAATGGCAAACCTTACTGAATATTTTCATCAGAACACTTGGAAAGACTATCATTGCCACCTGGTCACCCATTAGAACTGAAATTTCAAAGGTCAGCCAATTTGGAGGTCTATGAATTGAAGGAGCTGACCTAATTACCTGTTGTTTGTCATACGAGTCCTTGCTACCATGCAAGTGTTTATGTTTGCCTTTCTTTATAATGACTCGGGAATTTGGAGTGGATATTGCCAATATACGCGGGCTAAAAATAATCACTTTTCTGCGTACGTCCACGTCTGTAAATACAGACCAGCTGTTTTGGTACTTAGTGAAACTCAGGTAGATCCCCGCCCATACCTCTCAGATCACTCTGACTGAACCTACCAGGGTACGAACTAGTGCCATTATTCTTCTCTCACCATGGTCTCGCCATTTACATGCGTAGTGATGTAGCTTACCAAACTCCACCGCAATGTAGTCCCTGTCCCAATCCTGAATTGAATTTCATGTAGTTTAAGTTCCATCTCCGGAAATTATCCACTACTGCTTTATTTACAGAAGCCCCAAACTGGACAGCAACTCGAACTTTAATGAGTGATACAGAGAACTGTGTCCCTGTATCCTCATACTGAAATCGTCATTACGAGCGATTTCAATATACACAATTCTGGGTGGCTTCGACATTCTGGACAGACAACACCCGACGGTGTTGAGATCTTCGCTACGAAAAATAACTTAACCCAGCTTCTAAATGAGCCCAAACGAATACCAGACGTTAATAGTCATACTGCCAACACCCTGGATTAGTTTTTAACTTCTCCCCCTGATAAATGCTCCGTTGATGTGCTCTCCCCTCTAGGCTCGACGGACCATCGTGTCATATCAGCTAATTTCTCGTATACCGACCACACAGTTAGAGAAAACATTCCTAAAAGAACCGTATGGCAATACGAGAAAGCCAACTGGAGCGGTCAAGACCGACAGCTTCTTTAGGAATTTTAACTGGTCGTTATGTTTCCTCGATAACGACGTGGAAGCCGTCTCATTCTCTTTGGAATGAGAAGAGTATTAAACCAAAAGAAAAGGTATGGTACGACTCGCGCAGTAAAGAGACTGTCAGGGTTAGAGAAACGTTTTTTTCGGTCCTTCAAGACCAACCCGACCGAGGAAAACCGAAAAAAGCTTAAGCGAGCCATGAATGACTGCAACGTTTTTCTTAAACGTGTACAATTGCAATACGACCAAAAACTGAAGCAAAAAATACTACAATGTCCCAAAAGGTAGTAAGAATTTTTGGTCGTTCGTCGAAAATATTAGAAATTCTGCCTCATTCTCCATCCCAACGCTCATTTACAATTACATTCCAGCTGTCAGCTCTTTGGACAAGGCCAAATAATGCTTTGTCTCCGCCTACACTTGAGTCCGTCGAATCTTCAATGGGACAAATCCACTTTCGCACTCGTGTAGTAGCAAGAGTTCTTAAAGATCTTAACATTCACAAATCCGCTGGTCCAGATGATATATCTCCCTTCCTTCTGAAGAGGTGTTCTTCGTTATTGGTAAAAATACTGTGTAAGTTTTTTAACAATTCACTCTTTTGGACTCTTTCCGAGCAGATGAAAAACAGAATTTGTCCAGTCCGCCCCTAAAAACGATGAATCTTCGCTCTCCTTCTACAGACCCATTGCACTTACGTCCTTTCTTTAGAAGGTCATGGAAACGCTGAAATATTTCGAAACACGAAAACCTCTCAATGACCAGCAGTACGGTTTTCGTACCAACAGGTCCACTGGTGATTTGATGGCATGTCTCACCAAAATGTGGAACCAAAGTCTATACCAATCTGGTGAAAGCAAGATAGTTGCACTTGACATTTCTAAGGCATTTGACAGGATTAGAAACTACGAGGGGCGTTCAACATATTCTCGATATCGGGGTGAAGCTGTGGTTATATATATAAATACTATTATTTTAATGCATTCATGTAAAATTTCATATAAATGTGATTATTAATTCGCGTTTTATCTCTAGTTAAACAGAATCATAATGGCAACTGAGACGATGATGGTGAAAATTGAGCATCGCGCTGTAATTAAATTTCTCACTAAGCAAGGAAAAAGTAAAAAAACTATTCAGGAAGAGATGGTGGCTGTTTACCAGGGTTCCAGGGTGCAAAAGTGGTCAAGTGAGTTCAAGAGAGGTAGAGAGAGGATTGAAGACGACCCCCGCTCCGGCGCCCCGGCTACTGCTTGTACGGGAGAAAGCATCAAAGAAGTCGAAAAACTTGATCTTGAGGATGCCCGAATAAAGGTGAAAATGATGGCAGAGATCACCAAGCTTTCAATTGGTACCATTCACACCATTCTTCATGACCATCTTAACCTTTCAAAGGTCAGTGCAAGGTGGGTGCCACGAATGCTCACAGCGCCTCAGAAAAAAGTGAGAATCGCATGCTGTAGAGAGCTTTTGGAGATGTGTAGTGAGAACGCGGACGGTGTTATGGATCGAATTGTTACTGGGGACGAAACATGGGTCCACCACTATGACCCTGAAAGCAAACAAGAGTCCATGCAGTGGCATAAAAAAGGAACAGAGCCCCCGAAGAAGTTCAAAGTCACTCCGTCTGCCGGGAAGCTCATGGCCACAGTTTTTTGGGACTCAAAGGGAATCTTGCTCATTGAGTACAAAAAAAAGGTGAAACCATCAACGCCACATCCTACGCTTCCACTTTGCATAATTTGCGGGAGGAAATTAAAAAGAAAAGACGGGGTAAACTCGCAGCGGGTGTGTTGCTTCTTCATGACAACGCCCCTGTTCACACGGCGCGAGTTTCCAAGGCTGCTGCGCGAGATTGTGGTTTCGAAGAAATCCAACACCCACCCTATAGTCCAGACCTTGCCCCTAGTGATTATTTCCTGTTTCCGGATTTGAAAAAATGTCTTCGTGGAAAAAGATTTTCGGATGATGAAGAACTCAAGTCGGTATTTTGCAGAAAAAGAGGAAATTTATTTTTTTGAGGGTTTAAAAAAGCTTATCTCAAGATGTAACAAATGCATTGATGTTGGGGGAGATTATGTTGAAAAATAAAAACAATTTAAATTGAATTCGCATTTTCCTTCATACCGATACCGAGAATATATTGAACGCCCCTCGTACCTTTCGGAACGTTCAATTCAACTTGTATCGGATGGTTTCAAGTCTGATATTTACAAAATAAATGCCGGTGTGCCCCAGGGCTCCGTTCTGTCTCCGACACTCTTTTTAATTTTCATCAATGATCTCTTGTCTGATACTTCTAATCTTATATATTTCTTTGCTGACGACAGTACTCTCTGCTTTTCATATTCGTTCCCGGACTCTGTCACTGCTCTTCGGCTGTAGAACGGGAATGCCAGTGTATGTTAAGCTCATTAAATTCCGATATTAACAGCATAACTAATTGGGGAACCACTAACAGAGTAGAATTTAATGCTTCCAAAACACAATGCTGTCTTCTGTCATTAAAGCGAAATTTAAAAACCCAGCCATTATCCATGGATGGATTCCATTCTTTGCATGTCAATGACAACTTACTCACGTTGGAATGACTACATATTCAGTGTCGTCAAAAATGCTGCGAAATGTTTAGGTTTCCTTAAGCGATGTAAGAAATACTTTACCCCCTCTGATCTGGCTACAATACAGGGTGAATGACTCGAAGTCCAACTTTTTAAAATGCTATAATTTTTTATTTTTTGATTTTATTGTGCCAAAGCAAAAAGATGTTAGAAAATACATCAATTTTCAAAACGTATCAGTATGCCCACCTTTGGCGCGAATAATGGCCTTGAGACGGCCGAAGAAAGCATCGCAAGCTGCACACAAGTGGCTCTGTGGTATTTTGGCCCATTTCCGGCGAAATCCTTGTTTGGGGTGGTCCAAACTTTGGTATTTTTTAGTGCCAACATTCGCCTTCAAAATACTCCAGACAGAGAAATCCAACGGATTTGCATCCGGAGAATTTGCAATTGCAATCCATTGTGTCGAAGAAATGAAGTGTGGAACATTGTTTTTTAACCAATCTTGGTTGTCGCGCGCTTTGTGAGACGGTGCCGAGTCTTGTTGAAATGTCCACGGTCTCCGACCGAAATGATTGTTTGCCCAAGGCTTCAATACTGTCACTGAGACAGTTTCACTGTAAACGATCGCATTAGTTTTGACGCCACGGCCCAAAAATACGAGCGGAAAGCGACCATCGGCGGTTATGGCGGCCCAAGTCATCACCATCGGTGCTGCCTGCTTTCTGGTGGCCGTCCGAAGGTATAAATTTTCGAAGGACTTCTCTGACAAGTAAACTCGATCATTTTGTTTGTTGACGTATTGCTCGATAATAAAGGGCGACTCATCGGAAAAAACCAAATTCGGTAACTCACCACTTTCGTGCAAGCGTAGCAACTCCTGCGATCTTTCGACTAAAACTTTTTTCTGTTGCGGTGTAAGATCGTGTGCTTTTTGGAACTTCAATGGCTTGAGCCCAAGCTCATTTTTCAGTTTGAGCTCATGAGCCATTTTTCTTCCACTTTGACGCGGATTTCGCTCAATTCGAGCCTTCACTTTCCGAACCATTTCTGCCGATGTTGCTGTTTTTTTATGACCACCTCCATGGCGTTTTGCAACGCTGCCAGTATCACGGTAACGAGCTATGGTTCGAGACACAAATGATTTATTCACGTTGAGGTGCTGGAGTGCTCTAACCCTAGCTGCTTGTGGTTTTCCAGCCAAATATAAAGCAATCATACTATCACGTTTGAATTCCATCACGGATAAAAATTTTTCAACACAACTGAGACGCAAATCGTTTAAAAGGCTTGTAAATAATAAAATTATCTGTCATGTGTCAAAATTTGAGCTCACTGTCATGAACGGGTTGAAAACTATAGCAGTCTGAAGTAGGTTGCAGTTCGAGTCATTCAAAGTGTATATAAGGCATTTATTCGCCCGTGTTGTACGATGCCCACATTTGGTCGGGTACGGCCAAAACATGTCTGCACCTGTTAGATAGGATTCAAAACCGTGCGATAAAACTCACAGGTGATAATAATATCACTCAAACAATGGACACCCTCGAACACCGACGAAATGTCTCGTGTTCCACCACCAGTGCTCAATAGAAATCGCCAGTAGCATTCCGCCCCTTCAAACTATTAACCGCAACACCCGTCTCGCTATGAATATATATGAAGTATACCCTCAAGCCCACTTTCGGACGTACTCTAAAATATCGTGATTCGTTCTTAAGCCGTAAACTCGCTTATGGAATGCCCTGTCTAGCTCTTTATTTCCTAGTCATTATAACTTTCAAACATTTAAAACCAACGTTCACCGGTATCCTAACCGATTTTCCTTCGTCCGTGCTGTATGCAAGCATTTTAAGGGTACAAGGGATTTGAGCGCACGCAAATTATATAAAAAAAAGGGTTCCTTTGTAACAATACGCGAAAACTGACAAAGAACTGCATTACTTACTGCTTTGTTTTAGGCATATCTACTTTCAAGTTTCATAGAAGCTCTGCGAGGACAGAACCGACTGCACATATTGTTTATTAACTAACCTGTGCTTGAGCTGTGTACAGAAGCGCTGATTTGACGGTTGGCTGTCAATCAACGGCCTCGCCACAGTGATCGGTTCCCACTACATCGCCGAAATTCAACAGTGTTGGCCGCGGTAAGTACATGGGAACTCGGTACACCGCGTGCTGTTGACAAAAAAACGCCACACTACCCCGGTGTAAAATCCCGGACATTACAAATTTGTTTGTATCGATCCTTTGAAAAAATAATAATGAGGATTGGCGCTGATTGAAGAGGTGCGACACGTGTTGTCTAACAAATAGTAATGGCAAAGAATTGTAATAGTGTTCAGCTGGGAAAGCAAATAATCAGGTAGGAAGTTGCACTGCTGATTGACGGAGAAATGGACTATTTTGTCTAAATTAGTGCACATTTGATGGACCATGCTTGGTCCAGGTTTGGCAGAGAACCAAAAGAGGAACGATGTAATGAAAGTGTTACAAGATCTGTCCAATATCGAAGTTTCAGAAGATCTGCTTACAGGGCACTTTACGCAGCACAGAGAAACATGAGCTGCTGAGTAATCAAGCAAGCAGTATTTAACATTCACCAATGTAGACGCTCTCGTTGTTGAGTTTGAATTAGATTTATTCTTCGATGCATCAGGAATAGTGTTGTTATTCTTTAATTTAACATCATCAATAAAGTTGATGCAGGGGAAAATGATTTTCTGTAGTTTGCAAAGGACCATAAGATTATGTAACATGCCAAAACATTTGCCATTTGCCACTGGTTAAAGTTAGTAATTCTACGCTTTAAGTCATGTGCGCAGATTTTTTGTCATGCAAAAAAACAACAGAGGGACCACTAAATATTGATTATAAAAAGATTTATTAGACATAATGAAAGCAACATTCAAATAAATTACAAATGTTGCACTCTCCCTATTATTCCTTCCTACTTCCAATTCGCAGTTGATATTTAATATCATCCATTCCTGGGAAAATGAAAAGCACATTCGCGACAGTGACTCTTTTTAAAAGTTTAAATGAGTGTTAGGAATAATTTGTTATTTTTTATTATATTATTTTTATACACTATATACATGGAAACAACATATACATACACCTTCCTATCAATTATTTGTAAAATTGTGCCATCACCCTTATTCACCATTGTAATTGTGAGTGCTAACCATATAACAAACAATACGCATAAGAATTTAAACGAAAAATAAAAGAATACAAGACGATGGTCTTACCTTAAAGTTCGAATCACCATTATACCAGTTTTGAAATTTCAGTTCTTTCCGCGCTTCATTCCATGCATCGAATTCGATGTTCCTGTACATATTTGGATCCAGAGCTTTTGCGACTTTGTATGGGAACGGAGTTATTCCTAAAATTAGATAAAAATATGACTCACAAATATCGTAATTTTTTTTTGCTTGTTATTCAACTTCCAATTTACCTTCCAACAATAATTGACGAACGCATGAAATATATTTATCAGGTAAAAGGGAATCCACTGTCTTACAAAGGAACTTGTGTTCGTTGTCTTCGCGTTTAATATTTTTCAAATCCTGTTGCAAGTCTTCGGAAAATTTGGGGAAATCCGGATTATGAAAGTGACACAGGTGATAGTTCTCTAAAATGCAACACGTGTTTTCTGGCAAATCAAACTCAAACACACGCCCATCATCGATATAAATCCGAGTGCAATATCCATCTTCGTTGCATTCGGTGCTATATGATGTTGTTTCTAGGGAACTGGAATGCAGCATTTGTTCAACAGCGAACGTAACGTCAGGCAGTTTAAACAGGTCCTTGTAAAGGATCTCATAGCAGATAGCTAAAGGGTAATGTTACAGAATTTGATGTTATACAATTGGGCATATTAAAAACAACTTACACTGGCAAATCGCAACATTTTTTATATAATCGCTGGTAAACACTGAATCGAAATGCCTCTCCGGTGTGTAGAATACCCGAAACATTTTTTTGTAATGTTCTCGGTAACTGAAGTATTTCCCCAGCGTATACGGCTCGAAAAGAAATACGTTACGTCTGCAGATGTAAAGAATTATCACAATGAGACAAATGAACCGAAAATGGCATAATAATGCAAGGAATAGGTACATGCAAATGGGATATTATAAATCGCCGTGCCGCAACATAGCAAAAAATACTGCTGCAGTTATCTCTCCTACTTATTTTATATGTGACTGACTTTATGGGTAAAATTCATATTCGGACACTTTAGCGAGATAATTGAACAGAAAACTTGTAATATTTTTAGCAATTACGTACCGCAGTGAGAAACCAGAAAATGAAATGTGATGGCGCGACTTTGATGAGCGTTTAAAGAAAACCTCAAGGGAGGATATCCTTTACATTGCTGCAGATTTCAATGGATACGTAGAGTAATCGAAGAAACTCAACAGCAAAGAGTATACTAAATTTATGCAATTTACACGGCCTAACAATTCGCAATACGCTATTTATTAAGCAGAAGCGCGGTATTTTACATCATACTGCAGGGGTGGATACTAAAACCAGATAGTTGTCGACCTATAATACAATGGTGCCCCGGACGTACCCGACCTAACGTATAGATGACGGTTGTTGTTTAAAAAGAATGACAATGGTAGGAAGTACCAATCTTATAAAGCTTAAATTTGAAGTTTGACAACGCTATGTTGTTTAGTATTTGGTCGGCAGCCATCAATAGTGAACGCTCTCAATGAATTTTTAAATATGGACAAAATTGGTCATCGTTATGTGATACAATACTTTCATTTGAAAGGCCTCAATTCAACCAACATCAAAACGGAACTGGATTCTACTCTGGGGGAGTCTGCTCCTTCGTTTACAACAATAACGAACATCGCAGTGGTCGACCAAATGAGGTGAGTTCACCAGAAATGTTGAACAGATCTTCAAAATGGTGTCAGAATATTTCTCTTTTTAATGCTGATCAGAAATAAAACACTACCGCTCTCTTTTAATTCACAAACGTCCGTTAAGTTTTATTTATGTGAAAAATGACACTTCAATGTTGTTGAAGTTTACTGCTCTAGATGGAGAGTTCTGTTCAATTGGTGACAATGGTATTGGGTGACCGTCGATTGAAAGTGCGTGAATCAGCAGATATGATAGGCATTTCAAAAAGCGCTGTACATCCCCCATGTTGACTGAAAAATTGGACATGAGAATGCTGTGCGCAAGATGGGTGCCACGATTGCACAATGGAACAAAAATAGCGTCGTGGGGATGTTTCAATCGAGTGAAGCTGAGTTTTTGCGTCGATTCATAACCATGGATGAAACAAGTGTCCATCACTTCACACCCGAGACGAAGGAACAGTCAAAACAATGGACTCAAAGGTGAGAATCGACTCCAAAGGGGGCAAACAAAGTTCCATGGCGTCAGTTTTTTGGAACGCGCATTCATTGATTATCTTCAGAAAGGAAAAACAATTAACGGCATGTATTATGTCAACTTATTGCAGCATTTGAAAGATGGATTCAAGAAAAAACGGCCACATTTGGCGAAGAAAAAAATGCACCAGTTCACTCATCCGTCATCGTGATGGCCAAAATCAATGAGTTAAAGTTCGAATTGCTTACTCATGCACCCTATTCGCCAGATCTAGCCCCCTCGGATTATTTTGTATTTCCGAATTTGAAAAAATGGCTCGGTGGTAAGATTCGTCAACAGAGTAAAGAGATGAAGTCTGCGGTTGATGGCTATTTTAAGGAGCTCGACGATTTTCACTATAAACAGGGTATCGAAGCCATTGAACATCGCTGGGAAAGGTGTATTGAACTAAAAGGAGACTACGTAGAGAAGTAAACATATATTTCCCCCATGTTCTTGTGTTTTCTTTGTTAGGTCGGGTACTTCAGGGACTACCCTCGTATAAGATAAGAGAGGTCAAGAACTGCTATATTCAACAACAATATGAATAATTGGAATGATAAAACAGAAACCACGACAGTTTTAACCTAAATAAAAAAGTAAAAAAAATCTCCGGTGTTGAACGTAAAACGATGTCTAATGCACACTTTGAAAAACAGAGCTGAATTTCTGCTAAATACAAGGGAGAAGTTAAAGCGTTAAAGCGTTAAAGCATTGGAAGGAGTACATAGAGAATCTCTTTTGGGACGAAAAAGGTCAAATAAACAACTTATTGCATTGCGCAGTTAAAATTTGTTTTACACATTCATTTACAAAAATTTTCTTAATCCTAATAACAAAAGAAAAAATAGAATATGAACGAAAAGGAAAGATGAAGATGAATAAATATAGTTTTAAGTAATAAAAGCTAATTTTAATAGGCACATGTATAATTAATTGCGACTTGTGTAGTAATTTAATAGGTCTTTTTTGAAACGATTTTCTGTGTTCACTCTTTTGATGTTAGTAGGGAGACTGTTCCACTGGCGCACAGCATGAGCGAAAAATTGACGACTGCTATTTAAAAATTTGTACCTAGAACGTATTAGATTAAGGGCTCTCTGAGAGTGCACAAACTAGATTTTTATAAACAAGTAATTCGGTGTTCCAGAGTAATTAATTCTATGCAGTGCAAAGACAGTTCGATATTTTAGAATTGTATCTAGTAGTGAACACCCAGCTATTTACTCAGTAAAGGCGGATATGTGATCATACCTTTTCAATTTAAATATATATCTAGCACAGATGTTAAATGCGACATTTAGCTTTTTCAAGGACGAAGAATCTAAGCACGCGAAGATTTCGCATCCGTACAGTATAATAGGCAGGACGAAAGACTTACTAAGTTTCATTTTGACCTTGACAGGCCGGTACCGGTTTGTCGGGCTTAATCTCCTAAGAACGGAATATATTTTTGAGACAACGAAGTTTATGTGATCGGTCCAGTTGTGTTGTTTGTTAAAATAAATTCTCAAATTTTTTATTTTAGTAACGGACTCAATAACAACAGACAAAATCACAATTTCCTGATTGTTACTACCAATCAGCAGTGTCTTAGCCTTTGAAGGATTAAGGCTAAGGCAGTTTTTTTGTGACCAAACAAATATGGAATCGAGGTCTGTGTTAAGGTTTTCGACGTTAGAAGACACTGCAGATGTGGGTATTTTTTTGTATAACTGCACATCATCCGCATAGATATGATAATCGCAGTAGATTATCCTTTTATATATATCATTTATGAACATCGTCAACAAAAGAGGGCCAAGGACAGATCCTTGAGGCACCCCAGATGATACCGGCAAGCTCGATGACACTCGATCACAATGAAATACAGCTTGATGCTATGATGCTACAAGTTGACACGCTTTATCATCAAAAGCAAATTGATTCTTTAATTTGTATAAAAAAAATGTCATGGTTTACGGAATCAAATGCTTTTGAGAAGTGCAGGAAAACTAGAAGTGACATCATGTCTCTATCAACGCTTTGTTCTAAAACCAGATTGATGTGGGGTTAGTAGGTTATTTATTTAGTTCAAGGAAGATCTTCATTTGTTTGCTTAAAATTTTCTCAAACACCTTACAAAGGAAAGGTAGGATAGCTATTGGTCTATACTCTGAATTATTTTGCGATCGTGATTTTGGAACAGGTATGATTTTTGCTTACTTCCATTCATCAGGAATAATTCCCGTCGTTATAATTGTATTGAACAAATTTTTAGTGTGTTTGTAGAGAACTGGCAACAAGATTTTAATAAAATCCGGGTGAATATCATCCAAGCAAAAGAAAAAGATTGCGGTGCTCCTAGCTCTGGTTGGAGCCCATCGAAAAAGGAAAAGTCAGTCTGCCTATTAGTTAGAGGTGCACTGTTTGTAAACTTTCTATTAAGTTAATTTAAGTCAATATTGCTACATCCAAATTCACTTTTCTTAATGCCAATCTGTCGAATGGATTTCCAAAACTCTGAACTTGACTTATTGGAGTTAAACTTAACTTGGTAGTACTTACTTTTATTTTTACGATTAGGCAGGTAACAGCGTTTCGCACTTGTCGGGAGGATAACAAATTTATTTTTTTAATAAGGTATACTACCTGTTGAGTGAACCAAGGAATGCTAGGTTTCTGTATTCTCCTTTTTACAAGGGGTACAGTACATGTTTGTCAAAACAACCTTGACGTTTTTGAGTCCAGAAAATTGTAAATTTACGTCAGATGTTGTCACAATCATTGAACAATGTACGAACATCAATGAATGAATACTGACGAAATTGTACATTTGAACTAGGAGCAATATTTAGGAAAAGAATAATCATGTCATGGTATGACAATCCTGGTGAAGAAATTTGATCATAATGTAATACCAAGTCAGTTTCAGAAACAAGAAAGACATCTATCACCGACAGCACTTTGTCAGGTTGGAAATGAGTGGGATGGACATCATTAGCAAAATGGAATCCCAGTGAGTTGACCGTGATAAAATGCTTTCATGCTACAGCTTTAAACAAAAACAAATTGATGCCCAATGGCTGTATTTGCAAGTATGAATGATATTTCTGCTTTGAATTCATCAATTATTTTCAAAGAAGTGGATCCGAATTTGCAAAACACAAAACCAACAATACAAGGAATATTCTACTTGAATTTGGATTTAGAGAATATTTCTGCATCATCTTCATCATATCCACCAAAACGACTAGAAGCGTCCCAATACAAATAATAGGCAGAGCAAGATGTCATATTTGCTATGAAGAAAAGTCCGCCACTAAAAATAATTTAAACGAGACAATTTCGTCACCTGAATGCAAGAACCGGCTAATTCATATTTGAGATATCTGGGTTTTCGGCTATCTTGAATCGATTCGCATCGACTGCAATAACCAGACATCTAGTTTTCCTAACCTGCAGCCATCTATTGCGTTGTACAAATATCAGACAAACAGAATAATTGATGAAAATTCAGTGCAAGAAGTAGATATCTTCAGATAGCTAATTTTTGTGTGACTTTTTTTTGCTCTGGCGTGCAAAAAGCTGTATGTTTTGTCGTTTGTTTTTTTTATTTTTATTTCTGCATTACCGTTTGATACAATAACCAATTTGATTTTATTTTTGTTTGATTTCGTACTGATATGGGAATTTTCAATTGTTGTGATCGCAAGAGTTGCAATGATTTCAAGAGGAAAACAGCTAACGCACAAAAAGGAATGCAGAAAAAGATGGTAATTATTATTTAAAGTTGAGTTGCCACAAATTATTGTCCTGTTTTCAGAGGCGAACATTTCAAGTCCGTTTGATAGAATATTATTGATGAAGGCCAGCAGGACTGCGACCTCGAAGCTATGGCGGCTCTTCCGAATGTAGCCGGTGATTCAGAAGTGGAAAAATTAACAGAGATTAATAACCACCATGCATAGTTCCAAGCAAGAGTTTTCAATTAAGTACTTTCTTCTTGTAAAGTGTGCAAGACAATGTTCCTTAATAACTTAGGAATCAAAAACGGAGTGATCGAATGCACTATGAAAAAGAGATCAAATAAGAATGTGGCATCGTCTGACCGAAGAGGAAAAGGAAGAAGTATTTCCCTCGATCCGGCATTGATTGAAGGCATTAAGAAACACGTCATGAGCTATCCTTGCGTTCCGTCACATTACTCTCGAGAAGAGACTACCCGAAAGTATTTGGACTCCTCCTTAAACCTTGAAACCATGTACAGAATGTACCGGCAATATTGTGAAGAAAAAAATTTGCCGTCCGCAAAACTGTCCATGTACAGAAAAATTTTTAAGGATAAATTGAATCTATTGGGTCTATAACTTCATTCGTGCGGTTTGCTAAGAGATGGCGTAACTTGTATTATTCCATTGAAACATGCGTTGGAAAGCTACTGTCATTACACGTCATTTCAGTATACGAGTATGTCATTCATTTGAAGCGTAAACAACAATAATTTTTTTTCACTCAAATATGTCGAACTTTGTGCTTGAAAAAGTGTTTTTGCGGGGAATTCTTCTTCATTACTTTAATATGAAGAAAGCTGCTGCCGAAAGTCATCGTATTTTGGTGGAAGTTTATGGTGAACATGCGCTAGCTGAGCGAACGTGCCAAAAGTGGTTTGCACAATTTAAAAGTGGTGATTTTGGCTTGGAAGACGATGAACGTCCTAGGCAGCCAAAAAAAGTTTGAAGATGAAGAACTGGAAGCATTACTCTATGAAGATTGTTGCCAAACACAAGAAGAGCTCGCAAAATCTTTGGGTGTCACTCAAGCAGCCATTTCAAAACGTTTAAAAGCAGCTGGATATATTCAAAAGCAAGGTAATTGGGTTCCACATGAACTCAAGCCAAGAGACGTCGAAAGGCGGTTTTGCATGTCCGAAATGCTGCTGGAACGCCACAAATTTTGCATCGGATTGTTACTGGTGATGAAAAATGGATCCATTACGACAACCCCAAGCGCAAAAAATCATATGTGAAACCCGGCCAACCAGCCAAATCAACGGCAAAGCCGAATATCCATGGCGCGAACGTAATGCTCTGTATTTGGTGGGATCAGATGGGTGTGCTGTATTATGAGCTGCTAAAACCGGATGAAACCATCAATGGACAACGCTACCGAACACAATTAATCCGTTTGAAGAGAGCAGTGGCCGAAAAACACCCGGAATATGCGACCAGACGAGGCGATAATTTTCCATCATGACAACGCTCGGCCCCATGTTGCTATTCCGGTTAAGAACTACTTGGAAAACAGTGGATGGGAAGACTTACCCCACCCGCCTTATAGCCCGGAGACCTTGCCCCTTCTGACTACCATTTGTTCCCGTCCATGCAGAACGCCCTCACTGAAATACGGTACACATCAGACCAGAATACCAAAAATTGGCTTGATTCATTCTTGGCTGCCAAGCCGGCGCAGTTCTTTTGGGATGGGATCCACAAATTACCAGAAAGATGGGAAAAAGTCATAGCTTCAGATGGGCAATTCTTTGAATAATATTATTGTACATGTTTTTCTTAAATAAACTTTGGGGAAAAAAAAACGCACGAATTAAGTTATATACCCAATAGGATTTCACAGACTAAGGAAAGATCAATGTCGACTGTGCGTTGCCTTTGAAAACAACTCTAATAGGACTGAAACCGATGTAAGTGAGCATGATGCCCATATAAATAAAAGGGGGAAGCCTGGAATGCTAAGAAAAAAGACAAGGAGGAAGCAGCAGAAAGTGGCAACAAGATTATCGGCTGCAACTTTGATTTTCAGCAGGTTCTGTCTTGTCCCAGTGACCCGACGAATGATGCACTTTTTTATAAGCGTAGACTAGCAACCTACCATTTTACAGTTTATGACGCCACATCAAAACAAGGAGACTGCTACATCTGGCACGAGGGACAAAGTGTTACTGGAAGCTGCGAGGTTGCAAGTCTTCTCTTTCATTATTTCAAATCTCTCTCTGGAGGAGTTGAGGAAATACGGTGCTTCAGCGATCGATGTGGTGGGCAGAATTTAAATCAATTTCTGTCCGCCATGTGCATGTATGCAGTATGCAGTACAAGCCATTGAAAATCTAATCTAAAAACGATTCACTTAAAATGCATGCTTTCGGGTCATAGTGAAATGAAATGTGATTCTATGCACTCAGCAAACTCAACGGAATCAAAACGTGTTGGAAAAGCATTCTGGTCAGGGGACTGGAAAACTGCAGATAAAAAGGGGATAAGCCCTACGTCGTGCACGATATAAGCTCCGAAAACATCTTTGATTGGAAGAGGTTTGTTAACGAATACCTCACCATCAGAAAAATAGACGCATAGAAACAGTGCTTATACAAAAAATGTGTTCACGGATAAAGTTTTCAGAACTGTTGATTGCTCAAAGGAAGCCTCAAGAAGCCTATCGACTGCTAACATAAAGCTGCATACGTATTATTCGTCAGGACACCCCATTACAGATGCAAAGTATTAAGACTTAACGTCTCTTTTTTCAGCAAATCCTCCGGCCATGAGTAGCGATTATTTCAATTTTGACAACAGTTTGCCGCATGGTAAAAATGACGAAAACGAAGATTAAAAAGTTTATTCAATTAATGTTTAAAATTCAAAGAAATGTATAAAATTCTAAATTTTTTTATTTAAGTCGTTGTTAACTGTAATGGATTAAATGTTTTTTTTTATAGGTTTGGATTAAATTCAAGGCCGGTTTTTGGAATTTTAGGCCGGAACATATTGTCCCATTGGTATTTTTGAGTGGGATGTATTTGTGCCAATGGGACTCAAGAAACAAAATGTCATTTTACAAGAATTCAAGTTTTATTAGAAAAAAAAGAATATTAATATAAAAACAATAAATAAATTAAAAAAGAATACAGGTAAATAGTAAAACATGTTACGCACAAAGCGACCTTGCAACGACGTCTTTGTGTTATAACTTCTGCCATGTGCTCGCCGATATTTCACATATGTTTTAGTTTCTTAGATGGACGACCAGAACTACGCCTTCTCTTGAGGATTCCTGATTTCTACTTTCCGATACCTATCATCTGCTCAGCCAAAGGAACGAGAAATTTGAGTAGTTCTAGCTCTTCATGATGCAATTCAGAGTAGACTGTAGAGGCGTTTACAACAGCCATGTTCAATATCTTGAAAAAAAAAAACTTTTTTCCACCATTTAGCAGATCTTCGATCCAAATCATAAGTTGACATTTTTTGATTAGCCAGATGAACTCCTCCCATTATTTCGTTAGAGCTTTTAATTGCAACTGGTATAGCAACTTCAATTTTCTTACCGTCTTTCATTTTGCGTAGACCTTGAGCGATTGTAGGTGGGTGCCAGTTTGATAATACTATTAATTCCTTTGAATCGAGCCACTTTGCAGCTAATATTCCACCATTGCTAATTCTGAAGTCCACCTCGTATTTTTTCAATACGCTGTCAAAGATGGGAAGCTTTTTCCTCGATTTGATAGCGGTTCCAACTGAAGCTTTTTCCTCGATTTGATAGCGGTTCCAACTGCAGCATACATAGTCAAGTTTTTGCAATAACGAAGTGCTGGTGAAAAAACGATCCATTGCAATCATTACATCAGGCTCCCGAATCGTACTGCACAGCTTTTTTACAACTCTCTCCCCAAGAGTTCCTTCTATGAATTCTTCCTCCTTTCCCGCATATATGTTATATTCAAGTCATATAAGTGTACCTGTTTTCGCGTCACATCGCATCCAAATTTTAATCCCCGCTTTATTGGAGTTAACGGTTGATACTGTTTCAAAAATGACCAGCCTTTGAATTTCGTCATGCTTTCATCTATAGACTGGAAAGGTGATTCTGTTCTTTGAGCTGGAAAGGTGGTCTTTACACAATTTACCAACTCTTCAATGTAGTATAGCTTAGAACAATCGGTTGGTTTTGATGGATAGTTTACAAATAACTTTGCCATCAAAAGCTGGAATCGGTTTCTAGATAAAGCATTTTTTACTACCACATTACCAAGAGATGGGTTCATGCTCCAATAATCTTGCATTTTTGGTAATCTATTATAGCTCGTGGCAAGAGCTAAGAATTTCAATTCTTTTATTCGTACATTCTGCTATAAATATGAGCAAGCTTTTAGGAAACAGTTTATGGAAAACATCTATATCAGAAGATGCTCTGTTGACATTGGTTGCGATTACAGATTGACGATCATTGGGAACTTTTTTGCGTGGAACATAGCTCGGAACTGGACTAGACCAGACAATGAAATCGCTGCTTTGTTCAGTACTTGTAGGATGGTTAACGATTACCCTCATTTCTGGCTGAGAATGTCCAGCTCAGGCTCTACATCCGTATCTTCAGACGTTGAATCCTCATCATCGGAAAGACTGTATTCGGACTCTGAAGCACTGAAGTCATTTGAGTCAGAGTCGTCTTCTTCCAAAAGACGTTGGAAATCTTCAGGTAGTGCAGCCATTCGAAAGCTGTTTGACGTAAAAAAAAATGCATAATAATTAAAATGTACATAATAACGTTCACAGCACCAATGGGATACATGTGTCCCATCGATAAACACCAATGGGACATATAATCCCAAATTGATTTTGTTAGAAATAAATTCTACTTACAACTATTTATATTTTTCTTTTTGTGGTTCTTAAGCACTAAATGCACGTAATGATATTTACACAGTATGAAAACCTAAAAAAAAAACTACGGATTTATAACTAAATAACCACTTTGTACAAGAATATTGAGTACACTGTGCAAGAATCGACCGGCAACTGATTTATTCTGATAGTTGCTAGAAAAAATCGTATGTGCAAACTGGAAAAAGCAACGGTTAAAAAGAATGATTATACCTGAAATTACCAATGGGATCAATTTAAATAACTTTGTTTGGGATATGTGATCACAATGGGAGCGAAAGGGTTACAATTGCTTTACTGTTTATATTTTCTGGTTGTAGGTTAGCATGATTATTCAATTGGTTTCCATTCTTTTGTAAAATAATGAAACAAAAAAGAATAAAAGAAAGACTAGATCAATGAAAAAAAAAAGTAGTTAAATGAGTGCTTGAGTTTCCATCCGTTGAAAATAGTTGATGCAAGAAGTGGATAACTGACTATTTTTTAATTGTGATTTTTTCAAAACCATATCATTACACTATACATAGTACAAATTGCTACAATACATCGTCTGTTTCTCAGATGTCGAAGATGACGATTTTGAAAGATTTAAGCAATGGCATTGAAGTCTCTAATGGTACCAGCTGGTTTGTTTTTTGGGATTATTAGCAACTTCGTCTGCAAGCTAAAATCAGCTTAACAATCTAGGCACACTTAAACGCAACGCAAACGGAATTCTAAGAATCTAACTTGGACGTCCAACTTGGTAGCAAGGAAAATCATGTTTAAATTAAATAACCACATCAACGGCTAATGCAAAGAACGTTTGAAATATACATCTTTCTCGTTCACCTAATCAACTTTCCACGTGCATTCAGCTGAAAGACTGTCACTCATTCTCTTCCATGTGTGTGAACAGAACAAATGTAATACTTTAGTTGTGACAGCGAGAACTGTCATAACATCAGTTAAGGAACTGTAGTTAGGGTGCTAACTGCATAGAGAATATTTTCCCGTTAAATACTTTGATAAAAGCACCGCACAATTTTTCTTTTTGTTATCCAGAAGCAAGAGAAACGTGCGCGTCTGTCTGTTGCGGAATCGAAAATACACTGTAAGCTGCATAGTTGTTTGCTAATTTAATTCAATAATTTCTATTCTTAGGTGGATTTGACGTAATGTTTTGCCTTTCGTATAGTGCTACCAAATCATCATGATGCAGATTGTAAAATTAATTAAACCCAACAGTGTCCAAAGAATCTACAAATTTTATGACGGTTGGCTTAGATGCAGGTGTGTAGCATCCTACTCCTCAAAAGGCAATCCAAGTGCAAGAAAACTTCCAGATGGACCCGATCTGCGTGAATTTCTTATTGTCAACAAAGATCTGTCGTTGAAATCTAACAATGCACCACAAATTCATCCCGATGTTCCATCTTACTTGGAGAAAGCTGACTTTTCTGGCCAAGGTAGGAGCATATTTTTCGAGGTCTATGGCTGCCAAATGAATGTGAACGATACAGAAATAGTCTGGTCAATTCTGAAGGAAAGTGAATATAAAAAATGCGACGACCCAAATGATGCCGATGTGATTTTGCTTGTCACTTGCGCAATTCGTGATGGAGCAGAGCAGAAAATATGGAACAGACTGAAACATTTACAAGCATTAAAACTCAAAAGACCGAAACAGAAAGGTCCTCAACAAATTGCAATCTTAGGATGCATGGCAGAGCGTTTAAAGACACAACTTCTAGAAAAACATCAGTGGGTAGATGTAGTTGCAGGACCTGACAGTTACAAAGACCTGCCAAGACTTTTATTTTTGACCAGTCATTATGGACAATCGGCAGTAAATGTCATTCTATCGGCAGATGAGACTTACGCAGATGTTATGCCAGTTAGACTCAACACCGAATCGCCCACTTCGTTCGTTTCCATTATGCGTGGTTGTGATAATATGTGCACGTATTGCATAGTCCCCTTCACGAGAGGTCGAGAAAGATCAAGACCAGTAGATTCCATTCTGCATGAAATCAAAAACTTAGAAGCCAATGGAGTGAAGGAAATCACATTACTTGGACAAAATGTTAACAGTTATCGTGATCTCTCGCAATCTGCACAGTCAGAAATGGAAAACCACACAGTGCCGGGTTTCAAAACAGTATACAAACCAAAGCTAGGCGGACTACGATTTGGTGAACTCCTACATAAAGTTGCAGAAGCAGTTCCAGAAGTTCGAATTCGTTTTACATCCCCACATCCCAAGGATTTCCCAGATACTGTACTCGAAGCCATTAAGAAGTATCCCAACATCTGTAAAAGCATACATCTACCAGCCCAATCGGGCAATTCGGCAGTCTTGGAGCGAATGCGACGAGGCTACACTAGAGAAGCCTATATTGATCTCGTTAAGCACATCCGTAATACTCTGCCCAATGTTGCGTTGTCTAGCGACTTTATTTGTGGCTTCTGTGGAGAAACCGATGCTGAATTCGCCGACACGATAACTCTGATTGAACAAATTAAGTACAACGTTGCATTCGTATTCGCATACAGCATGAGAGAAAAAACAACAGCCCATCGGAGATTCATTGACGATGTACCACAGCAAGTAAAAATCGAACGAATTCAGAAAATTAACAACTCTTACCGGAAAGGTGCAACTGAATTGCAGTCGCGAATGGTCGGTCAACATCAGTTAGTTTTGGTTGAAGCAAAGAGTAAACGTTCCGAAAACGATTGGTTTGGACGTAATGATGCCAACATTAAGGTTATTTTCAGAGCATGCGATTTGCCGGTGGGATCAATTGAGGGTGGAGAGAAAAAACTGATTGCATCTGGTGATTTTATTGCAGTTCAAATTGTAGACTCAAACTCACAAGTTTTGAAAGGAGTACCTTTACATCACACATCGATACGAGAATACCACGAGAGGTATAACGTAAACTAAAAAAACCATGTTAATAATAAACCATTTACGAAACATTGTTCCTTTTCGTTTCTTTTTTTTACGAAAGTATTGTATCATCATGTTGTAGTTATGTTCTAAAAATTTAATCTAATCTTACTGCTTTCTATAGTGGGTTCAGTCTCAAAATCCTGTCATCCGTATTGTGTGGACGTCTGAAACCATTTGTCAACCATCTGATGTATCCTAACTGACTACGTCAGATTATAGGGAAAACCCGCAAAGTCCAGATTTATCACCACCTCTTCGATTTCCAGGCCGCATATGACAGCATCTTGGCGCGCGCACAAGATATTTGTACATAACGCGGGCGAAGGGCAGTTAAGGATTGAAAAAAGAGAGATACTGATGTGCGTTGGTTTCAAATATTTGCAACTTATAGTGACATGAAATAAAGTATCCGGCAGTTCATTTTCATTAGGAAAGAATCACAATATTTCAAAGTACGCCCGAAGAAGGTGGGTTTGAGGGTGTATTGATGAGCATTCATACCGAGACGAGTGTTACGGTTAAATGTAAATGTTTGAAGGGGCGGAATGCTACTGGCAATTTCGGTAGAGCATTGGTGGTGAAAATAACAATGCATGAGACCGATACGGGCTATAGAGAGCTATGTCTAAGCGTGGCATTCCTACTAAACTTGACAACTTGCACAGAAGATGATGGAATACGCTCGCTGCTCCGTAAATATCGCAAGCTCTCTCGCCAATACCGGAAGCATGATTTCCAAAATCCATTGCAACCACAAATGTACTTGCATACGCTGATGGCATCGTATCATTGGTAGAACGCTGCCACCAACCGGCACTGCTACGTTTGCAAGTATTGAATAGGCGGTAACAATCGGTTTAATGGAGGTAAATTCGAGTACACAGTTTATTCAAAGTTCTTGGACTGATTGGGACAAAATTTTTTATTCAATTTTCAATAGGGCAGGGTCCCCCTATCTATACAAATTGTTTACCGCTCGTAGAGCCCTTGGGAGACCGCCGGGAAATCTTCTTCTTCAATGGTTGGCAGCACCTTCGTCACTTTACGCTGAACAGCCTGCACACCATCAAAACCGTCTCCTCACTTGGTCCCCATTTATACTACTCATCTTTTGCTGGGCATTTCGTAAAATTGTAGAAAAAAAAGGGTGAAAAATGGACGGAAATGTCAAACATGGATGATCCACAATTTTTTATCAATTTCCCTTTTGCGGTTCTTGGGTTATTTTGTGCGTTTTGTTTATTCTTGTGTCGCTGTTGCAAAGGGCGATTTTTTTGCAGTTTAATTTTTCAGTGTTTTATTTTTGACAGCTCATGCGTAATTTGCGACATGTGTCCAAGTGAAACATGCTCAGTTAGCGTTGCCGTTTCATCATGGAAAGACTTACATCCGAACAAATTATTGAATTTTATTATCAAAATTTGTGCTCTGTGAAGAATGTTTTTCGGGCACTTTGACCATTTTACGGTCGCCATAATCGACCTGCTGTGCAAGCAATTCAAGTCATAGTGACCGAATTTCGCACCAATTTCACGCTATTGGACGTCAAGCCACCTACCCGTATGCGTAGAGTGCGTACAGAGGAAAATATTTCTGCTGTATCCGCCAGTGTTAATGAAGACCGTGATTTGTCCATTCGTCGCCGTTCGCAGCAATTGGGATTGTGTTACTCCACTACGTGGAAGATTACAAAATACAGCTCGTGCAAGAACTGAAGCCGAACAACCTACCACAGCGTCGAATTTTCGGTGAGTGGGCCTTAGAAAAGCTGTAGGAAGATCCGCTTTTTTTTTATCGAAAAACTGTCTTCGACGACGAAGCTCATTTCTGGTTGAATGGGTATGTTAATAAACAAAATTGCCGTACTTGGTCCAATGAGCAACATCAGACAATACAAGTGTTGCCAATGCAGCCGAAGAAAGGCACCGTATGGTGCAGTTTATAGTCCCGTGGAATCATTGGCCCGTAATTTCAAAAATGACAGTGAGAACAACGTTACCGTCAATGGCGCCCGCTATCGTTCAATGACTTCGAACGTTTTTTTGCCCAAAATGCACGAGCTGAACCTGATCGGCATGTGGTTCCAACAAGACTGCGCTACATGCCGCAGCACGCGAATCGATGGACCAATTGAGGAATGAGTTCGGTGAGCAATTTATCTCCCGTTTTTGAATTGGCCGGCTAGATCGTGCGATTTAACGCTTTTAGACTATTTTTTATGGGGATACGTCAAATCACTCGTCTATGCCGATAAACCAGTGTCTATTGCAGCCTTGGTAGGCAACATTGCACGTGTTATTAGCGAGATACCAGCCAATATGCTCGAAAAAGTGATTCAAAATTGGGCTCTCCGTATGGGCCACTTAAAACGTAGTCGTAGTCAACATTTACATGAAATAATCTTTACAAAGTGAATGATAAGCATTGATAAATTCATCCATAAGTATGTTTGAACGGGTGCAAAAGAATTGTTGGAACGGCTTTTATTAAAAACAAGTGTTTGTATGGTAATTTGTACTTTTGTACAATTCTCCTGTGTCTCGCTTTGCACAAAGGATAAAGCAAATTGAATTTGGACTTGCACATTCTTAGATATGTACTCGTAATAGCAAAACCACGCTTCGTCTTCATTCAACAATTCTCTCATCAAAAATGAAAAATGAGCCTTTTGTAGCGCGTAGTTTCCTCCAGATTTTCGCAACGCTCAAATAAATCAATCACAATTTGTTTTCTGTTTATCATTTCCTGGATCCATGCCCGCAACTAATGTATTGGTTAAATCCAATACATCTTTAACTTATTTATATTTCTGCTCACTCATTTTACCAAAAACGTAGGTTAAACCCCGATGACAAGACCTACCTACTAGGACGAACTTTAACATCAAAGCACAAGAGTGAAAACTGAATTGCATAAATGCACCAATCAATTCCAAAAGAGGATTCGGAATTTCAAACGAATACTCTTGGCTACTTAATTAAAGGCTCAGTCAAGCAGGATGCATTTTAACACCTGTCAAAAATTCATTTCATTCAAATCTTTCCCAGGCCTTGTCAGAAAACACCAAAGAAGTATGGGAGTCGACGAAACTAGATAAAGATATTCATGGTCCTATTGAAGGGAGAATTCTTGGGGTGATTTTTGATGTATACTCGCAGACTTCCCACAATACGCGTAAGTATTCCCTTTCGGACTGTACAGAATACCAGAATTAAATACAAAGTACGAGGGCGGGTCAATAATTCCGTGACTTTTGGATTAAAACACAGATTTTTTGATAAAAAAATAATTTTACTTTTCAACGTAGTCTCCCTTAAGCTCTATACACTTTGTCCAACGCTTCTCCAATTTTTTTATCCCTTCCAAAAAAAATGATTTGTCGAGGTCCTCAAAAAAGGCCTTTGTGAACAGGACTGGAAACTTTCTGGTTAATGTGATTCGAGGACATTTATTCCACTCTGAATGCGACATCTCAGAAACATGCTTTTTGAACGCCTCTACAGCCTCTTCTGTCGTTGAAAAACATTGACCACGCATTTTATTTTTCATAGACGGGAAGAAAAAAAAAGACATTAGGTATTAAATCAGAAGAATATGGGCGCAATGGCTCATTAATTCGCCGTGTTGAAACTTCAAAAATTGAATTCTTTAACTGGCTGTGTTTCAACTAGCATTATCATGATGGAGGATGACACGTCGTGTTTTGTTTGTTTTACGCAATTCACTGATGACTTCCGACAAAAAAATTGTTGCGTGTCAATCGGCATTCTTCGATCCTCTAAAGCCACAGTAGTAAGATGACCAGATTTAGCGAAAAAACAAGCGATCATTATTTCGAAGTACTTCGTGAACGAGTCACTTTTGTCGGTTTTTACTCACCTTGGAACACCCCCAAACAGCCATACGAGTATGTCCTGGTTTCATCTTCTGTAACGATGCTGTACACATTTTTTGAAACACCACGATTGAATTTATTTAGCCTTTCTTTGCACCATTTGGCACGACCTTTTTTTTGAGGATCGGTCAGCTTGTGTGGTATCCACCTAGTACAAAGCTAAATGTTTATGCAATATTAAATGAATTTCGGTCTTACTAATGCCCAGAGTTACTTCTATCACACGGTATGTTGTTACATACCGATCGGTTTCAATCATGGTGCGTACGGCATCAATGTTTTCTGGAACAACAGCACTCAAGAACAATCTTCACGAAATTCATCACTGATGCTAGCACGACCCCGTTTCAACACTGCAAACCAGTTATAAATTGTAGCATTGGATGGTATTTCGTCTCCAAAAACCCATACGAAGTCGATCTATGCATTGTTGTTGAGCTAGACCACAGTTAAAATCATAAAAAATCATCTAATGAAATCCGTCACGACAAACTCCCACTTCTTGACTAAATTGATAATTAAAAAAACACACTGTAAAAAGCAAACCACTAACCGCTTCTGACATGCCACTGTTGCTTTCCACAAAAAGCTTCGAATTTTATGAATATGATATTTGGAAACGTCCAAGGAATGAGTGCTGCCACATTCTAAAAATTTATCGAACAACCCCTGCG
Source organism: Volucella zonaria (assembly GCA_963966105.1). Classification (NCBI taxonomy): domain Eukaryota; kingdom Metazoa; phylum Arthropoda; class Insecta; order Diptera; family Syrphidae; genus Volucella; species Volucella zonaria. The sequence continues at coordinate 109,912,204 of OZ014532.1, read as the reverse complement.
TTAATGCACATTTCTCCATATTAATGCTGAAGGGTTAGTACAAAGTAAAGATGATACCCCAGAAATGTTAAATATCACGTTACCACTGTACGAGGTATCCTTCAACAATTAACTTCATTATGATAATTTTGTATTGAGTTGGCAAGAAAGTAATTTCGGTTTTTTAGTGCGAAGTAAAACTTTTGTTTTTTTTTAAACAAAGAATAAACTCTAACCAATTTAATGTTATCCATTTTGTTTGACGACCTCCTGCAATCTTTCTAGCAACCTTATGATTCCGTGTATAGAACTTCTAGCCCCTATTACTACAAAACTGGACAAAGCGAAATTTCAAGTCATCAACACTTAACCATTCAAAGAGTTTTGCAAACTTCGAAACAAATGAAAATCTGATGGTGCAAGATCGCGGCTGTATGGTGGATGTGATATTACTTCCCAACCAAGGTTCAATAATTTACCGAAGCGGCGTCATGGTGGAACATGATTAGCTTACGATTTGCCATTTATGACCGTTCTTCTTTGATTGCTTCCTCGATTCTCATTAGTTATTGACAGTAAATATCTTGTATCTGTATCGATCGTTTGGTTCCTCAGAAGTAACACAAATTACACGACACCTTTATAATTCCATCAAGTTGACCTTAACCTTCTTATGATGGAGTTCAACCTTCGATATCGTTTGTACTGGTTCATCAACACAATTAAGCTCGATTTGCTTCTAAAGTAAGCATAAAGTGACAGCTTATAGCATTAACAGAAGCGAGAATCAACAAAGAAAATGCAATCTATGAGTACTTGTAAAAACCGAAAGTACTTTTCTGCCAACCCAATTGTTCTCCTCCTTCATTATGCCTTCGAGATAGGCACCAAGTCGCCTACTCTATTTGTAAAGAATTACATCCGGATCATCCTTTATAGGTCAAAACAGTCTGGTGTAACAAAGTTAATATTTTCGAGACAAAAGAATCTCAAGCTTAGATCTATCAGTCCAAAGCTATCTTCTAAGTCCTCTTCTGTCCAGTTGCAATGTCTTAGACCCTATTCTTAACACTGTTTTAGTGAGCATAATAGAGTGGAGTCGTTTCTTTTTAAGGTCTTTACACACTTCACACAAAACCACTTAACATGATGACCGAGCCATCATTAAAATAATACAATAATAAAAAAAAAAAAAGATCCCTCTTAGATCAGTTAAGTCCATAAAGGCCGAATTAAACCTTGGGATACCAAACAAGTCAATCCAAAGACGAGTAACTGAATCTGGATTTTCTTCACTTACGAAGGTAGTCAGAAAACACAAAAAAAATTGGCGAAAAATATGTTTACTTCTCTACGCAGCCTGATTTTAGTTCGATACAGGGTATCGAAGATACCGTTTATAGTGAGAATCGTCGAGCTCCTTAAAATAGCCCTCAACCGCAGACTCCACCTCTTTACTGTTGGCCAATCTTTTACCACCGACCCATTTTTTTAAATTAGGAAATAGAAAATAATCCGAGGGGGCTAAATCTGGCAAATAGGGTGCATGAGGAGACATGCGGCCGTTCGTAATAACGCTGCAATAAGTTCGTATAATTCACGCCGTTGATTTTTTTCCCTTTCTGAAAATAATCAATGAAAATTATCTCACGCGCATCCCAAAAAAACTGACTCTATGATCTTGTCTGCAAATGGAGCTGATTCTCCCCTTTGAGTCCATTGTTTTGATTGTTTCGTCTCGGGTGTGAAGTGATGGACCTTTGCTTCATCCAAGGCTATGAATCGACGCAAAAACTCAGCTTCATTGCTGTGAAACTTCGTCAAACACTCAATTGAAACATCCTCACGACGCTGTTTTTGTTCCATTGTGCGTAATCCTGGCACCCATCTTGTGCACGGCTTTCTCATGTTCAATTTTTCAGTCAACATGCGATGTACAGCGCTTACTGAAATGCTTACCATATCTACTGGTTCACGCACTTTCATTCGATGGTCATCCAATACCATCTTGTGGATTTTTTTCAACATTTCTGGTGAACTCACCTCATTTGGTCGACCACTGCGATGTTCATCTTGGCAACTCGTACGGCCTCATTTAAACTCTGTTACCCAATATTTTATTATTGTAAACGAAGGAGCAGATTCCTCCAGGGTAGAATCCAGTTCCGTTTTGATGTAGGTTGGGTTGAGGCCTTTCAAATGAAATTCAAATGAAAGTATTGTATCACATAACGATGACCAATATTTTCCATATTTAAATATTCAGCGAGAGCGTTCACTATTGACGGCTAACGAACAAATACTAAACAACATAGCGTCGTCAAACTTCAAATTTAGATAAGGTTGGTAGTTGCTACGATTGTCATTCTTTTTAAAACAACAACCGCCATCTATACGTCAGGTCGGGTACTTCTCGGGCTACCCTCATATCAGGGCGAAAAGACCATTTCAGAATAAAATCGAAATCAGATTAGAGTTTGCGAAATCCTGTATCGGCTGGACCGTTGCCAAATGGAGAACTGTCCTTCTTCAAATAAGTCGCAGTTCAACGAGACAGATTCAGACGGCTTAAGACGTGTACAAAGGTGAGAGACTGAGGCTGAATACCAGAGCGATAGTAAAGCACTCAGGAAAAAGTGTGATGGTCTGGAGTTGCTTTTCTGGCCATGGGATCGGCCCAATTCATAAAATTTACGGCATCGTTTGTATACAAGGATGTACTCAAAAGCGTGATGCCCCCTCAGATTTCTGAGACTTCTGGAACTATACAAACATCACCCGTTCATACACGAACACATCGTGTGAAGGGGTGAAACCATATGTCAACGGTTTGTTTGACCCTTTTCAGTGGTTTTAGGCACCGTAAATATACAATTGATTCACACCTAGAGAAAACCTAAGAAGTTCAGATAGATACTCACCACCTTTCAATTAATTTCAGGTTCGAGTATGGCACCATCTATAGCGACCAGCAATGCAGAATCGCGGCTGGAACTCGAACCATCTATTGCTTTCGATGTTCTTCGACATTTTTCATTTATCGGTTTTTTAACATGGACACTTCCACAAATACGCATACTTCTGTTATGATTACGTTTTGTCACATCCGTTGACAATCGTAACATTTTCATATTCGTCACTGTCATTCTTTGCTTTTATTTTTCGTACATTGTCCAGCATCGTATACATCGCAAATCTTTAACTTCAATCTGCATTTTTCAGTTGAAACAAACCGCCAAATTTTTGATCTAACTCTAACTCCTTGATGGTTTACGACTAAGCCAAAGTATAATTGGGGTGGACTGCTGACTGTCCTATAATTTCCAGTGAGCCAACAGCGCATTCCGTTCTGATGGACCGGACAAAAGGCGAATGAGAAACTGTGAATACTACAGAGAATGTTACAGACAACCAGCTCGACAAGGACAGCAGTCGCAGCGTTTATACGAATGTGGATTCGCCGACAGTGGAAGACTTGTGAACTATTCTTGACTTTCAGGCGCATAAGCAAATGCCTGACTAAGATTCGCATAAAAACTAAATTGGCAAACATAAGCCCACACTCCAACAAATGAGAAGGATTTGCTTCTATGAGTTCCTCAATACAACCTGCGTTCAATGCCCTAAATGACGCGTCGTCTTAGGCGATTTTAGTAGCGAGAGGGACATATTTGGTAATATGGTCGGAAAGAACAACCTTCATGAGATATGAAGACTGGCTTATTGATTTGCGGCGGGAAGTCATTTAATTACAGGCAGCACACGGTTTCCACAATTTGATATTCCTAAAAGGACCTGGTTGACGCCTGATCAACAAGCCGCTAGCAAAATTAATAATACTGCGATCGGCGCCAGGCACTCTCTTCAGTATTTTGGATGTCCGAACGTTCCGAGCGGCTAACATTGACTCGGGCCATTATCTTGTGGATTGAGGCCTTAGGGAGGTGCTAAGAGAAGAATGAATTTCGGAAGCTTTACCAAAAAATATAACAAAAATGCCAAAGCTGTAAAGCCCGAACAGAAATCTGCAAGGATAGAGAAGGAAACCTCATAATAGAACCACTGTCGATGTTGAGAATCTGAAAAGATTATTTCTGCAGGCTTTTAAACGTCGATGACCAAGGACATCCCACTATCAGGCAGAATGGAAGTAGGACAGCCATTTCCAAGCTCAAGCCGTACAAAGTTGCTGGACCCGATGGCTTAACTGCCGAGCTGTTTAAAGCAACATGTGACGATTGGATACGGAGCTACGAAACTCATCATTTCCAAGATTTGGATCGACAAGCATACCCCACAAAGGGAACCTCATCATTTTGTGTCGGATCCTGAACTAAGGGAGAATAAGTCTCCTCAACACCGCATATAAAATCCTATCTGCGCTCTTATTTGAACTCCTTAGACTTTTCGTCAAAAGTCTGACTTGCCCCTAACAGTGTAGATTTAGGGCAGGGAAAGTCACGATTAAACAGATCTTGAAAAACCAACCAAGAGTTCCATTTCAATATACACCGTCTCTTCATCGCATATGACAGCATCTACATAGACGAACTGTACAGAGCCACGTCGATTTTTTTTTTCATCCCTGCCCTTGCCGGTGACGATGGAGAATGCACACTGCTGCGTAACGACAAAACCGAGACCATCATTGTCAGAAAAGAACTTAAACAAGGCGCTGCGTTGTTAGATAGGTCACCTTGAACGCATTGACACCAGCGCCCCAGTCCAAAACTTTTCGCTACAACCCAGAGCGACAACGCAGTACACGACGATTTCATATTTGGTGGCGCACACAAACGGCTGCCAAAAGATCACGCTAGCTGGAAAGAAATGTTCGCTGAGGCTATGGTCCACCCCAGACTGTAGCGCATCCAACTAAAGCCCTTACCGTAATTGGTTATAAATGCGCTGTCATCGGCGAAAGGAGAACTCAAAGCTAATGCATCCTGTGGTGACTTCCAGGTACAAAGGTCTTTGTTTTAAAATCTCGTCTCCAAAGTAATTTTATCCTTTTCTTGCCCAAGACGACGAACGAAAAACAGTTGAATCACTCAATACCAAAGATATCAGAAAACTCGTTCTCACTGACGGGGTGATCCATAAACGTCGTTAAAAGACTTTGAAATTTATACTACTACCACTACTACTACAAGTCGTACTTACTCATAAATAAAAGCGACTGCCTGCAGTTCGACCAGAGTTCCATACGTCTTCGGTTTCGACATATCATCCAGATACTCATCCAAATCTCCATCGACTTGCTGAAAATAATAACCCAAACCAGTTACCATCGTGTGCAAATTTTGTAAAAATAAAACTCCATCTACTCACCGACTGAAAGTAGTCTCGATTCCTTCGCATGTAAGTGACGCATTTCTTCCGAATTATCAGGTGATGCAGTTGCGTGTCGTACATCTGTTCCGAGATCGTCCTAAAAAGACACGACGAATCCCTTGCCGTATGCTTTCGATAGTAGTTATTTTCCTCCAGATACTGATCGAAAGGATCAGGAGCCTGCCTGCTGCCTGACATGAATTGACGCTGCATCTTGCCAAATTTTTACTAGTTTATCTATTTGATTCTTTGGGTTTTCTTTTTTTTTTAAAACTTATTCAATAAAACCTATTCAACGAGACACAAAAGAGAAGCACTATTCAGTAAATGATCACCAAGAGAACAAAAAAGAAGAAACTTTGTTGGCAACTGTACACAAACTAGTTCTCACACCGCCATTGCAAGCCAACTTTACCGTTACTTAACACACAGTCACACAACAAGCACAGCTAAGCCCACCAACAGCAAAACGAGACAAAAGAGCATTCCAAGAAATAACTGTACCTTAACTCAACAATCAAAGGGATTACACAATAAATTACAAAACTTACAATCAGTTTTTGATAAATGAAACTTTAAAATTTCACGATTAAAACGATTGGGATTCTTGACAAATCATCGAACAGGAAAATAGACTTTCTTTTAATAAAATGTGAATCGAAGAACTAAAGAACGTTTTCCACCAAAACTAATTTGTTTGCCTAGGACTACAGATCGAAAACCGTTCCGTTGGAGTTTTGCCGATGCAATAAAAGTTTCTTAATTTAAAAATTGATACAAATTTATGAAGATAGGAGCTTTTTGGTTATTCCTTCTTTAATGCTTGGGTGACACCTTTGTGCGGGACACCGTAACAGAGATAACAGTGTTGAAAACGTTCACAATGAGTAATTTAAGTTATAGTTACATTTGAATTATATTAAAAAAAAAATAAAAATTTGAGATTTTAAAGTTCAATTTTAGATTTTTGACATGAAGGATGTTTAGTTACGTACTTCTTGTCATGCCTTTAAAGTTCGTTAATTTGTCACTTTTCTAGGTATATCAGAAAGCATTATTTTTATTTCAAATAAGTTTCTTGTGTTCTTGAATAATACTGCTTAATTTTTCATACTGAGAGTAATTAGTTCAAGTACAGACACCGGTAAGTCCCGCCGTACATCAAATGTTTGTAGAATATTGCCACGTTTTCCATCATTTATCGCAAGAATGTAGTTAAGTGGGTAAACATCATATGCATGAGCCTGAGACGCATTAAATCGAATGCGACTAACCGAAATTTATCACGCGGAGGAGAGATCTCGGAAATAGAAATATTCGTGTCAGACTTCGACGGTATAGCAATATGATCCGGTAGAGAAATAAATAATATATCGCGAACTGTAACGTCGGTATAATGAGAGACACATTGAGTTTAAGAAACCAAATGGCATAATGTCAGAAATATGGCCCGCTACTTGAACTTGAAAACTAAACCATACAAAATGTATTATTGCGGAACTCCTGGATAAGTTCGTGAGTGAATCAAAAATAAGCGACCGACCTGTTGCAATGAAGCTTCTAATTGAACACTGCAAGTAGACAAAGAGCAATCAGAAAAAGAAAAATGTTAGTACTACGTTGACGAGATTTTTAATGGAACATTAAGAGATGAAATGGTTTTTATCCGTGGAGCTTTAAGTGTACATTGCGAATAGGAAGACCGCCATGGCAGTAACGGTTTTGGAACGAGAAACCAGTGTCGGGCAGTTGGCATTTAGGTTTTCCATAGACTCCTCAGTTTCATAGCAAAATCCGCATAGTACGCTTATTTTTTTGCTACCAAGGAGAAATGCTAATTCTGCTGTTTTGTTAATATAATTTAGGAATTTCATTGAGTGGTTAAGACCATCTACAATAGATTATTCCAGTATGTGACTGCCCAGTGTTTTATTTCCTGTTTTAAATCTTTCTCTTTAAAACCAGGTCGGATAAATGGAATTTCTGCGTTTTTCTTAGCCAGATGACTCAGCTCAGTAGTTAGGCTGTCCGACCCATCACCTTTCCGCAACTGATTACCTTAATAGGGTTTGCAATTTGCCGTTGAGGTACCTTACACTAAGCTCATTCGATGACATTGTACGAGGCTTCTTTTCTTTATTTAATCACACTATTTACAAATTGATTTCGTCGGCTCAAAAGCAGGAACCCGACGTAATTCTTGTTGGAATTCCATACATACATACATACATGGTAGCACCATTTTGTATTTCTCCTTGTTGACAACTCTCATGCTCGTCATATGTCACTTTTTCTTTTTTCGTTTTATAATACTCCACATTGCTGAAATAAAGATCCACAAACTGTTCTTGGATCAGTCTTTTATTTTTATTGCTATTGATTATGAGCCCAGGTTGTTTAAAATAGGGGAAGTATTAAATTAAAAGTACATTTTTTTCCATCCGTTTCCAATTCGAGTAAATATAAAGCCCTAACCTAAAAATTAACCCGAACGACGTAAATCGTGTCCAACCATTATCTGGTTATGTCAAAGAGACATTAGCAAGGCCTGTGGTAAAGGATAAACAATTTTCTCATGACATTTGAGCTTTTTTGGCCTATACATATGACAGAAAGGGACCAAGGCAAAAGGCTGGGGAATGCAGACGCATTATTAGCATCAAGATGGAACGTAAACAAAGTATGGGTGAATTCATTCGAGAGTTTAAGACAACGGCGAGCAGACTCCTTTAGCTTGAAACCACTCTGGAGAAGGACTACATTCCAGATTAAAAGGATAACCTTATTTTAGTATGTAAGGCAACTGCACGTGGTCTTAAAGTTACTTTTGAGAATCGTCGTGCAAAATTATATGACAAGAGTGGAAAATTTTTAATAACAGAAGAGAAGAACCGCGGACTATTTTTCATCCATGAAAAACATAGAATATTTACAGAACATTGTGATGTTCCTTAGAAGTTTGGCACAGAAGAATGGGCACTTGAAAGACATCGTAAGCGGATTGCCAAAAAACGGTGAAAAGGAAAGTGTCTTCTGTAACTCGTGCACCTGTGCGAAACAATCCGTCAAACATTTTAATGTGTGCGATTCTAAGAGAAGCTACGGAAAATTAGAACTGATCCATTCGGGCGTATGCCGAATCCTTAAGTAAATCAGCGTACAACATAACATTTATCGAGACTTCACTCGATGCATTTCAGTGTATGAGGAAGAAAAGTAAAAGTTCAAAGCTGTTGCAGAAAAACAGACGGGCGAGTTCATTAAGTAATTAAGAAGCGGCAATGGAACTGAGTACACAAACGCTAGCTTTGAAAAGCTCCTTGAACAGAATGGAATTGACCACGAATTCTCTGCACCATACACCTCACAACAAAACGGGATAGCGCAAGGAGCCAATAGGACATTATTTGAAATGGATAGGTGTTTGAAGCTAGAGGCGGATTTGCCAAACATTTTATAGGCGGTGTTAATTTGTACGGCCGCTTTTATCCATAACAGGTTTCCAATGAAAATGAATGCGCATACTACATACACTAGAAGAAATTTGAATTGGCAAAAGGCCGGATGAGTCGAAATTCAGATGCATCGGAACAAGGACATATGATATGTTCTGGGTAAGGGAAATAACAATATTGGAGAATTTATCCCGAAAAGTACAGAGCACGGCATTGTGGGATACGACAACGAACACGGTACCTACAGACTTTGGAGACCCGGAACGCGACTTATCACCGAAAGCAGGAATGCGAATTTTTGGGAAGATATGTCGAATACCATGAGGAAGACCGACGAACCGCAGCCAAACCTATGCACTCTCAACATTTAACCGATGAAGAGCGAACGCAAAGGTACTGAAGGCACCAAAAACGAAGATAAACTCAACGAACCGATATAACACGCATCTGGCCAGATCACAAAAAAGCAGAATGTAGCTGAAGCGACTGATGGCGAGGAAACCTGCAACGCGAAAACCGATCCTATAAATCTGAAGCAGATGGAAAAAATGGAAAATTGAGACGAGTGGCACAGTGCAATGCAGGAGGAACACGACTCACTTATGCGAAACGAAACTTGGGAGTTAGTAGAACGACATACCGATAGACAATTAATTAAATGTAAACGGGTCTTTAAAAGCAAATTCAATTCGGACAGTTCCGTGGGGCGGAGGAAGGCAAGATTGGCGGTGAAAGGTTATGACTAACTTAACGGACTTGACTACATGGATGCTTACTCTTCTGTAGCCAGCATCAATTCGATCCAACTAACACTGGCAATGGCAGCTGAGCGCAGCCTCAAAATATTAATTGGATGTATGGTGTATGTCTCAACGGAGAACTTCATGGAACAGTCGGACGGTTTTCAGAAGAACGTTGCCAACAAAGTACTTATGTTATGTACCTTGAGGAGAACCATTTACAGACTTAAGCAGTCAGGCCGACAGTACAATTTAAAGTTAGACTTCAATCTACACAGTCATCATATGACAGATGCATTTAGTTCAAAGTTAATGGAAACAGCATCAACAGGTCGATGACCTCCTGGTAGACTCTAAGGAACATTTGCATGTGTGCCGCAAATTATCGAACGATTTCGTCATGTGCGACCTGGGAGAACCGTGGCTTTGCGTTGGATTGGAAATCTCGAAAAGCAACGGAAACATCAGCATTAACCAAACATGCTACATAACTAGAAGAAGCAAAACCATCAACCCTGCCGCACAAGTAAAGCTGAAACTGGGAAAAGATTCAGCTGTAAAGGAAGAAAATGAAAGTATTAATCGGGTGATTGTTGTACATATCCACGTTCAGCAGACCGGGTATTTAATTTATGGTAAACGCAATTTATCAGTACGTCGAGGACCCCTGACGTCAGCACTGGACTGAAGGACTCAATGTCATAAGGTACCTACCTGGCACTAAATCGTTTACAATCGTTTACAGGGAAACAAACCATCAGCTCCAAGCTTGCTCGGACCCTAGTTGGGATGGAGACTTTGACGACAAAGTCTCATTCCGCAGTAACAGTACACTGGGGATCCAAAAAATAGCAAATCGTTGCCACGTCCAGCACAGAGGCAGAATATATTACTCTGTCTTCCATGGCAAAACAAGCGGCACATCTCCGAAATATAGTGATTGAGCTCAAGTTACATGACGGAACTCTTAACATACATCGCTAATTACCAGACGAATCTAAGAAGAACTAAGCAAGAGAAACGATAGCTAACAAGACCATTAGCAATAGTTTTTTCAGATCCGAAGACACGGTAGTAGTGACAAAAGCATTACCGAAGCGGACGCATTACAAGCATTTTGCAGATATAGGCATAGTACTTTGATTGTTCCTTTACTTTTTTAACGATAACTTGAAATTTTTCCTTATGGTATACATACACTGTTTTTATTTTTTTAGTTTTTTTTTTTTAGAATTCTGTAACAAGTAGATTTTTTTCTTTGTTTCCAACAATTTAATTTAAATAGTTGATGAGCATGGACGACGATTACCTACCTGGTAACACCATTTTGTGCTTCTCCTTATTGGTAACTCTCATGCTCGTCAACTGTCATCTGTCACTTTTTTTCTTTTTCCTGTTACAATAATAAAGATCCACTAACTGTTATAGAATCGGTCATTTATTTCTACAATTCTTATGGCTAGTGTACATTGCTTCCATACCTTGATATCCATAAGGGGACCTTACTGACTCCTGATCAATAAACCGTCACCTAAATTGATCACATAGTGATCGACGCAAACCGCCCTCTAGTGTTTTGCATATCCAAACGTTCCGAGCAGCTGTCATCGACTCGTACCATTATCTTGATGCAGCCAAGATGAGGACGTTAATACCCGTATCAGCCCACACCCACCGAACCATTGTGAGGATGTGTAATGTCGAACTATTACAATTGCAAGAGGCCGCCATCACTGCCAAAGACCAATCAGGGAGTCCGCTTCTGATGTACTGGGTTTCAAACCGCCCCAACAAATAAACCGCAGGACCACTGACGAATGCGAATAGCCAAACTTGCAAAAAAGATGTACAACTTTACGGAAGAGAACGAGAGGCGCTCGCGAGCTTTGCGAGTAGAAAAGAAGGGAGGAATATAGGTTCCTCACAAGAAAAAAAGAAAAAATGCGAGCACCCGCTCGATGCTTAGAGAGGTGCTACTAAAAGAATGAAGTTCGGAAGTTTTACCAAAAAAAAAAAAACTAACCTGCCGAAGTTGTACATCCAAAAAAAAAATCTAAAAGTACGACGAAAAAATCAAGTAAGATGAGTAGTTGCCTAAAAATTAACAACAAGCCAACTTCCTCTAAGAATTTAGTCATTAAAATGTTGAATGCCACCCATGGAGCGAAACAACCACTGAGCCCAAACATAATTCTATCTCTCTCTATCCCATTTTTCAAAAAACCTAACACATGCTGAGGCAATGTAAGTCTATTCATAGCCTGTGTTAAGTTCTAAAAAAAAAGGAAAAACACGGAAAAGAGTCCCACCACCAAGCAGAATGAACCATTCAAGCTGGACGAAGACAGACAACATTTCCGTCCACCCGACCAAGATGAAATCAGGACAGAAATTTCCCAGCTTAAATCTAACAAAGCTGCTGGACACAATGGCTTAACTGCCGACCTGTTTAAAGCAGCAGACGATCGTTTCAGCAGATGGAACCTCAGCATTGTTTTATCCGATCCTAAAGAAGGGAGATCCACTATATTGAGCCAGCTAGAGGGGAATAAGTCGCTGAAACATCACATATGAAATTCTGTCTGCTGTGTTTCACTCGTATGAAGGCCTTAGACCCGTTAACGGTTTGACCACCGGCCTCTATCAGTGTGGTCTTGGGTCAGGAAAGGCCATCATAGATAAAATTTTCACATTACGATAGATCTTGGAAAAAGCCTAAGAGTTCCGAACCTCATAATCGATTTGAAAGCCTCATATGACAGCATCTATAAAGACGCACTACACAGAGCCATGTCTAGTTTTGGCTTTTATGCTCATTCGACTATGCAGGATGACGATGGACAATACCCGCTGCTTCGTCCAGGTCGATAATATCAAAATCGAGGCCTTCAATTTCAGAAAAGGACTTAAACAAGGCGACGTGTTGTCATGTGATTTTCTCTACATTCTCCACGATAGCAGCTGCAACTTTGGGAGACTTCATCTACCTATCTACCTCGGCTCCTCTATCAACTCTGACAATGACACCAGCGAGAAAATTATGCAAAGAATCACTCTTACTAATCGCTGCTTCTTTGAGCTTAAAAGGGTATTGAGTATTAAAGCCCTCTCTCTAGCAACTAAAAAGGCATTATACTAGTCACCTATCATCCCAATCCTGCTTTACGGTACAGAAGCTTAGGCACTCGCGAAAGCAGATGAAAATGCTCCCGGGCGCTTTGTAAGAAAAGTTCTCCGGTAATTTTCGGTCCCGTTTGCATTAATGGAGAATGAAGGAGACGCGCCTTGAACTTTCGAGTATCAATTAGAAGAAGCTTTGCCTTTTTGTACAGCCTCTCAACCATGTAGCATTTGAGAGTCGTTGGGTTTCTATGATCTCCGCTGCAGGCTCCTTTTGAAAAGCCGAAATCTTTCTATGATCTTTTCTAAGTGCAGTGCAAAGCTTGCTCGCTTAAGGATGACTTTCGCGTGTTCGTTGAACTTAACTTCTTACTTAGGTTATTTGTTGTTTTCTTCTTCTCATTCGGAAGGCATATGATCTTCTACTCGTCTTGCTGCTTTCTCAGATGCTGGAGAATGGGCATACGTATGTAATGCAGTTGTCCGCGTAAGAAAGTGTCTTGCACATAGTACTACTGCATTTGTCCGCTGATCTGTTATGTAGAAATTAAACAGGAATATACCCAGCCTTGAATCATGAGACATCCCAGCGTTAGTTGTTTTAAAACCAGATTTTTTGTTGAAGGCAGAATTTACATCAGAGCCAAGGTAGACAAAGTCCTTTACTATCTGGAAATTATAGCTGTCGATTGTAACGTTCTGTCCAATTCGTCCATGTAGTGCGTCTCTTCTTATTGACAGCATATACAAGGTGAGAATGTCAATACGCTAGACGTGACGACAAACTTTCCAGTAGAAAAGGCTACACTCAGGGAACTTAGACAAGTTATAGACACGCTTAAGCCCAATATGACTTAATAACGGGAGAAATACTTAAAGCGTTGCCGAAAAAAGGTTTGCTAAAGTTGCTCTATCTTATAAATGCCAGCATTAGATTAGAGCATGTACAGCGCCAGTGGAAAATAGCCGAAGTTATTAGGGTTCCGAATCCCGGTAAACCGCTGACTGAAGTCAAGTCATATAGCCCAATATCGCTTCTCCCGATTACATTGAAGGTCTTCGAGCGAATCCTTCTTAATCATCTTAAACCAATTACCGACACAAATTCCCTCTTGCCTGATCATCAATTTGGCTTTAGAAGCCAACACTCTACAGTTGACCAAGTGCATCGAATAACCGATGTAATTGAACGAGCAATCGAGTGTAAGTTAGTCTGTTCAAGCGCATTCCTTGCCGTTTCGCAAGCCTTTGATAAGGTATGGCACGAAGGCCTAAAATATAAACTTCGACAAGCTTCTACCCCAGCAATTGTCTTGTATTTTAGGTTCATACCTGGAAGACCTACTCTTCCGTGTGAGACACGGAAACGAATATTCCACTTTTAAGACAATAAAGGCGGGGGTGCCGCAAGGAAGTGTACTTGGCCCTCTGCTATATTTGCTTTTTACCCGCGATATACCGCAAACGGGCGACACTGTCCTAGCCACATTTGCTGATGACACTGCCATTTTTTCAACGGCTAAAACAGTCGAAGAAGCAACTGCCAAGTTGCAACGTGCCCTTACACTGATTAACAATTGGACAAAGACTTGGCGAATCGCGCTTAATGAAAACAAGTCTGTCCACGTGAACTTCACTCACTTCACTTCACAGTACGAATTCCTTACGCGAACGAGGCGAAATATCTCGGTCGAACACTCGACGCTAAACTCAAGTGGAGAGCACACGTCAAGAAAAAACGTGAAGAGCTTGAAATCAAATATAGAGATATTTACTGGCTTATTGGAAAGAATTACAAGCTTAGCTTAGAGAACAAACTGCTGTTATACAAGCAAGTGCTAAAAGCGATCTGGACATATGGTATACAGCCTTGGGGTTGTACTAAAAATAGTAACATTAATGTAATACAGACATTCCAAAACAAAGTTCTTCGAGGTATTGTTAATGCGCCGTGGTACATTAGAAATGATGATATCCACAGTGACTTAGGAGTCAAAAACGTTCAGAACGTAATTAAAATGTTTGCGCGAAAACATAATAATCGATTACAAGGTCATACGAATATTTCTCTTCAACAGATCCTCGACGAGACAAATTTACTGCGCCGTCTGAAAAGGACTAAGCCTCTCGATCTAGCGCGGTGACTAGCAGCGCGTAATTTTTCTAAAGGACACAGGAATTTTCAATGGAAAATAAAATGCGATAGAAGAACTGCTTGTTGAGTGTGAACTCAGTCGTGGTTTGCAGAAGGGTGGTGTTTTTTAGTGAGTAAGAATCTCACACTACTATAGGCTCCGGACCTATAGTGTCTATGAAGATTTCTCACCTTCCCACGAAAAAAAAAAAAAAAAAAAAAATATATACAAGGTGCGGCAAAAGTGATGTCATAATGTCAATGTACCATCATTTTTGCAAATGGCATCAAGTGTCATTGTGCTTTGATATTTATGTTGTAGACAAATGGAGAATTAGTTGATAGCAAGTAATGGAGCCATACACACCTGAAGAACGCGGAATTATTGTTACTGCATGTTTGATTAGTTTCCGGTCTGTTGTTTTAACGCAGCGTGAATTTCGTCGTCGTTTTCCCCATCGTCCTACAACATGTGCGCGAACAATTAAGCGTTTGGCTGAGCGTTTCGAGCAAATATCAATGACGTGGCAGAGGAAGTCCGAGAGAGTCCACAAACATCGGCGTAATAACGATGGACACAATTTGGCATCAGCAGACGTTCGTTGAGCCGAACTTTGGTGAAAGACCTGAAAATGTTCCCTTATAAAATACAAACCGTTTACCAATTGCTTCCTGCTGACCGTAAAGTGAGGTTAACTCTTTCCCGTGCTCTGTTAAACTGTTAAGCCTGGTGCAGAAGACGATGATTTCGTCCAAAATCATAATGAGCGACGAAGCCCATTCCCACTTAAGTTGTTATGTGAATAAACAAAATTTGCATTTCTGGGGCATGGAGAATCCACATGAAATGCACGAAGAGCAATTACCACCTTAACAGTAACTGGTGCGAGCTACAAGCAGATGTAAGACTAGTTTTTTTT
This sequence comes from Volucella zonaria, assembly GCA_963966105.1. Lineage (NCBI taxonomy): Eukaryota > Metazoa > Arthropoda > Insecta > Diptera > Syrphidae > Volucella > Volucella zonaria. Next base: position 109,896,522 of record OZ014532.1, on the reverse strand, counting down.
TTGCAGCAAGGTCCATTGTTAGTTCCAGCAGGCCAGGGCCACCGCTCACACAGATTGAGCAACAATGGAGATTTTGAATCACCAATTTCCAGGCCCGTTTTGGCCAGACTTCTTTAAATTTGGAGCCAGATGTTTTGCGAGCAGCAATTCAAAATGCCGTAAAATGAGTACAAATGTGCATCAACTCAGGAGGTGGTCATCGGTAACAGCCCGCTGAGTTCCCCTAATTATGTCGATATCAGGCTTTTTTGAGATTGGGCCCCTGTGTTTACTTTACTGTAGGATGCTATAGAAGTCACATGACAGCGTGTCACTTTGTCTTAGACCTTTTTTGACAACAAAGGTCTCGGTTGCCAAGTCTAGGCTCTATATGTATAGCTCGTCTCTATAAATGCTGTCATACGCGGCCTGAAAATCGACGAAGAGATAGTGGGTATCGATTTGAACTTCTTGTGTTTTTTTCAGTATCTGCCGGAGCGTGAACATATGGTCGATTGTGGGCTTTCTTGAAACCGCACTGATAGGGACCAGTCAGGTTGAAGACAAAGGGCTTCAGACATTCACACAATATGGCAGATAAGATCTTGTATACGATGTTGAGGAGACTTATGCCTCCGTATTTGGCGCAATTGAGGGGTCTCCTTTTTTATGGATCGAGCAAACGGTAATGCGATTCCATTCATCAGCTATACACTCTTCTGAACAGATCTGAGAAATATGTTGGTTCATGCTCCCCACAAAGTCATTTCCAGCAGGTCCAGCTGATGTGTTAGATTTTGGTTTAGATATTGCTATCCTTACTTCGTTTTGGTGTTGGCTATCAGTCTAACTTGAATTGTGTATTGTGCTTGACGGAGGGATATTGGGCTTCTTCGCCATTATGCAGTCTGCAGACAAAATTTTTCTTTCTTCAACTCTACATGTCTACATTCTATGTATATGTCCGCACGCCTTGGCACGTTCTTTTTACCTGTGGTAAAACTTCCGTACGTTATTCCTGGAGTATTACCTCTTAATATTTACGATCGCGCGCTTCTCGTAGTCTTTTGTCTTCCTCTGCTCGTAGAATTCACAAGCAGCTCTCGGGTTTCTTTGCACCCCCGCTTTGTACTCTTCTTGTTTAGCTGCATGTGCTTGCCGGCATTATTCACCAAACTAGAGATTTATTAGTGGTGGTCGGATGAAATCCAGCATATTAGGTGCGGCGTCTCTGATGGCACGTTGGCAGCATTGCCACAGATCTTCGGAACTTGATGCTGGCAGTATAGGAGTATAGGAGTTGTTTAGAGATTTCAGGATACGCGTTGCACGAAGATTCTAGCGGTCTCTTGCGATTGCAACTTTTCTACGTTGTTTTTTGTTGTGGCGCTTGGGAAATCCGTATTCGCATTTTGTCTGCAACAAGGTGACAAGGTGTCTTGTCGGGGAGCTCGTAGAAACATTCTTTGGTACCGTCGTCCTTGTATTCCGTAGGAGTATGGGCGCATATTAGGCTTATGTTAACGAATTTAGCCTTGATGCGGATTCTCATAAGGCGCTCCTAACATGTCGTAAGGTCTAGACTCCTTGCCTAAGACTGCTGAATATGGCAAATCCGCATCCGAATAAGCACTGTGTCTTTTCCTTATAGCAATCACCATAATATATATCACAGTTTTTCATCCTCCTTATGTCCGGCCTATCCCATCGCACTTCCTGGATGACAGTAATATTTGCGTGATCGCAGTCCAGAGCCTTTGCTAATTACCCGGCTGCACGTGGCCTATTAAGGGTCCGAACATTCCACGTATAGTTCCGAAGGTCGTTGTCCTTTAAACGTGTGCAGTGGTCGTCAATAGTGAATCAATTTTTATCCATTTTTATTTTGCTATTTTAGCAAGTAACTAAGCCTTAACTCATGCAGTTACCGTGGACCACTGCTAGGAGGTAAGGCTAGCACTACGCTACGAACTTGATTATTGCGCTGCTGGCCCAATCTAAGTTATAGGACACTCAGTAGTTTCCCAATCAATCGCCACGGCTTTCTAACATTCCTGTTAATTTTGGGAAGTTGATCTGCGCTGCTTGGAGAATTCTACGCAGATATGTACATTCTCCGAATTAATCGGACGCAAATTTTAAATACACAAGAAATGTGATTTCTCAAAAGTTCATCTGATTTGATGACACCAGTTGAAGTCCAACATACGAGTACAATTGATGGCATCCCAGGAAACATCTTCCGTGTTTGTGATACATGCACTCCCTAGTAGCTGCGGATGGGTGCATTCGTTTAATAAGTCTTTGGTGTCATCGATAGATATAAACAATCCTAGATTACAGCGGCCACAGATGGGCCTACTGTGATATCCTCCATTTTGAGCTCATATATGATGCCACAATTTGTTAGGAACGCCACTACGTCTTTAGGTGAGCTGGCAGCTATGTCCGCCGCTTCAAGGTAGAATTTATTGTACCTATGTAACGTTACCGTGTTTTGGTTAAGCCATTATAGTCCCATAATATGTGTAGGCTTGTCTGTTTCCTCTCCAGAAATGAAGCTTCTTTTCCGCTAGCCAGGCTTTAATACTTGCTTTTATTATATTAATTGCTAGCCCACAGGATGGTCTTGGTATCATGAACTGAGATGCGGATCCTTTCCTTTCTACTTCGTCTGCTTTTTCATTGCCTTCATGTCCGCTATGTCCTGACACAAAATCAGCTGGACTTTGTTTGTGGTGGCCAGTAGTTGTAGGAGTTGAAGGCAATCCCAGACCAGTTTTGATTTTATTTCTCTGTAATTTGTTGAGTTTGGCCTATGTTCACCTCTGCGTTGCTTTATGCTACCAAATGGCGGCTGCATACGTGATGATAGGTCTCGTTATTGCCATGTACATCTATAGTGTCATTTTGGGATTAGGTCCTAAAATTTTTCCAGCTAGACTCTCGCTGGTCCATAGTGAGGTCCTGGCCTTGTCAATAGTCTTAGAAAGATGAGTGTTCCAAGTAAATTTTTCATCCAGCGTGATTCCTAGCTATTTGACTTCCGTTGAGAACTCTATTGTTTCACCGAAGAGTGTGGCATTTCTAAGTCTTCCTCGCCTTCTTCTCTTGGTGAAGACACCAGATATGTATGCCATTTATTTCTGTAAAATGGTGATGGATGTTATTTTTAATAATACCACCATGTATGTACATATATACAAGGACACAATGAGCAGAGTATCTTCCTCTGTCACAGTTATGATCACAGCCAGAAGTTGTCTTCGTGGGAAAATTGGAAAAATTCCTGGCTCCCTTTTCCCGGATTCTGCGTGCTTCTCCTGGCTACAGATTAAATTGAATATATGTACGAGTATGTACGTTGTAGGTGAATGCGCTCAGTGCATTTATTGAGGACACAGTATGTTCTCTCTTGATAATCAATGCCTTTTACTTATCGTTTCCGTAGTTTTATGGTACAAACAAGCCTTTCCGCAAGGTCAAAGATCGGAACCAAGCAGTATTCCGATATCTTTAACAAATTGGTGGCTCTAGCAATTGTTTGCTTTGCTTTGTTCGCAAATGTGACTGGTTTAGAAAAACTTGATTCAGCTGTGATTATCCTCGCTGCGGCCGATACTGCAAATGGGTGTTGCTTCTTCTTCTACCGGCCATTTTTCTCCGCAAGTCCCACTGCTCTGCAGTTTGTGCAGAAGACCGCATTGTCCTTGAGAAGTTTCAAAGTAGATTGTCATTTCTTTAGACGCAGTTTGTGACTACAGACTGAATTACTTTTCAGTTTGACACGTCCAGTTTAAAACGCACAACTTGTGGCTTTGATTGTTTAAACGTAGATGCCGGAACTTGTTTGAACCAAGATGTGTTGCCTCCTTCGTTATAATCTGCAGGAAGTCCTCCCTGGAAGTTGATGGTTAAAGTGTTCTATTTTATACTGTAAGTAGTTGGTTGTAGTGATGTTGATGGTGTTCGTCGTGATTTTAATGCTGGTGTTTACGGAGGTAGAGTGGCCGATTTTTCCGCTTCTTCGACTGCATGATTGTAAGTGTATCCGCTCGGCTGTATAAACATCCGTTTGGACTTGATGTTGTATAATGACTAAATGAGTGTGTCACAATGATTATTAGGGCAGAACCATGTTCTGGGTCGTCTATGTTTATATCAGGAGCTGTTTGCCATTATTTTGTGAAATATTCAGCCAATGATTGCTGATTTCATCCTATTCCTGTTCTGACCTACATATATATCTGAACAGTTATGCATGGAAGTCATCATCGAGTCTATGTATATTAACCTTGAAAGGTGCCTAATGAATCGGAGTTGGATATCTTTTGATAAAACACATTAATCCATCCCAATTTTTGCAGCGTCTTTCAGGCCAAAGGCCCAACAGGACATTGCGTGGCTGAAGATTAATCTAACATCTCTGGAAAACACTGTTTTAATGCAGTGTTAAAAAACGCAGGTGCTATATTCCGTATTCTTCAAATGCAAGTGCTAATCCTATGAAAATGCGGAAATATGAGAACAAAAAAAGACAATACCACACCGGATCTCTCGACATTACAACATCAGTAAATAAATTCAGTCAACGGTTCAAGGTTTCCAAAATCTAATACATATAAACTAAAAATGAAACAAAACTGTGGATTTTGATAAGACTCTTGGATTTTGCAAACCGAAATAGTGATCTCATTATCACACAGATTATATTATCGTGTCAAAACTTTAACCCAGTCGTCAAAATTATTCAAAATCTCAATATAACCACTATACCAACACAAACACCACCAATAATGAAATGGCAATTAATTTGAAAAACACCGCTAAGCGTACATGCATATGTCATTAGTGTCATAAACATTGTTCAGCAACACTCTTACTGACATTACAGCAGAACCATACAGCGCCACACACAGATTATTTAAAGATCCGCATTGCGCTAGAAAATGCCCTGAATGCATTGATTCTCTATGACCACCAAGTGTCTTATCAATTACAATTCTGTTCGAATTGCTAAAAAGAAAAAAAAAAATACCATCAAAGGTCCCACTGCTCCGCCGGCGTCAACTGATTCAAAACTATTAATATTTCACGACATTCCGAACTATGCGGCTCCAATACTTTTTTTTCCTTATCTTCCGCTGGCGTACGCACATTAGACAAAGATCACCAATTAATGGACACAAAAAACAGAAGAAAAGAAAAGAATAAAAAAGTACCAAATCGCTATGGAACGAAACTTATAAAAAGGAGGAACAGTGCTGGAACATGTCAGTTATATTTCGGAATCCGGGTCTCGAGATGGGGCTTCGTCCTCAAGGCGTGGAATAGAAATAGTTCGTATAGTTTTATTTTCTTTTTTTTTTTTGAGATATTCTTCATCGACTTTCAGCATCGCGCAACAAACGGAATAAAAAGTAAAATGTGATTAGAAAAGAAGTGATGAAAATTTAGTTTTTTCCAAAATAAATGGATCAAGAGTGTACTTTCGAACTGTCAAGGCTGTCAATATGGATAAACTAGATATTTTGGATATTTCGGCAAAAATTTCAAAATTCTCAACAATTATATAATTTGAAAAAGATTTTTCATTAAGATTTTTAACTATATGGTATTCGTACCCTGCTTTTTGATCTGTCAATCACGATTTCTGATTTCCTTACGTCAAAAATCGCCCTACTTCGAACTGTCAATTTCAATTAGAACACCCTGATTTGCGATGTACTCCAATAATTCCATCCAAATACGACTACAAAAAACAAGTGTTGGCTAATTTTCAGATTTGGCTTCAGAATTGAGATTAAAAAAAGTTGAAATCGTCGTTTGGACTTCGTTTTCATAGCTTAGAAACTATAAAATTCATTGATCATGAACTGAGGTACATCTAAAAATAAAGTCTAGAAACAGATAGTGAATATGCAGAAGCGATGACAAAACAGGAAACATTATAAGTTCACCAGACCATTGCCCCAAAAAATTAAATTTGGATTAGTTGGAGAGTTTAATTAAAAAGATTACTTTTTGTGAAATGAAAGAAAGACAAAAAAGTAGACATTCAAACATTTGAAAGATAAGAGCGAAGCAAAAAACACTGAACTATAAGTTTTTTGAAAGTTTATCAATTTCAAATGGTCATAACGATGACCTCCTCTATAGAATAAGAAACGATGTCAAATTGTATTTTAAGTGTCAAATTTCTAATCTCCTGTATATTTAGGTTGTACCTAGAAGCGATGAGATAATAATGTAGGTCTGCAAATGTAACCCACAAGTTTGTCTTCGATTTAATACGTCATTGACCTTGAGTTTTACTATTCTGTGAAAGCAAACAGATGAAAGGATTTTATTTAATTCCAAATACATACTTAGAATAGTACTGGTCGAGAGCATATAATGATGTTTATTACATAAATCCTTGTCACCTAAAATCCTTTTATATACAATGTGCATGATAATAATGTGTGTAACTAGTGCCCCTCTTTTCTTTGACCGATTCTTTAAATTTAGAAAAGTCCATACCTTAAAACATAAAAGTTGAAAGCTACATAGAGTGCTTAACTACTTTTACGTGTGAATGGAATGTATTCTAGTATTAATTTTGAGAGACGAATCCTTTCGCCACTTATTTGGTATTCTTGGAACAATCTCCCTATTTCATTACAGGTCCCTCGGAAGTATATCCAAATACGAGTATCTTCTCGAAGCTTATAAACCGATTTAAGCTCGGTATACTGTACATAATTCCCTTCGAGCCAAGACATCGAATTGCTCGTATTGCTTGTTTTCAAATAAAATGACCTTGTACATTTTTGGGCGTTTGTACAGGGTGGGCCATAATGTATGACCCTTTAACCACTTTACTTTAAAATGTCGGTTGAGGCTCGTGTCGTATGTGCTGTTGCTCCGTCTTGCTGGAACCACATGCCCCTAGTCCCAATATATCCAACCGAGGAATGAAAAATGCATTGCCCCTGTAGCGCCCATTATCCACAGTAACCGTTTGGCCCGCGCCAAAATAAAAAAAAAAACACTCCCCCTGCGTAAACAGCACACCATTCAGTAACTTTGAGTGGACGCAATGACTCTTCGTGCATTACTTCGTGCAGAACCGCAAATTTTGTGTGTTCGCGTATCCACATAGGTGGGCCTCATCAATGAGCCGAAATCACTAACGTATTGTTCATCAAAACCATCGTAACGATTATTCCGCGTTTCTCAGGAGTATTGCGTTCCATTGCTTATTCACACAAACCCTAATTCTGTTTGCTTCACAAATGACAAAACCGAATTGACATTCGACGACATTTATAAATCTCTGGTTCTTTTCGGTAGGGTCACTCATTATGGCCCACCCTCTATATTAAATCCGTTGTGTCGGACTAGAAAGGATGGTCTAATTTGACAATAGCCGACTATAGTCTTTTTGTATCCTTTTTCATTGGATGTACCATATGCTTCCTGTGACCCATTTTTGTAGCGAAGAAGAGACAAGGTTCATGAACACACCCCACACACGTCGACCTGCCTTTTAAATTGATCAGATCATCTTTCAGTACTTTCATTCATTAAAATTCTTAAGCAAACAATCATTAAAATTCTTCAATTCGGAATTTTATAAAATTTTACATTTAATGAGTATAGTGCCATCCCTCTATTTTCTCGGCCGAAACTTTCTTTCATACATACATTTTCTTACCGTAAAATTTAACAGAACCAGATACATTTCGACAATTCAGATTAGTAAAACAGCAGCCATAAAGCGCAATCGTGATCAGATTTCCAAGTCTGTGGATGTGTATGTGTATTTATTAGTTCTTTATTGTACCAAGAGTTATTCAGACCCAAGAATGTAAAATTTTGACTTCGGTACTCTTTTTGTGATTAAAAAATATCTGCCTGGTATTTCCAAACAGAAAAATTGTCTGGGCATTTTTGCTGTAAGTCCTCGACTTAAGGTACCCCATAAAAAAAAAGACACACCGTGTAAGGTCCAATGATCGAAGTGCCTAGGGCATGTCTCCGTAATTGCTGATGAATTTGTTAGAAAAAAATGTTGCTATGGTTTCTCATAAAAAATTGTCGTTTTCATTGAGAAGCTGCATGATTCGGATTGTGTATGGATGAAACTTTAGTATCATTTTCAAAATAATGTGCACTGTTTCATTCCAGTACAGGTCACAATGTTCCATATCGATTTACTCGGATTGCGCATAATTTCGCGTCGAAACTTCAGCCCCATATTCTGGCATCGCTGGCGACGTTGGTAGTCCCGTTGTCTAAACTTTTGAAACCACGACCAGATAAGTTGCGTGCTCGGACCATCACTTACTTATCGAAAATTGAAGTAAGTTCAAAACGAACCAACGAATCACCGCATTTGAAATATTGCTCAACCGCAAACGCGCGGTTGACTCATTGCAACTGGCACATCCGCTAATCACGCGCGGCGAATGATACCTCTCACTTACCTAACCCTGTTAGTGAGTCCTGACATTATATATTTTTTTTTAAGCCATTTTTTATATTCGGTTTTCGGTATGTCCATCAGTGCTTCCGGCGATTTTTCCATTACTTCCTCTCGACTGCTGAAACGCATTGCCCGTAGTGGTTTTTTAACTCGATTGAACAGAAAGAAGGCACAGGGAGCCAAATCATGTGCATTCGATGGCTGTTGAATGATATTTGTTGCATTTTTCGTCAAAAAATTACAAATAATGATGGCACTGTGCGACAGTGCGTTATCATGGTGCAAAACCCACGAGTTTTCTGCCCACAATTCTGGTCTCTTTCGGCGAATTGCTTCACTCAAACATCTCATGGCGCCCAAATACTCGTAATACTCTTTGTTCACTGTCTGGCCTTCTGGCAAAAATTCATGATGGACTGCACCGTTGTAATTCATGAAAACCGTGAGCATTGCTTTCTTTTTTGACTGAAAACGACGTGGTTTTTTTGGTCTCGACTCATTTGGTGAACGCCATTCACTTGACTGATGTCGGGATTGCGTGTCGTACTCATAAACCCACGTCTCGTCTCCAGTAATGATCCTTTTGATGAATGTGGAATCGGATTCAGCCTCGCAAATCATCTCTTTTTCGACGTCAACACGGTCTCTTTTTTGCATGAAATTGAGGTCTTTTGTCACCAACTTTGCTGCTACACGACGGAAACCCAAATCATTAACCAAAATGTCTTGGATGGATCCATAGGCAATATTCAAGTCCTCAGCTATCTCTCTGATGGTTAATTTCCGGTTATTGACCAACATTTCTTTTACTCGTACTTCATCAATGTTTTCGTCGGTTTTCGATGTCAATGGTCTGCCACTGCATTCATCATCTTCGATTGTAAATGATCGTTTTCTTTAGAGAATCGTTGCCGAAACCCTTTTCCAACATTTCCAATGTTCGCGCACCATTAAATCCGTTTTTTACGCAAAATTTAATACAAGTTCGTTGTTGCAAATTTAAATCCATTAAATATCGCCAACATACATAGAGGCTACTTAACTTTTGCAAATGTCAAGCTATGATGCTAAGATTTAAAGGGAATGTCAACAACAGATTTACCAACTTAACAAAAAAAAGAGAACTCAAATCGGAATAATGGGAGCGCCACACGGTGGCTTTTTGATCAAGGTGGCAGTTATGGTTTATTTGAAAATGTAAGTAAGGACCCGAATTAAAGGAAACAAATAGGTCCGATTAGCTTGTTATCCAATAGGCCTGCCAACATAATATCATTGAACTTGAGTTGAAAAACTCTCTTTAAAATAAATGGCACTTGCATCGCCGAAACCTAAACACTTTCTGCTGTCGAATGTTTGTCAACGCCAACCTTCGTTGGAATGGCCACATGTTTGATGTCGCCAAAAATGTTGTGAAATGACTACGTTTCGCCCTCTGATCTGGCCTCAATACATGGTTATACGACATTTTCCACCCAAAATTAGAGTACAATGCTCAAAACTGGTCAGGTGCTCCTATGACATCTGTGCTTGCTAGATGAGGTCCAAAACCGTGTGATAAAACTTATAAGTGACGCCAGTATCGCAACGTTAATAGACACCCTCGAACACCAACATATGACTCTTGCTTCACTTTTTTCTATCGTTATTTGAATTGGCACTCACCGGTCTATAAAATTTTGATCCAAAGAGTAGATTCTCATAATGTTATTGTAGAACTCCAAACGTTTCTCTGGATCCCGGGATTGTGCGTCCTTTTACTGATGAAATATATGCATGCTTTCTAGATGTAGATCTTTCCAGCTATGAGTCTTGCTTAAGTTAAAATGTTTGCTAACTTGTGCTAGATTGGTATTTAGATAATTTCCGATGTACTTAAAACACAATCATAGCTTTGAATTGCTTCCATCTTACCACGATGTGAATCACTTGCCGTTTTCCGCGTGGATAAGATCGGCTGAAGGAATTTTTGCCCATCATTGTCCAGGTTGAATGTGCCGTTCTGCCTGACAGGGGAATGTTGAAAATCAACACCGTTCATCAGTCTACGGACCTAGGTCTTCCATATCCGCAACACTGACATACTCAGTCTCTTTGTTCATCCAGGCCATGTTCGTTGCAGGCTTCTGCTCGTACATTGTTAAATTTCCAAATGTCTTTCCTGCTAAAACACCTCTCAATTTCGTCGAACTGTAATGTATGGAAAGCGCGTGGGGATTGTATATGAAGTGTGTTTGGTTATGCTGATGTTCTTTTCTGCCAGCGCTAACGAAGTCTTCGCATCTTTCAATTCTAACCGCATCTTCTCTGCACAATTGCTGATTTATCGAAGTTATAACATCATTTGCAGTCCCTAAAGCTTTGCTCGTCGTAAAGATCAACATACGAGTAATTATGTTTCATACAATCATAATAATAAATTTCATTTCCAGTGAGGTTCTAGCAGCGGCCTAGTCTTCGCACTTCGTTAGCACATGTTCTACTTCACAATCCTTACCGATATTGGTAAACCCGAAAGCATCCATGTCCCGATAGAATGGTAAAAGTTTACCTCAACATGTTTTTTGGTTGTCCACCCTTTGATGTTTGGCAAGAGTTTGTTTGTCCAATGTTCTTTTGCTAAAGTGTCCCATCGCCTTTGCTACTCTACCTGTGCTTCTTCATCATTCCACTTTCGTCTTAAAATATAGTTGCCGATATTTTTGCTTCCAGTCCGATAGGTATTCGCCTAACCATGATGCTAATTGCATCCGCCCAGACCTTTTGATATACGAAACATACTCTGAGTGATGCTCTTTTGTGTGCAGAGTTTATGCTTCTCATGTACGTCGTTATACTTAGGTTGATGCCCCCATAGGAGGTGCGTTCATCAGGATTAATTTGCAGCGTTCTTATAAGTGGCTGGATCCTCTATTATTTCTCATTAGCCTATAAACTTTGGCAACTGTGCGAATGGTACTTAACGCGAGTCTATGTTTTAGCAACAACTAGTAATGCGTTGTCATCCTCATATCTGATGGGTTTATTTGTATTGGTCTGGACATTCGCAATACTTCGTTGTACATTATATTCCACAAGACTGGGCCTAGAACTGACCCCTGTAGAATTTTTGACATAGAACGTCACGAACGTGTTGTACTATTTTTTGCCGCCATTTCACCCGGTCCAGTCCTCCGCAGATGATTTTTTCAAGTATTTGCTCTACTTTATACAGCATGCATAGGGGTCCGTAGGGATGAGTACACAAATCTGTCTTTTTCTTTGTTGTAAGAACGTTCCTACTGCTAGGTATCTTGTATAAAGGTGCTCGAAATCTCTGTTTCTGTTAACCATTCAACCATTCGAGGTGCGTTGCTTGTTTTTTTATTTCGTTTTCTGCTAACAAGACTTCCGCCCTTGCAGCGGATTGTATTATTTCCGCATCTTCTACTGTTCTTCGCGAAAGATTGTGACTGTCCATCTTAGGGAACAACCTTCAGATTTACCGGTTCCGCTGCTGTTACACCTTTTGCTTGTTCATTACGTTCATGTATGCACTTCCTAACACTTATGTCGCAGAACTCTTTTATAGTTTCCGTAGGTAATCTTCTTTTCCCAATTCTTTCAATACAATATATCGCTGTTGAAGGTCTCAATATTTCCTGGGTTGATTAATGGTTTAGAATTGCAAAGGCTTCCAGCATTGCTACTGGTTGCTCCTCGTTTTCCCTCGTACATCAGCGTCAACTTCACTGAGTATCTGCTAGAACTCTGCCACGCTCGCGCTCGGCGGAGAGTTGTAGCTGCATAAGTGGACGAAGTTTAGTCTTGGTGGGTGTTTTCTAAGTTCTCTTGTGGTGAGAAGGGATTGTCCGCCAGTCCGGCTTTTTCAATGGTAGAAGTATCATCTACTTTATTTTTTCCTCTTTTTCCCATGTTTTTATTGAAGTTAAGGGCAAAACTCTTTAGCTAGCCAATATCTGATATCTATCTCTTCTCATCAGAGTTTCCGTAGCGTTTTCTCCTGTAAAGAAGTCGTAAGGTTTCCTCTGATATAATGTTTTGAGGAAAATTCTGTTGGTTTATAGCATATAATGTTTCAGAGTTATAGATACCACTGAATACAAACTCCTGTCCTTCAACATTTAATTGCCCAACACGCTATACTAAGTCGACTTTATTTCTTATTTAACATATTGTTCTTGCATGGCAAAACACGTTCAATATTTCTTGTAGCAATTTAAGAGAGGATTTTAGAAATTTATTATGCATATCTAGAATATTATACACAACAGAGGACTAAGCTCGCATAAGTACACTTTTGATCTAAATAAATTGAAACCGCTAACCTAAATTTTTTTGCTCTTCGACTTTAGATACTTTAAACAATTTGTTTAATACCAAAATGTTTAAATAATAAAATACAGTTAAATTAGCAAAAATAAATAAATAAATATAATAAAAGGAATAAAAATGAACAAAACACTCATAGTGCTGTGTGCTGTGTTAGTGCTAAGCACATGCATCTCAATCGCCGAAGGTGCCGGAAACGCACCCAAATCGCGATCACCTAGATATAGATCACGTGGTCCCAAGACATTAAGAACCCAAAGCAGAAATTTTATAGAAAAACCACAAGCCGATCTGCCAAAAGTTGACGAATTCGATGAGCTCTTCACCGAAGACGATTACAATTACGAAGATGAGGACTTGAATGGTGAGTGATGACATCTAATGATAATAATTGTTTTCTTATCAGCACTATTTTAATGTTTACCATAAGCAATCGCCACGCTTCAATTGACCTCATTATCAATTTAATTCGCACTTTATGGGCAAACATTGATTCCCACCGATTATATAATGCAAAGTACTCGTACATACGAGTAGACAATAGAATCACTTGTCGCTGTTACTCGTCGTCATGTGTAATTAAAAAATTTTCAATGCTTCCTTGCTGCAACACCATAACTTAGATGAATTGAAATAGGAATGGGGAAGAATGCAGCTGTTAATAATTTCGCTGCTACTAATAGTTTTCTATTGAAGTTAGACATGCAAATTAATCACTCAATTAGTCAACTGACCGACTCGGAGACTATGGCAATAAAACCGTCGGGGCGGCCTAGCACTCTAAGGGTAGGTCAGTAAGACACACCACGAATTCAACTATTATAATCGTTTATGTATACATAAATGGCCGAAACTTTGTACTCTGACGTATGCGTAACATACTCTTTGTAGGATTACACTAAAGCAAACACTGTGACCTAGTTTTCTTACAAATTAGTGAAATCATTTAAAGATACATGAACATATGACTTTGCACTTGATTGGCAGTTTTGACATCTGTTTACAGTTGAAGAAATGCGTGCAAGGCAATGGAACAATGGATATGTGTTGCATTTTTTTAATTGATTTACCATAAGCTACCTATACATTGTTGCAATATGACATTTGCCTTCAAATGACAGCCGACATTGTTCTTTTCGGTTTATAATACAATAGATTGCTTTTTATGTAAGCAGTATAGATTTTAAAGTCACGGATTCCCACACTATACGCTTAGTTTACTAACACGGTGTGAAATTGGCAATCCTCTCTACCAAGCCCGATCAGTTAGATGGTACAAGTTGCCTTCTTTTTCTGCACATAAGGTAAACTGAGTTTCATATCGTAAATCCCATACTTCGATTACTTTCAATACCATTCGACCCGAACATTGGCACCCAGAGTGCTCTCTATCTATCTGGACAAAGAGTATGCCTGAGTGCCATAAGGCAAAGACTGCGAAGCATCCGAGCTACGTTGACTATTTCTCTTACATTGCTCACCGAAATCATATCTCAATTGGTCCATCGATTCGCGTGCTGTGTGACATGCAGCGCCGTCTTGCTGGAGCCACATGTCGACCAGGTTCAGCTCATTCTTTTTGGGCGCCATTGACGGTAACGTTGTTTTCATGGTCATATTTGAAAAAATGGTTTCGCCGACCATAAACCGCACCAAACAGAGTCTTTTTTCTTGTGCATTGGCAACTCTTATATTACCTGAGGTTGCTCATCGGCAAATACGACAATTTTTTTTGTCAGCCAGCAAAAAAATTTATTTGCCGAAGCCATTTTTTCGATAAAAAGCGGATCTTCCTCCAGCTTTTCTAAGGCCCCCTAATCGAAAATTCAACGCTGTGGTGTTCGGCTTCAGTTCACATCCTAGTGTAAAATTTTCCACGTATTCGAGTATCACAATCCCAATTGCTGCGAACGGCGATGAATGGACAAATCACGGTCTTCATTAACACTGGCGGATACAGCAGCAATATTTTCCTCTATACGCACTCTACGCATACGGGTAGGTGGCTTGATGTCCAATAGCTTGAATTTGGTGTGAAATTTGGTCACTATGGCTTGAATTGCTTACTCAGTATGTCGATTAAGAAAACCGTAAAATGGTTGAAGTGCGCGAAAAACATTCTTCACAGAGCACGACTTTTGATAATAAAATTCAATAATTTGTTGTTTGTTGTAAGTCTTTCCATGATGAAATGGCAATGCTAACTGAGAATGCTTCACTTTGACACATGTCGAATCACGTGAGAGCTGTGACCAAACAGCAAAAAAATCACCCTTTATGTTGTGTTTCAGCAGCTGTCAAAGTTAGCAATGACATAAAACTGTCAAAATGTTCAGTAACGTTTGCCATTTCATCGTGCATCATGTTGCACATATCGAATGTGCGAAAATTATTAAAAACTATTACCAAAATTCCGGCTCAGTTGTAAATACGCAACGTGAATTTCGTAGTGAGGTCGGTCGTCATAATGGTCTTCAGTGTGCAGGCAATTCGTCGCACTGGAAAAGCTTGAGCGTGAATACACCCTCTTGGATCTTAAACCACCAACCAAACAGAGATTAGTGCGAAATGAAGAAACATAACTGCCATAGCGGCCAGTATCGAAGAAGACCCAGAAATGTCTATTCGGCGCCAATCAGCTGAATTGGGCATCGCCGGATTTTGATCAAAAAAATGTCTTTTAGGACGAGGCCAATTTTTGGCTCAGAGGCTATGTCAACAAGCAAAATTGGTCAATCAATCCAGAAGTGTTCGGCCAAGCATCAATGTATTCACAAAGATTGGTTGTTTGGTGTGGTTTATGGCATGGCGGCATCATCTGACCTTATTTCGTTCGAAATGAGGAAGGAGACATCAAAATACAGCCAGAATCAATTTTATATCTCACACCGTTGTTCTTATCTGGTCACTTTATAAATAATGGGTCAACAGGTAGTCTGGAAGTTTTCGCTAATTTAAACACACATTTATTGTAAAATCAATAGAAGTTCGGTCTATGGCAATTGTGAATGGAACACAACATCGTTCATGTCACCATCACAGCTTCTGTTGCAAGTGACCATCGGAAGGTCAAAATTTTCGAGGACTTTTTGAAGAATAAGTGGATCAATGGCTGCAATTTCAGTTTGGATGTTATGTTTGAGATCCTGAATTGTCACTGGGTTATTGGCACAGACCTTACTCTTCAAATATGCCCACAGGAAAAAGTCTAAAAGTATCAAATCGCATAACCAATCAACTTCTTCTCTAACCGAAATAATGTGATCTTCAAATTCCGTATGCAATAAATTGATTGATTGATGGCTTATGTTGGGGGTACCGGTCCAAAGGCTTCAATTGTTGTGTAATTTGGATTTTATAGATGTACAAATGAAGATCAACTTTTAAAATTCGCTGTAAAGTACCATAAGTGAGGCCCAATTGTTAACTACGGCGACTGAGGAGCCTAGCTGGTTTTGAACACTTTCGCTCACAGTGGTAATATTTTGGCGTATACGTGGTGGCCGAGCATGAACCAGTTTCATCAAAACGCTTCACTATTGCACGAATTTTGGACTCACTAGGACGATTAGGTTGATCGAAAAATTCACGAATTTTATGAAATGCTACTTTTACAGATCGCCCTTTTTCGTAATAAGATTGGAAAACTAAAATGCGCTGTTTCATGGTAAACGACCACATGACTAAAATTGCCAAAGATCAACCACATTGAATTCAGTAAATGACAGTAATTGACACCCAGCATTCACAACATCTGTTGTCTCACCCTCTTCTCCCTTATGACTAATCCTACAACAAAGGTTCAATCTGATTGCGAATAAGGCCTTGTAGATTCGAACACCAATAACACAATTCGGTTAGTTGATAATACATATTCCACTCTCTCTGCTTCAATTTTTAGCTTACGTTGCAGTATTGTACAACAGCTATCCTTGCAATCATATTTTATATCGATACGTCGCAAATTCAAAACTTCTTTCGCTTTGAAGCAATTTATGCATTTGCAATCCCTGAAAGCGTGTCTTGACTGTTCGCATTTTGCGCATATTTGCTTGCGCTCTTTGAGGTGTGGTTACAAGGTGGTGACAACATTTAAACTGTCATACACTGGGCATCTAGCCCATTCAATATTTATTTTCCTCGTTTCCGTTAACGCATTGGATACATTTCCGTCGACTTCAATTAAGGCGTTATTATACTCGTAAGTCCGTAAATTTTTAAAGATTTAAATGGTCTGCTTCCATGTTATTCTGGTCTTCCATCGCATGTATAATTCTACTTTCACTTATTAGTAATTCTGTTTCTGGCATTTTGGGAAGATGGATTTCATGATTTTCCGCCATTTTTCTCCTTTATTTGTTTTACTAAGATAGTTTGCGCTTCTTTATTTTCGCAGTGTATAGTTATTCCTCAATTATGTCCGTTGGATATGCTATTAACTCCTACGTTTAGAAATGAACATACATGTGTCACAAGTGTCAGGCGATTTTAAGTCAGCGTATTTGATGATACTCGTATGTAGATACCAGCTACGGCGTTTTGTGTCACGTGCAGTTTCGGTGATAGGAATTGTTTATGGGCTAATTCTGATCAGGATGCAATGAAAGTGAGTCTCATGTATGAGACAGAGGATCTCTGCTTTCAACTCAGTGTAGATGCTAATAGATCTTCTGAGTGACCCCAATCTGGCTGAATTGTCCCTTTTAAGGACTTCAACCCGTTTGCTGGTTTCCCCATGTGTTTCGATCTTCTCGGAAAAGCTTATACATTTTGCTTCGACCTGTGGATGAAGATCGGTGGATAAGAGAGATCTCGGATCAGGTGGTGCTCACATATGGAAGGCGAACTAATCCAACTTGGAGTGCGCCAGAGACAGCTCTAACTTGACAGACTTATTGGTTGAGGTCGAGGTCCACCCTAAACTGCAGTATTTAAGTAAGTTAGTAAGCTTACCTATTAGCTTCGATCTGTAAGGATTTCAATCTTCCTGCAAAGTTGTCTAAAATCCTTGTTTATAAGTTTTGGGTTTGCTTGCACATCTTTTTTCCACCACGAAATGGGCGATCTGCGATAATTTTCCTGACTGGACATCTCAGTTCAAAATATTTGGTTGGGACACGGTTCAGATTTTGAACAGCTTCTTCTACCTACTTTTGTTGCGGAATTTAAGCGGAGATGAGGGACTTACCAGGTTCAACCTTAAAGCGTGTTCATTTCGTTTTTCATGCATTCCGCCTTTTCTGCAGAGAGGCCGAGACCGATTCTAAATTCGATGTACTTATGGTCTGACAGTAGTATTTTCAGCAGATAACAGGTCTGTTCCAGGACTGCAAATTTGTACAAAGACGCATTTAAGAGAGTAATTTATTTCCCTATCCTGCCAATTCTTACAAATTTCTAAGCGAAATTTTTCTTTGGGAATTGCAAAAACGTCAAATATTTAAGCGAAAAAGTTTTATGTCACCTAAAATGTATATAAGTACTTAGTAGTGGCTGAAAAATACTATTTTTACCAAATCTGTCAAAAATATCAAAATTTCTTTAAAAAAATTAGATTTTTTTCTTCGGAAAATCCCTAATATCTCCGCAATTTCCAATTATTTATAATTTATAAAATCTTCAAATTTAACCGAATTTTTTCGAAACCACTATTGAACCACTCATCCACTTACTTCCGACTATACGAGGGTTGTCTGAAAAGTTTCCGATCGAACAATAATACAAGACATTTTTTCTCAAATTTTTTTTTTTATTTTTCTACATAGTCTCCTTGTAACTCTACACACTTCTCCCAGCGATGCTCCCATCTCTCTAACCCGTCCAAATAGTACTTGGCGTTTTTCTCTGCAAAATAATTGTTCACGAAGGTGATTGCCTCCTCATTTGACGAAAATCTCAAAGTTTTTAGATGAGGGAACAAAAAGAAGTCGCTTGGGGCTAGATCTGGTGAATAAGGTGGATGGTCAAGCAGTTCAAACCGTAATTCATGGATTTTCGCCATGGCCACCGCTGAGGTGTGAGACGGCGCGTTGTCTTGTCTTTACTATCCCAAAAAACAGTCGCCATCACTTTTCCAGCCGAAAAAACAGTTTTTTGGAGCCGGCTCGCCCTTTGCAGTCCACTGTTTTGACTGAATTTTTATTTCGGGCGTATAATGGTGTATCCAAGTTTCATCTACAGTAATTAATTGGCGCCAAAACTCGGAGTTATTGCGCCTAAATTGCGCCGACAGAGCGTTGGAAATGTTCATTCGAACACGTTTTTGGTCTAACGTAAGCAAGCGCGGACAGCTTTCTCATGTCTAAATCTCGATTTAATATGTAACAAACACGTTCTTTGGACATTTTCATAACCTCAACTATCTCTCTCACTTTAATTCGGTGGTCGTCTAACACCATTTGGTAAACTTTAGCAATGTTATCGTCAGTGGTTGCAGTTTTTGGACGTCTCGAACGTTCATTATCTGCCCAGCTCTTACGGCCACGTTTAAATTCAGCTGCCCAAAATTTCACTGTGGTAAATGATGGTGCAGAGTCCCCATACACAGAGTCCAACTCATTTTTGATTTGCGTAGGCGTATTGCCTTTCAAAAACAAGAATTTAATAACAGCTCGATACTCATTTTTTTTCCATTTTCAAAAAAAAACACTCACATCGACTCACGCAAACGACTGTCAACTAAAAACTGCGAGTCCAAAATAACTGAAACTTCGGTAAATAATTGTCAAAGATACATAACTAGCATTCACTAGCTTTTATTGACGAGTGCCGCTATCTTTACATTGCGGTCTGAAACTTTTCAGACTACCCTCGTATACAGATACAACCACCCACCGCCGAACGAATGATCTTTCAGATGCCCCGAATAGTTGTTTTTTTTTTACATAAACCTGTAATTACTTAGATTTTTTGTGGTGTTTTTATTTTTATTAAAATATGGCTCTTAACAGTTATTTATGAAAAATAACATCATTTAAATATCCGCTACGAGCACATCTACATGCTTTCATACTAACATCAAAATTTTCAAAGACGCGCCCACATAGCACCGCATTAAGATCATCAATTTCGGGCCAAATATTGTTTTTTAACTGTGCAATTGTTGTTGTGCACAGATGAAAATACCACCACCGTTGAGGATACTGTCTAGGAAGATTCTAATTCATCGATTCGTGATCGTGCGCAAGAGCTTGGCCTGCACCCATCGACTTTGTGGAAGATTTCGCGCAAGGATTTTGATTAACATGCTTGCAAAATTCAATTGCTGTATTAATTGAAGCCAGGCGATCATCATCAGTCGGAAGTCGGTCCAGTTTTGACCATTAAACTGTGTTCAGTGATGAGGCTTACTTCTGTCTCAATGGATTTGCTAATAAGCAAAATAGTCAAATTTGGAGCGAAGAAAATCTACCGATGCATTGTTTGGTATAGTATATTGGCTCTCCGCACATACTTCTTCAAGAATTATGAAAATCGAAATGTCACCCGTCAATGGACAAAGGTGCCCAGTGTCGAACCGCGATTAACGATTTTGTATGTTTCGAAAAGTGCATTATCATGGTCTGCAAGGCATTTGCTTTCAACAGGATGGTGCCATATGCCATCCTGTCCGCGAAACCATCGAGTTACTGAAGGAAGTGTTTGATGACAACATCATCTCCAAATATGAACCTATGGGGTTTGCCTCTAAGATTTTGTGATTTGACTCCGCTGAAGTATTTTCTGAGCATTGAGCGGACCATTCGTGAGATACGGCCTCAATGCTAGAAAAAATGGTCGAAAACTAAAGCTACAGAATGATGGTTCCTGAAACATGGTGGCCATATGCCCGAAGACATTTTTCATCATTTGTGGCATGAGATTATTATTATATACAACATCTTTATGTTTTATATCAATTTCAAATTTTACAGCTCTGAAAAAAACTTTGTATTATACGGAACTAGTGCCCTAGTCGATCAGAATTTGATCAATATTCCTTTGTCAATATTGAGGTTAGAGAACTGTGTACTAATAATATTTCGCCCTGCAGCAATCACAGTTATCCTTATTCCATTTCCTGTGGTGTCGTGCTATGCTTTCCGATTGAATTACCATGGATGTCCTCCAATTTCAGTGTCAATCTTAGGATGTCGAAACGTAAAGTGTTTTACTTCAGTGTTGGCGTATCAGGCTGATGTTGGCGAATTTAGACTTAGGTAGTGATGATTTTAATAAACCATTCGCTTATATGGCGAATGATCAAGAGGGCTGGACTAGTTGTTTGACTACAAGCGGACTGTTAAAATACCGAACATTCGTTAACCCCTGGTATAATTCCCAAACGGGCGGACCATCTGCGACCAATTGAGCAAAATAGCCGGATATTCCAGTAACCTACTTCGGGGATAAGAGAGCTGCCATTGACCCATTAGGGGATCATACGGCACCATCTCTGTTAGTTAGTTCACATAGTCTGGTTCATTAAGACTTTTATCTCTTAAAATTGTTTACACATTATCAGGTATAACATCTAGATCCATATTAAGTTCGGCCATTATTGGCTGTCTACCAGATTGACATTAAGGCCCCTTACATAAAATATGAGTATATGTACTTCATTTACAATTTAAACATTTATATAAAGAGTTCATAGAACAAATCTTTCTATGTTTACTTCAAAAACTTCCCTCCAAATCTAGTACACCGCATGCTGTTGACAAAAAAAAAATAAAAAATAAAAAAAAGCCACATGGGCATACTACCTCGGCGTAAAATCGGAGACTTTACAAATTTATTTGTATCGATCCTTTGAAAAATAAAAAAAATTTATAATAGTATATTTATAGACCGTGTTCCAAAGAAGATCTCCATTTAAAATGCTCAGGGTTCTTTCTTTATCCAGTGTAGATGCCTTAGCGGTACTCCCGCAGTATAGGGCACATCTCTATAAAGTGAAAAACTTCCTCTCCCGTACTGTTGATATACAGATTGCAGAAATTGGCAACTCAGGACGATACGGAATGAAATTTAGTGGGAACAGTTCGCCTTTTACTCTCATTAGTAGGCTTATTTTTCCAGTTGAGTTACTGTTTAAAAACTAAATATGTACCACTTTGTAGATCATATCTCAGTTGCGAGTACATTCTACGTTAAGAATTCTGAGAATCGTTTATACATTTCTCGTATATATCTTGTCTTAATAATGCAAGCAGTGCATTAAGTTTCGATCTTAAAGTACATCTTGTCCCCTTTGTCGTTAATCTGAAGTTGAAACAACATTCAGACGCTATCCGTTCCCAGTTTTGACGAAGGAGGCCTCTTACAACTTTCTTCTACGCCTCACATTTAATGGCTGAAAGAGTCTTAAGACATATGGTAATTTGTGCCTCCCCCAAATCGGCTCTACCATATGTTAATTCTAAATAGAAGGAAAGCACACCAAACTCTCACTATTATGGTGGCTCAATCTAATTCCGACCATCAAAAAGTGTTCTCGTTTACAGAAATGAAAATCCATTTATCTATCCTTTCCACGTATCCGGTTCAGTTGGGAAAATTTGTAGCATATTTGTAAAAAAAATTAAAATGTTTTAATAAACCGCTTGTCGGAGTAAATGCTAATCTGACTAAATGCTAATCAGTTTGCACTTGCTCTAGTCAACTAAGCAATTGAACCAAATGTCGCCAAAAGCTTACAAAACTATAAACTTCAACGATTCCGCTTTCACAGAATTATTCTAGGAACTATTCCGACTATTCCGCCTCGAATTTGTGGCGTCAAAGACTACGACAAAAATGTTAATCGCAATGAAATCATCATGGACTTGGTTCTATTTTTTGCCAGGGATTGTGACATTAATTTCAACTTCGGTGGCATGAAAAGTGGCATCAACGATTTCCAAATTCATGGATGTGTTCGTGTCGTCATGAAGCTTACGATCATCCGATCGGTGCCCTTAGCTGGTGGCTTGCAGATATTTTTCCTTAACAATCTAAATGTCGACTTTAATATGGCTCACATTCGCATATCCACTTTGTTGGATGTGCCTGGATTTAGTGATTTATTGAGAAGAATTATCGTGGAGCAAATTAGACCAGCAATGGTGTTGCCTAATAAATTAATAATGAAGTGCCTGGTACTTCCTTGAAAATGCCAGAACTAGAGCGTATTTTGAAAATCCATGTGGTAGAGCAAAGGATTTAAAGAAAAAAGGCATTGGTGTATTGAACAAAGGTAAATCGGGTCCCAAATCATTGACACTACTGTCAACACCAAATGGGACTTCTAGTGTGAGGCAATAGTGGAAGTTACTTGGCGTAGTATACTTGTATTAAGACTTTTCGATTAGGATCGCACTGGGGATGACGAATAGCTCGTCAGAGCATCTGTAGAGATCATTATCATCACAGAGAAGTACTGGATACGTAGTTAACACTTGAAGAAGCCAAACATGACCGATTACACGTTCGCTTAACCTGGTACAAGTTAACAGCCGATTCTCAGATCCACATAGATTTCACTCTTCAGAGAAGCCCAAACAAAGCAATCTAATCGTGTTAAATCGTATAATCTAGGTGGCCATTTTATGTCAATATGACGTGAAATTAATCGACCTGGAAACTTAGACCGCAATAGCTTAATGTTTGCACGTGTTGTATGACTGGTAGCTCCATCCTGTTGAAAATAAAGATTATCTGTTATTATTTCTTCAATTTGAGGCCACAAAAAATCTTCAACCATTTGCCAATAGCGCTTTCCACTGACAGTAACAGCTGTTTTATTTCCATCTTCGAATCAGCAACACTGTGCTACAGCAGCAATGTTCTCAGTAAAGCGTTCATTTTTTGGTCCACCAGACCTTTTTTGACCCTCGACAGAACCAGTTGCTTTAGATTTTTTCACTAATCTTTGAATTGTAAATCAACGATTAACTACAACAAAAATTCGCGAATTTTACGTCTTTAAAGATTGACCATTTTCATGCAATAATAAGTTTGTATAACTTTAATGCGTTGTTCTAGCGTATAACTATCCATTGTTAAAATTGTACATGTGTCTACTTAACAAATGTCAAAGATGACATAAAAAAAGGTAGCATTCAGAGATTAGTCACTACTGACATAAATGCGCGACTTTTTAAAGACCCTTTATTATCAGAGCCTAAAATCTAATTTCATTGATTTAATTGGAATTAGAAAAATAATGGCTACTCTTTGAAGGCATTGGGAATAGAAAAAATAATGCGAATAGTGATACTTTTTGAAAGCATATTGCAAAATTCCGCGCTTTAAAAGTTAACCAATTAGTTATTTAGAAAGGCGCTGGGCTACCGACAACCGAACAAAACAAGAAAACCAAACCTCGAGCCCAAAAAAAAAAAACGCAACCACACGTATGGTGGTTGGTAATCGAATAAGAGAGAATGCATAAAACCAAAGGTAGACCCAAAAGAAAATCGCAAGAAAACCGGAATTGCAACCAGCAGCTGGTTCCTAGCTGCGCACACCGGCTGCTCAGCACGGGGGAGTTCGAAAAGGGAGGAAAATAAACGTAGACAATATGTAAGTGCACGCCACCCAAAACATATGAACTTCTCCCTGATGGGGATTTAATTTATACAGATTTTTTTAGCGGGGGGATGACAAAGACCGTGTGAGTACAAAAAGGAAGAACCAAGTAAAGGGTGTCGTGTAGCACCAGAGGGGTTCCTCACCTTAAAATCTTCTTAAAAAACTCAATTTAGCGGCTAACAGAAAGCCCACGGTTCTGTACGATCACGAGGACGGTACCCTTTGGGACCAACGGGGTGGCGAAACAGTTTTGACAGTAACCGCGAAAGGGTTACAGTGTTTGCCAAGTGAACAGTATTCCCAATTAAGGGAAGATTACACTAAGATGTACGTATTAAAACAATAAAATGCAAAGGGATACTTAACTCTTTTCCTGCCTACTTGTGGGTCGCTCCTGTCTGGTTTCAGGGGGTTGGTGAGAGGAGTGGGTAGTTCCCGCCGTCCGTTGGTTTCTCGTCTTGTCTCTCCAACACACACACTCATTCATACGTGGTTCCACTAATTCAGCTGCAAGAGCAAAGGGAGTCACCTCCAGAGCTCTGACAGCCTCCCTGTGGAATCACCCAATCACAGCAGGCGATGTTTTGTCGTGTTCGTCCTGTTCGTTTTGTCTGTCGAGTGACTGCTTGGGTCCATATTACACCCTCGGACCCGGGACACTTTTGGGAAACAATTAAGGGGAGCTCAAATAGTGACCGCCAAGTAGAGAGGAAACCTTTCCCAAGAATAATGTTAAGGGGCCGTAAGTCTCCTTGCAAACAAGAGCGAGGGGGATGGATCGTGGAGAATCGTGACATTTTTTTCACAATTATTACTTGTGAATTTGGGGGTTTTGGGGGTTTTACAATTTATGTAGTTGGAAAGAAACAATATAGAATTTGGGGTGGGCTCTCGGCCATTGCAGGGGTTTCGACATCTTCGGGAATCATGGGGGTTGGGGGGTGGGGGGCAGACCGACCGCTAGAGTCTCCAGACCATCTGCTAGGCTTTATCCGGGGTGCCTATATGTCATCTCTGGGGCGGTAGGCCGAAGCACATTGGCACATTTTTGTGTTTAATGTGTACAGGAAGTGGTCCAAGCTCAAAGGATTTGCATATCATGAAGGCATATCGTCAGTCACATCATGCTTAATTTAGTCGGTATGCGGGATCGCCTGTTTTCCTGATGCGTGTTTATGTTGCCGTGAAGAACTGCGTATGGTGGTAACGATTAATCCTGCAGGAAGTTAAATCTGTTTTTTTTTTTGTGGACTTATAAAGGTCACGTTTTCCAATGGCACTCTTTCTTAGTTCCACTGCCACTTTTGATCTATTGCATGCGATATAGAGTGTTTAAATATTTCACGTGCAAATTTAAAGATCTATGTGTGATTTCTATACAATTTGTTGATTTGAAATCATTTCGCGCTTATCTTTTACTTTAATGCTCATAACAGTCATCGATCAGCACCATTAAGAATGCTTCATTTTAAAGTTCTTTTAGTGTCTGACATTTCTTACATCATTTTGACAGATTTAAATGTGTTAAGGCTTTTCCGGTGACAATATCGGAAATGAAAAATTCTACATAGACAATTCTATTCACAAAATTAATTTTTACCACTTTTAAACAAATGTTAATATAAGTTTTAACTGATAAGATTGTTTTAACAGATTTTTATTCTCTTTATAGGTGCTGGAGAATCCGGATCGACTGGTGAGTTAATTGAAAATAGAAAAAAAAAACCCGCTTTAACGCTTTAAAATAAAAAAAAAATTTTATAGCACAATCAGCGATACCAGAAACGACACCCAGACCAGCCCAAGCCGAAAATGTCATTGGTAGTATAAATTGTAAAATTTTACTTTGACAGTTTTTTACAATTTATATTTTTTAGGAGCATTTTCATGCTTTCACGAAAACAACTGGTACCGTGAGAACGATCAATTTCGAACTGGAGTAAATAATTGCGCCGCATGCCGATGCCTTCAAGGATCGATTGTTTGTGATGAACGTGCTTGCAGACCAGCGCCAGGTGTAGAAGTAAACATACATGGCGAGGAAAGGACAAACCCACGCGGTTATCCACCACAATCACCAGAAGTAGAAGCCACAACAACACCTGCTACAACAACTCAAGGAACGCCGACTACCAGTTTCCGACCATATAATCCTGAACCTGGAATTCCAACAGGAACTGGAGTAAGAGGAGAAACTGGATATCCTGGAGCAAGAGGTCCATCAGGTGAAAGTGGAATACCAGGTGCACCCGGTTTTCCAGGAGTTCCAGGAAACCCCGGACCTCCAGGACCAACGCCAGATTTAACTTATTACCATCAGCAATTAGCCGATGCATTGTCAAGTAGTGATAAAGGACCAAATGCACCGGTCTTCCTTCCGGAGCAATATCAATATTTACAAACTTCAGTTGGACCAAGCGGACCACGAGGTGCACCAGGTTCAACTGGTCCATCAGGACCACAAGGTTTTCAAGGCGTTCGAGGTGATCCTGGTGAACCTGGAGCACAGGGAATTTCAGGCGAAGCTGGTCCACGAGGATTGCCGGGTATACCTGGTAAAGATGGTTCACCGGGCGAAGATGGAGAGCCAGGTCCAATTGGACCTGCGGGTACGCCAGGTCCTAGAGGTATTCCTGGCATGCCAGGAATGCCAGGAATTAAAGGACATCGCGGTTTCCCAGGATTAGATGGAGCAAAAGGAGAACAAGGTGCCATTGGTGAAAAAGGTAGCTCAGGGCAAATGGGACCTGTAGGCGCTATTGGTCCAGTCGTAAGTTTTCAAATTCACGAAGAAAGAATTTCTTTATTAAAATAGTACATTTTCAGGGTCCAGCTGGTCCACGCGGAGAAAGAGGTCGTGAAGGTCCACCAGGACCATCGGGAGCAAGAGGACTTGATGGAATTCCCGGAGCTCCAGGCCAACCGGGGTCAATAGGAAAACCAGGAGCACCAGGATTTCCAGGGAGTCCAGGAGCTAAAGGTGATATGGGTCATGAAGGCCCCAAAGGATCGCAAGGTTTGCAAGGGCCGCGTGGTGAAGCTGGCCGCCCTGGTAATGCCGGTGAGCCAGGTGTGCCAGGAGTAGCAGGAAAAGATGGAGTGCATGGTGATAAAGGTGCAATTGGAGCTCAAGGTATAGCGGGACCACAAGGCTTCCCGGGAGCACGTGGACCCCAGGGTTTAAATGGAAATCCTGGTGAACCGGGAATGAAAGGAGCACCCGGAGTACCTGGAGAGCGTGGTTATAAAGGAGATTCCGGAAATAAAGGAGAACCTGGACAAATAGGGCCTCGAGGACTGCCTGGAACAGTTGGACCGGAAGGTAAACGAGGAAAACGAGGTATGCGTGGACCATCCGGTCTACCCGGACCAACTGGAGAACGAGGAGCGACCGGAGTGGCTGGGTTACCAGGTCCAGATGGACCTGTTGGACCTAAGGGACAATCCGGCGAACGAGGTTCACAGGGTCCAGTGGGCCCTAAAGGCAGTTCAGGCGATGTAGGTCAACCAGGAATACCTGGAGTTCAGGGTCTTCGTGGATTGCCTGGTAGAATTGGCCCCGAAGGAAGATCTGGACCTCCAGGTGAACGTGGAATACCCGGTGCTGATGGGAAAGCAGGTGAACAAGGGCCACAAGGTCTACAAGGTCTTCCAGGACCCATGGGTATACCCGGAGATAAAGGTTTCCCTGGAGAGCGTGGAAAAGACGGAGAAGCAGGGCAACCTGGTGTAGCTGGACCTAAAGGCGATATTGGAAAAGATGGAATTCCAGGAGCTCAGGGTCCACCTGGGCCGCAAGGCCAAGATGGCTTAAGAGGGGAAGCTGGTGCTGCCGGACCCAGAGGCTTCCAAGTGAGAGAACTATATCAATTGCATTTTATGAGCAAAACTTTACTATCTTTGATTTAGGGACCCCCTGGTGCACCAGGAAACCCTGGTACGCCTGGCAAAGATGGACATTCGGGACCACCAGGTCAGCAAGGAGCTGTTGGACCTGCTGGCCTACGAGGCGAACGGGGATTTCCAGGAGAAAGGGGACCGGTTGGTCAACCTGGAACTCCTGGTGAACGTGGCGAATCAGGACAAGTGGGCAATGATGGACAACCCGTAAGAATAAAACTATTTCATAACGTTAACCACTTCCAAAATGTATGTTAATAAACTTATAGGGACTACCTGGCCCAGTAGGAATGAAAGGGCACCAAGGAGCACCTGGCATGATTGGTCTTCCTGGTCTTCGTGGGCAATCAGGACCAAGTGGAGAAAAGGGTGAACGTGGAAGCTTAGGCTCGCCAGGTCCAGAAGGTCCAGCCGGACGTATTGGTGATAGGGGACCACAGGGAATCGTTGGACCACCTGGCGCTCCAGGAGAACCTGGTGAAAGAGGTCAACCTGGAACGGCAGGAACACCGGGAGAACAAGGTGCTTCTGGTTCACCAGGAGAACGTGGTGGAATGGGTCCGCAAGGTCTTCCAGGTTTTCCTGGCTCACCAGGTATGGCAGGTCTTCCAGGCCCAAAAGGAGACAGAGGTCTAATGGGCATCAAAGGTGAACAAGGAAACTTAGGCCCGCAAGGATTATCGGGTGAGGCTGGACCTCCAGGGCGAATGGGTCTAACAGGAGGAAAGGGTGCACGTGGTGAACCAGGATTACGTGGAGAGGCAGGTATGCTTGGACCTCCAGGACGGCCAGGTGAACCAGGACAAGCGGTAAGTAGACATTTATCAATTAGAATCCTATGAGTTACAACTGATTACTGTTTTTAGGGCCAACCGGGTAGTCAGGGACCTCCGGGAGTACCGGGCTTCCCTGGCTTAAAGGGAAGTCCCGGTGATAATGGCAGACCAGGATCTCCCGGCCCTCAGGGACTACAAGGACCACCTGGAATTGAGGGATCAAAGGGAGAAACAGGAAGTGAGGGCCCATCTGGTCCTCCTGGTCCATCAGGTCCACCAGGAAACCATGGTGACAGAGGCTTACCAGGATTGCCAGGTCCACCTGGTAGTGTAGGAGCACGAGGTATTCGGGGCCCACCAGGAGAGATAGGTCAACCGGGAAAAGCGGGCAAAGATGGTGAGCTTGGACCACAGGGTATCATGGGACCACAAGGTCCACCAGGCCCATCTGGAGAATCTGGACCCGAAGGTCCGCATGGCAAACAAGGTCCACCAGGTATAGCCGGTCGAACAGGCGACAAAGGACCACAAGGTTTACCTGGCAATCAAGGAAGTCCAGGAAATCCAGGTTTACCAGGTCCACCAGGACAAGTAGGCCAAGTTGGACCCACTGGAGAAAGAGGACTTAAGGGTGAAACTGGTCTACCAGGAATGGAAGGACAACTTGGTCCAAGAGGAAAACCAGGTCCGCCAGGCGTTGAAGGACCCAAGGGTGATCTTGGAGAGGTTGGTCCAAAGGGTATTAAGGGTCATCGAGGTTTAATTGGTCTTCAAGGATTGCCAGGATCGCCTGGTTTTAAGGGTGATACTGGAAATCCTGGTATTGATGGTCCTCCTGGTAAGCCAGGAGAGCCAGGTCCTCGAGGTCTACCAGGAAGAGATGGTAATCCAGGACCACAGGGTCTATTGGGCCCACCAGGCTACAGAGGTCTATCTGGAAATGAAGGAAAACCTGGTCCTCAAGGACCATCAGGCCCACCTGGTCCACCTGGACCTCCTGGCGAATCTCTTGGATATGATGCTGCCGCGCTTGCTGCTCTTCTTCAACAAGGAACTACCAAAGGTCCCGACCCAATGGGAGACCAACCTTATAATGTCCTCACCCCAGGTCTATCAGATGAAGAACGACAAGCCATTATACTTAAGGCATACGAACATGTCAAAGCATCCTTTGAACGATTCGTTAAGCCTACCGGGCAAAAAACTGCTCCTGCAAAGAGTTGCCGAGATCTATTTGCTGCTTATCCCGAATACAAATCAGGCAACTATTGGGTAGATCCAAATGATGGCGATGCCCGTGATGCCATTTTGGTATACTGTGATGCAGAAAAACGCGCCACTTGCATACTGCCACAGCCAAAGGAGTCATCAACGATTTCATACAGCGGAACCGAGAGAGAAATATGGCTTGGCGAAGTCAATGGCGGACTCAAGATTTCATACAAGGCTGACTCCAATCAGATGGGATTCATTCAACTATTGTCCGCTCATGCTACTCAAAGTGTCACGTTCCATTGTAAGAAAACAGTGGCATTCCTTCACGAACAGAAGAACTCCTACAGGTATGCCTTGTGTATTTACCCTTTCAGTTTACAGAATCTAAATTCCATGTCCTTGCTAGAAACGGATTGAAGCTACTAACGTGGAATGATGCTGAACTGACACCCAAAGGACCTCAAAGATTGCGATATGAGGCTGAACTGGATGATTGCAAGGTATGTAAACAAATGATTCTAGCAGTTATTTCCAAAAATCACTTTCATTGATTTCTTCTAGTATCGTGCTGATAAATGGGCTAAGACTATTATTACTTACACAACTGATAAATCGCAACGACTTCCGATTGTCGATATAGCCATTCGGGATGTTGGCGAGCCACAGCAGGAGTTCCGTGTTGAAATCGGTCCAGCTTGTTTCTACTAGGGCTTGCTTTTTAAATACTCTTTTTATTCTTTCCTTAACAAACATACGTAATACAAGCAATGCTCGTTGCACTTAGTACTTTTTTTAAATAAGAAAATAAATATATTTAAGTTTTGATAGTAAATTCTTATCTATAAATAAAAAAAAAAACATCGTTTCATAATGCAAAAGACTCTCTTAATGATAATTAATTAGTTTATATAAAAATTATTAGATTTACTCGAGTAATTTAATAAGTACACTTAATTAGATTTAAGAAAACCAACGAAACAACGTAAACAGATATTTTTATACTTCTACTTTAATTAAGAAAAAAAGCGAGAAATAAAATAACTGACAAATTAATTGACGGATTTTTTTTTGCGATTTTTCCTACAATTGCGACAAGTATCTGAGGTAGAACATATTTACATTTACCATGTTAATTGTGTCGTTTTCTTTAAAAACTCCACTTTTTTAGGTCTGACCGTCAAAATTCTGTTGCATGATTAAGCGTAATCTGATACGTAAAATGGGACGCGGCACTGGTACTCGTATCAAAATCAAATTTACTAAGAACCTTAACAACCTCTAAATGATTATTTAGAGTAAGAAATAAATTTTGTTTTAGACTTTTATGTTGAATTCTAATGCATTACAAGTATTTGATCTTCCTACTAGTAGTGTTGGTAATGAAACGAGTTTGAACGATTTTAATATTTTTCACTTAAACATAAGAAGCTAGAGAAAAAACTTTGATAACTTTTGTTCTCATTTACAAAATTTGCGTTACAAATTTACCTTGTAAAGGCATAAATGAAAGTTTTTTCTTTTCAAAAAAATACTTCTTTATTAGACAAAGGTGAGAGCCAAACCACCAACCAATGGTTGTTCACTTTGTCCACTTAACCAAAAAAAAGAGAACAATCTAACTGCCAGTATAGCTCCAAATTAATTGATTGCTTACGCAGTCTTGAGAACCCTAAAATATTAAACAGCCGGGAAAGTCGATGCCTGAAGGGTATTTAGCACGCAGTCAGTAAACACTGGTCCACTAAGTTTGTCATTGGCGTCGTTTGGAAGCCCGATATAAGAAATCAACATGTCGTTAGATATGAATTCTGTGCCATTAACAGCTTTGACGGAAGACCGTCTCTGCCATACACCAGAAGAAGTATCAAGGCTGTTTCAGTAGATGTTCCGCTCGGTTCGGAGAAAGTAGAGAAACTTTCAGAGTAGAAGATTTTATAGCAACAATTACTGTCTACAAAAACGCCGAAAATGCTACCGATGACAACGCACTTCTTGGTATGCCAATACTGTTGGAAGGCTTTGCAGCACCTTGGTAACAAGGAGTTAAAAATGGAGCAAAAAGATATCCGCACTTTTTCGGATAGTCGGACAGCTATCTAGTCCATGGAGTCAGACTCACTAAATTCGAAAACCGCCTTTGAATGCCGATCATCTATGGCAGAGCTGGGTGAGAGACATTCCAGGGAACCGTAGGGCCGATGAACTCGCCAAAATTGGAACCACTCTACCTATTCTACCGGAAAATGGTAGAATACATGCAAATTAATATTAAAGCTGGATGCCAATAAAAAAACAGACCTTAGGTGGACTGTTGGGCCAACATGTCGAGCAACTAAACAGATCTAGTCAAAGCTAGATCCGAATCGCTCTAACAGTCTGATCCTTCTAAATAGGAAGCATCTCAGCGCCATCATAGGTGTCATCACTGGACACTGCCTCGTAGGCAAGCACGCAAAACGGCTTGACGCCTTTACAAAAGATTTCTGTAGAAGCTGTATGGAGGAGAAGAAAGAGGAGACAATCCTTCTCTGTACATACACAGCTCTCTGCCCGAGAAGAAAACTTCACTTAGGAGCTTTCTTCTACAATGACTTAAGCGATCTAAAAGATATAGACGAAAACAGTCTCCTACGCTTCATCGTAAGCTCAAACTGGTTTCATTAGTAAGAGGATCATAGATTCACGTGGCATCACAATGGGCCAATAGGCCTAAGTGGCCACCTTTACCTACCTACATACCTAACCCCATAGTTGGAAAGAAAGTGTCTACCATATGTAGACATCAACGTCAAAGGTCTTAACCTAGTTACATCTAACACGTACATATATGTATATATATGCATAATATATATATACTTAATATATACACTTAATATATACACATATGTATATATATTTTTTTCCATCTTTTATTTTTATTTTTTATTTTTTGTTTTTATATATTTTTTTTCTTAAAACCTAACTTAAACCTACTTAAAACTATGCAAACGGGCCATGGCTAAAAACAAAATTAGGCTGGCCCACTTTGCTTCACATGAAGCTACCTCTCACTGGAGGAGTTCGACGACGAAGCATCCTCCCCTTCATTAAGCTACCAAGCAGCTGCTGAGCAACATCCCTCCTGTCGCGACTCCCTACCGCCCTACTGAACCGGAGACGCTACGCACTGCCATTTGCGATATCTCTGTCGTAGTTGAGTCGCCTGTCCCCAGCTGTTCGAGCGCCGGGGAAGATTAGCGGCACTGTCAATCTGTCCTGGATCAGACCTTTAATATGTAGATAGAGGAACGTTTCTGGAGGAATAAAGCTGTCAAAGCAAGCTCTCTCGTGATACATATAATTGGGTTAGTAAGCCCCTGAAATCAGGTTGTTCGATGAGGTCATTGCTCTTGCAACGTGCCTTCGAGTCAACTTAATGACGAAATTGTCCACTCTTATTAAGTTCGCCCTATTGTACAAGACCTCATTAGGATAGAATTGTATGTACTCAGTACTCTGGTGTTCTGTATAAGCGAAGACAAGTCCTAAGGCAAGCCCTCTCAAATACCCGAATCTTTTCCAATAAACTTGCTCTTACGTTAAGCCACACGGGACATTCAAATACAAGCATGGGCCTGGTTAGGGCTATGTAGCATTTCACCTTCACCCTCGCATTAAGTTGGTTGTTATAAAACAGTCTCTTTGTAAGGGCAAAAGCACCTTTGGCTCTGGTCAGAACAACATCTATATGTTTGTTAAAATACAGATATTGATCTAGCCAGATCCCAAGGTATCTGACTACATTTCGACAAGCAAGCGGCTGCCCCACGATCGAGAACTTTCGCCAATTCTTTATGGTATCCCTAGAGGCCCCAGACAAAGGCGTCCTAAACAGAATGGTTTCCGACTTCTGAAAGTTGATTTTCAACTTCCAGTCATCGCAATATCGCTTAATTTTTTCGAAATCACGTTGCAAAAGTATGTATATTAATAACCTCAATCTTTGGACCTGATCTGTACGCGATTAAGTCGTCTGCGTGCGCTCTGCAGATCGGCGAATTCACCGCACCTTGTTGCAGACCGTTTTTTATTTTAAATGTTCCAGCAGAAGTCACATCGCCATTCTTCATGATGAACTGTCTACTGGAGAGCATATCAAAAACATACAATAGTAGTTTACTAATGCCCAATCTGTCCAGATTGAAAAAGAGTCCTCCTAACCACACGGTGCCTCCAAGTCAATCAGGCAGGCACCAGTGCACTGGTTCTTGCTTTTGTTCCATTGGATATCAGAAACCAGTTTCGACACAGCATGAATGATATCATGCCCCGCCTTGAAACTGAATTGACTATCCGGAACTATATGTTTGTCTTCAACCCACTTAGTCAGGACTCTATTGATCACTTTCTCGAAAACCTTACTGATGTTTGGAAGAAGAGTGATCCGATTGAAAGTATCTTTATCCCTTTTAGGGATGGGATGTACCACCGCAGTTTTCCAATGCTGGATAATGTGCACTATTCATCGCATTATTAAACAGGGTGGTATAAATGTTCACCGCTTCTAGTGGGAGATGTCGAAACACAATCTTCGGTATTTCATCGGTTCCCACTGATTTCTTACTTCTAAGCGATTCGAAGATAGTTTGGAGCTCTTCCTTCGAAACGAAAGGCGCTAGTACCCTATCGTTGGTGATGACGTTATTTGACATATTCTCGTCACTAAACTTAGTGAAACCCGAGCTCTCGAATCGCCAATTCACTATTTCATTTCGAAGGTAGAAATTGTGCACAAGGACTCGATTCTCCAGGTCGTGGTTCGGGCCAATGATATCATTCGCCTTGTACACTTCTTGGAAAGTTGCTACTATAGCCTCTACTTTCTCCTGCGGATCATCGATCACAAAGAAGTTGTCATCGTCAACGGCCTCATTTGGATCTATGCCTTCTGCTATAAGTATTTGTTCGTTGTTCGTCTTTCGTCTTTCGGGCGATTCTAAGACATGGTCGTTCTGATTATTTCTCCGAAATATTTTATTTATTTGTGGGACCATATTCGGGTTCCTGGTGTTTACAGCTCGAATTTTATTGTTCCAATTATCCTTTATTAATATTTGGAGGTTTTTAATCGACGACTTCAGTGTCATGATCTCCGGGTTAAGTCTCTCAGTAAACTGTCTGTACAAGGTTTTTAGTCTTGACAGCAGCCTACTTTTTTGTCGGTGCAGTGCGTCAATAGTTACCTTGCGGAATAAGTCTTCTTCGTCAGTTTGTTGATACCGAGGTATCGTTTTGTCCATTGTTCGTTTAATTGTCTCGTCCATTACAGTCGTTCATAGACCTCCACGGAGAGCAGATGTGTTTTGTGTTTCGGCTTTAGAAGTGAAGAAAAAAAAAAGTGAAGAAAAATAAGAAGTAGACTTTCAGGCAGTGATTTTCTCAAGTGCTCGGTAGACGAGGTGTTAAAGACTCGGACGGCAAATCTCGGGGTTGTGGTTCGCTTCCCAGCATCTGCTAAAGTTTTTATTTCCTTTCCCCTTTTATTTCCATTCAATATAATAAAAAAAACAATTATTGTGAAAAACAAAGTGTTTGAACAAAGTTACATGAGTGGAAGTAAACGGTCCGCTATCCCAATAGCGGGATCAGCAGATGGCATGATGTCGTCTGACGATCAATCCGTTCCAGTCCATCACTCAAAGTCAAAAACAACAACAACAAAAACAACAGACATAGCCATTAAGAGGAGGAGAAAGCTGAAGCCGACTCCGAATCTCATAAAACGCACTTACCTTTCAGCTTCCTTAGAAATGCTGAATGGTAGAGTGAAGAAGAGGGCTGCGATGATATCGACAAACGCAGCAGTAGTAAAGCAAAAGAGGAAAGAATCGGACAATAACAACGGTCCGCATGTACGCGACGAAGGGTCACAATACATGGGAGCAGACAACAGCTTTGCATCCCTAGCTGCATCCGAGTCAGATGACGAAGACGACGAGGTCGAAGCCCTGAGCAGTACCATTGAGCAGCTGCAACAAAAAGTGCTGGCAATAAGAGCTAAGCAAATGGCAAGGAGGGAGATGGAGAAGCAGCAGCAACTCCAGAAACCTCAACAGCAGTCAAACACAACCGTGGAATCTCCACAACAACAACAGATACAATCAATGGAAAAACAAAACATCCAGAAACCTGCACAAGAGCAGCAGAAAAAGACAGATGCACACAAACAACAAAAATCTCAACCGATTAAGCAGCAACAACAGCAGCAGCAACGGCAGCAGAATAAGCAGCAACAACAACAGCTGCAACATCAACAACAACAACAGCAGCAGAAACAACAACAACAGCAAGAGCAGAAATCCACTAAACCGAAAGTGCCACCAATTAACACTTTCAAATTGGAATTAAAGGACACCATAGAACTGTGTAAGTCGGCCATAGGCAACAATTTTTTTATAAAAAGATTATCGTTAGATAGGCATGCGATCCATTGTAACACAGTGGAGCGCTATCATAAAATAAAAAATTTACTGAAGGATTCGACGACGGAGTTCTTCTCCTACACCCCGAAGGGTGAAAAGCTGCAAACAATGCTGCTGAGGGGATTAGAACCGTCGACTGATCCGGAGGAGCTCCTTGCACTGCTGAAAGAGAAAGAGTGTGAAGGGCTCCAATTCGTGGGGGTTAAGCCTTTCACCACAGCCAGAGCCAAAAGGGAGATGCGGAAACTACCGTTCTTCCTGGTGCAGTTAAGTCCCACCAGCAATCTGGATGGTCTAAGGAGCATCAAAGTCCTGGACTACCAGGTTGTACACTGGGAAAAAGTAAAACGGGGCGACAACATTTTACAATGTGTTCGCTGCCAAAGGTTCGGGCACGCCGCGTCGAACTGCGAAATGCAGCCTCGATGCGTAAAGTGCGGAAAGAACCACAAGTCAGAGGAATGCGTTCTGGGTAAGGACGGAACGTCTGAAAAAAGCCAGCTCTCTTGCGCGTTATGTAGGAACACGGGACACACCGCAAATTATCGGGGTTGTCCCAAATTCCAGTACATCAAAAGAATACATCTGGCCCGGCAGCAGAAAGTGGAAGTTAAACGTCCACCCGTGCATTCACAAACTCCAGCCGTTACTCCCCATGTTACCTACGCCCAAATGGCGGCAGGTAGGGGAAATACGGTACAGCAAGTGAAGGTAGCTTCTCAGGCCCCAGCGCCTAGAGCACCGGAACCAGTACCTGACATGCTAGCTATCTTGCTCTCTATCCAGGGGCAGATGGCTCAGCTACAACGTCATTTAACTAAACAGACCGCGCGGGTGGATCAAGTATACGCGCTGCTGCCTGGCCTAACGCACCTTTTGTCGTAATGGGTACGCAAGTGGCGGAGCAGACCCTGAAGGTCCTTGCAGTGAATGTGAATTCACTGATTAGGTTAGAACGACGAGCCGCACTATTTAAGTTGCTTAAAGACCAAGCCCCTGATGTGCTTTTGGTTAGCGAAACTAAGCTGACCAAGAGACACAAAATGAGGCACAGGAGATACAAAATAGTACGGAGAAACCGACCCAACTCCATTCAAGGAGGTGGCGTTGCGATTTTCGTAAGAAAAGGTATACGTTTTAAAAGAGTATACAGTCGTGTAGTACGTAGGTTCCAGGTGCTGGAAGCATGCATCGTGTATATTCCCCTCCGTAGTGGAAAGCGGCTGTACATGGTGTCTGTCTATGCACCTAAGGCTACTCAATCCACCTTATTCATCTCAGAGCTCGAGACACTTTTCCGATTCCTAAGGCTGGAATTGGAAGACAACTATTTTATTATCGGCGGAGATTTAAACGCCAAACATAGTGATTGGGGAAATAATACACCAAATACTAGAGGGAACCTACTATTCAATTGGTGGGGTCAACACAGCATAACGTATCGACTAGGGCTTAAGGCGACGGATAGTCCGTCGTTTCCCAGACACGGGTCTTATTTGGATCTTCTCCTGTTCGACTCACGAATACAACTGACATGCACTAACCAACAAACTACAAACTGTCTACGCACTTTCGTGTATGACAGTGACCATTGCGGTCTCAGCACCGAAGTAACTGTTCCCAACGAAATTGCGGAATTGGATGAGTTTGTGCAAAGGCATTCCTACAATTATAGTAGGGTGCGTTGGACACACTTCACCAGAACACTGACTAGAGCACTCTCCTCGAATTCGCTCTACCCACCATCCAACAGAAATCTGTCAAACGAGGAGACTGACAGGTTTCTAAGACTAATGGACGAGACAATCAAACGAACAATGGACAAAACGATACCTCGGTATCAACACACTGACGACGAAGACTTATTCCGCAACGCAACTATTGACGCACTGCACCGACAAAAAAGTAGGCTGTTGTCAAGACTAAAAACCTTGTACAGACAGTTTACCGACAGACATAACCCGGAGATCATGACACTGAAGTCGTCGATTAAAAACCTCCAGATATTAATAAAGGAAAATTACAGAAACTCTGTAAATTTGTATTGGAACAACAAAATTCGGGCTGTAAACACCAGCAACCCGAATATGTTCCCGCAAATAAATAAAATATTTCGGAGGAATAATCAGAACGACCTTCCATGTCTTAGAATCACCCGAACGACGAACAACGAACAAATACTTGTAACAGCAGGCATAGATCCAAATGAGGCTGTTGATGATGATAACTTCTTTGTGATCGAGGATCCGCAGGAGCAGGTAGAGGCTATAGGAGCGACTTTCCAGGAAGTGTATAAGGCGAATGCTATTATTGGCCCGAACCACGATCTGGAGAATCGAGTCCTTGTGCACAATTTCTGCCTTCGAAATGAAATTGAGAATTGGCGAATCGAGAGCTCGGGCTTCACCCAGTTTAGTGACGAAAATAGGTCAAATAATGTCATCACCAACGGCAGGGTACTACCGCCGTTCATTTCGAAGGAAGAGCTCCAAACGATCTTCGAATCACTTAGGAGTAAGAAATCAGTGGGAACCGATGAAATACCGAACATTGTGCTTCGACATCTCCCACTAGAAGCGGTGAACATTTATACCACCCTGTTTAATAATGCAATGAATAATGCACATTATCCAGCGCATTGGAAAACTGCGGTGGTACATCCCATCCCCAAAAGGGATAAAGATACTTCCAATCCGGCGAATCTCCGCTCGATCAGTCTTCTTCCAAACATCAGTAAGGTTTTCGAGAAGGTGATCAATAGAGTCCTGACTAAGTGGGT
The DNA here is from genome assembly GCA_963966105.1 of Volucella zonaria. Classification (NCBI taxonomy): domain Eukaryota; kingdom Metazoa; phylum Arthropoda; class Insecta; order Diptera; family Syrphidae; genus Volucella; species Volucella zonaria. The sequence continues at coordinate 109,857,057 of OZ014532.1, read as the reverse complement.
TGAGGACAAACATATCGTTCCGGATAATCAGTTCGGTTTCAAGGCGGGGCATGCTATCATTCATGCTGTGTCGAAACTGGTTTCTGATATCCAATGGAACAAAAGCAAGAACCAGTGCACTGGTGCCTGCCTGATTGACTTGGAGAAGGCCTTCGATACCGTATGGCTAGAAGGACTCTTTTTCAAGCTGGACAGGTTGGGCATTAGTAAACCACTGCTGTATATTCTTTTTGATATGCTCTCCAGTAGACAGTTCATCGTGAAGAATGGCGATGTGACTTCTGCTGGAATATTTAACATTAAAAACGGTCTGCAACAGGGTGCGGTAAATTCGCCGATCCTATTCAACATTTACACAAGTGATCTGATAGGTTCACTTCCCCACAGCATAGCGTACGCAGACGACTTAATCGCGTACAAATCAGGTCCAAAGATTGAGGTCATTAACATACTTTTGCAACGTGACTTCGATAAAATTAAACAATATTGCGATGACTGGAAGTTGAAAATCAACTTTCAGAAGTCGGAAACCATTCTGTTTAGGACGCCTTTGTCTGGGGCCTCTAGGGATACCAGAAAGAATTGGCGAAAGTTCTCTATCGTCGGACAACATGGACAGCCACTTGCTTGTCGAAATGTAGTCAGATATCTTGGGATCTGGCTGGATCAATATCTGTATTTTAACAAACATATAGATGTTGCTCTGGCCAGAGCTAAGGGTGCTTTTGCCCTTACAAAGAGACTGTTTTATAACAGCCAACTCGATGCGAGGGTGAAGGTAATCTGTTACATGGCCCTTATCAGGCCCATGCTTGTATTTGGGTGTCCCGTGTGGTTCAACGTGAGAGCAAGTTTATTGGAAAAGATTCGGGTGTTTGAGAGGGCTTGTCTTAGGACTTGTCTTCGCTTATACAGAACACCAGAGTCTGAGTACATAAAATTCTATCCTAACGAGGTCTTATACAATACGGCAAACCTGATAAGAGTGGACAATTTCGTCATTAAGTTGACTCGAAGGCACATTGCGAGAGCAATGACCTCATCGAACAACCTGATCTCTGGGGCTTACTACCCCAATTATATGTATCACGAGAGAGCTCGCCTTGACGGCTTTATTCCTCCAGAAGCGTTCCTCTATCTAGATAGTAAAGGTCTGATCCAGGACAGATTGGCGGTGCCGCTAATCTTCCACGTCGCTCGAACATCTGCGGACAGGGGACTCAACTACGACAGAGACGTCGCACATGGCAGTGCGGAGCGTCTCCGGTTCAGTAGGGCGGTAGGGACTCGCGACAGGAGGGATGTTGCTCAGCAGCACCAGCAATTTTGGTGGCTTGAAGAAGGCGAGGATGCTTCGTAGTCGAACTCCTCCAGTGATAAGTAGCTTCATGTGAAGCAGAGTGGTCCAGCCTAATTTTTGTTTTTTTTTAGCCATGGCCGGCTTACATAGTTTTAGGTAGGTTTAAGTTAGATTGTAAGAAAAAAAATATATAAAACCAAAAAAAAAATAAATAAAAATATAAAAAAAAAAAAAAAAAAAAATGTACATATTAGATGTAAGTAGTTTAAGTAGATTAAGATTTATTTTTAGGTAGTATGTAGGCTTTTAGGTTTAAGTTTTATAAAAAAAATAATATGTCCATATACTAAGTTTTTACTTAAAATTGATTTTCTTAGTTTTAGTTTCGTTAAATATAAAAATAAATATAGACTGTAAGATCCGTCGAAAGACATAGTTTAAGTGTTAGGTTTAACTTAGAGTGCCCGCATGGGGCCAGTAAGTTAGTATAAGATTATCTCTAAGTTAATTAAGCTAATTTTTAAGCGTTTTTTTGTGTAGCATGTAAGAGTAAATTAAGAAATATAAATAAAAATGCATAAAAACTGAACTGTCTCGTCCATTAGTCTTAGATACCTGTCAATCTCCTCGTTTGACAGATTTCTGTTGGACGGTAGGTCCCGTGACTGGATAGTTCACGTTACCGATCGCCTTCTGTATTAGATTCATTTCTTATCCTCGCTTAAAGTGGCCGAAGCGAACTAGTTTGTAAGTAAAATTAAGTAATGGAATAAGAAATTATGCACCTATACTTTACTTAAATTAATAATAATCCAGATAAATTTCAAGTCCTCGATAGTATAGTGGTCAGTATCCCCGCCTGTCACGCGGGAGACCGGGGTTCAATTCCCCGTCGGGGAGGCACGGGTTCCTTTTTTTTTTTTTCAATTATCAAAACTATTTTATTTAAACTCTGGTAGTCCAGTAGTAGTAGAGTACAGCTCACATTCAAACTAACCAACAGGCAACAAATACGGAGTTCACACCGGATTGAAGCGAGACAGTTATCTAGGACGCTGTGAAAAGCATGTTTTTTTACTTGGCAAGATACCAACATTGGAAAAAGGCAGAAGAGGCACTGCAACTTTAAAGATAAATTGGTAAGTGTATTGTCATTGTCATCCATTTTCGTATTGGCTCTTATTACAGAAACTTCAGCAATGGATGGATTGCTAGAGACTTGTTTAGATTAAGTAAGGGTCAGCACTGCAGGAAGAAAAAAGAAACACATCTTACGACGAGGCGTGGAATGGAGACGTAGAAATTCAATATATTATGGCATGGTTAACACCATGAGGAAATAATTAAAGAAAAACAAACCTATTAGCTTATATTGCATTGTTTTGACTTCTTTAAGCAGCCCTAACTATTCCGGAAAATTTTGGAACATTGGAAGAAAACAATTACCCTGAAGAAAAAAATGTTAAACCGAACAAATGTGCGGTAATCATAAGCAGTCCTCTCTTCTATACATCACATAAGTACAGACACAGAGAGGCGAAAATGCCTTTTGACACGGAGCAAATAAAAGTCCATTGTAATGTGAGTTGAAGAAACGTTACAGGGCATAATCAGCAGGGTAATCTTCTTATACCCTAATGAACTTCATGTGATGGAGGCAGTAAGTAGAACGTAATTGTTATATTACAACTTAAAACGAAACATAAATATATACCCTATGGTGTTAGTACTAAATATAGTTTTTTTTTTTGATTTTTATTTTTTGTCAATACAAAAAATCATAAATAAACTTCTCTTACATTCGGACTTCGACACACATAATTTTTCATTTTATAAATAAATAAAATGCAAATACAAAGTCTGGTCTCTAAACAAAGACAACACTGTTTCATGCAATTGTGAAAAAATTTCAATTACAAAATTGTTTTGCTTGGTTTCCGTTCAAACAAAGTAAGCTGCCAATTGTGCCATTTTATCTTTTGGCTGCTTGGGCCGTCCTCGATTACTACCGCTGGCTCCACGACCACCTTTGCTGGCGCCACGTCCGCCACCACGCCCACCACGAATATTTGCTGGCCTAGCTGCGATTGCGCGATGTTTCTCCACCAAATGTGAGAAATCTTGTGAACAAAATACGCAACCGGTTTTCTCTTCAGAGCCGTCTTTAAAGCGGGTTTTGTCGGATTTATAGAGAGCTGCCACTAGCTGCGCCCCACAATCACACCGTTTTTCTGAAATCGTACCAAATTAAAATAATGGATGAAGTGGGTGTTTTTTTTTTTTTGTTAGAGACTCACCATCGACAGATACTTTTGTAGCACCTTTGAACACATTAATGATAACGTCACATCGATTGCAACCAAGTTTCCAACTACTAGGCGCCGAAGTACAGTCGAGTACAAGGACTCCATTTTCACATTCTACACAGCTAGAGATCCCAAGAGAATACAATGAATGTTGACAGGTTGGATGCGTGCAGGAATTGCAACCGGAATTTTTGGGCATGTCCCTAAATGGCGGATTATTATAGCAGTATGGACAAAGGGGATAGGAACGTCCCTTCGTACCACTAGAGAATGCTAATAATTCAAAATCGTCTAAGGGGCATTTCAGTTCGCGATATGCTTTGACATTACCATTGCCAGGAAGTGAATATGTTTCGTCACACTGTGAACAATGCAGTCGAGCGGGTTTAGTCTAAAAAGAAAGAAACAAATCGTTACTGAAAGAAAAGGCAGAATCATAAAACCTCTATGTATTTACTTGAATGTACTTCATGTATCGGCGACATTTGCCACACCTCGAATGCGCCTTTCCAGATTCCGCCAGCGGTGAGAAAGACACTTCAAACAGACTGTCCATGTTTGATATGTTTTGCACGAAATATAAAAATTTTAAGCGGAAAATGTCTACTGCATGCCGTAGGACTGCATTAAAATCAGCTGATCCCTTAGCAATTAGGGTAAGCATGCGCTCAACTTCAGAGCGCATTGTTGGAAGAACTAATTCACGATCAATCTAGTGAGTAAATCATGTTATTTAACAAGAGATCTTTGCATGTCTTATGCCAATACTAACCTTTTGATATCCATGTACCAAGACAATACCCAGCGTTGTAGGTATTAATTTTCTGCCACCTTCAATTTTTACGTAATTTCTTTGACAAATATTATTTATATGAACAGGAATTGAAGCATCGGTTCCGATGCCATGCTGCTCCATCAATGAGATCAAATCGGCTTCGGTTAAATAATCAGGTGGACCAGTTTGAGATTCAGCCAATTTAACGTCATTTATTTGTACAACTTCTCCCTCGACAAATGGGGGAATGGACTCGTCTCGTCCGAATGCTTGCCATGTCATAACTTTAGTGAAACCAGGATCAATGAGAACATTAGCTGTACAAGTGAATGATTCCATGCCAACTTTAAGCTTCGCCGTTGTGGTTTTATATTTAAGATCCCGAGAAACAGTTCCCAAAAAGTATCGGCAAATGAAATCGTATATTCTCCATGTATCCTTATCCAATTCAGCCCGAGAGGCAAGCTTCATTGGGGTAATCGGTGGGTGGTCACCACAGTCTTTGCCCTTACGTGGTGGATTGAAGTCTGATAAAATCGCTTTCGCCTCCTCTCCAAATTCCGATGAGGGTTGCAATACTTTTAACACACCACTAAAAACAAAGCAATATACAATAATAAATGCATAGCCAAACCAATTATGCTTTAGTTATACTCACTGCAAATCAAAATTAGCAGGATACTGAGTAGTCTCTGTACGAGGATAACTGATGTAACCTTGGGTATAAAGTCGTTCAGCAAGTGTCATTGCTTGGTATGGGCCAATTCCAAGACCTGAACTAGCAGCTCTCATCAACTCAACCGTATTCAAAGCCTGAGGTCTACCCTTGAATTGCTCCTTCGAAGAAACACTCTCCACCCTAAAAAAAAAAAAATTTGAACATTTACTGCCATAATTCACTTTGTGTGACTTTCTAGTGTACTTACAGTGCCTCCTTATTTTCCTTCACCTTATTAAGTAACATAATTGCTACTTCCTTCTTAAACACTCTCCCTCTTGCCCATTCAAGTACAGTCTCTGGATTTCCAGCATACAATTGCAAATACCAGAACGACTCCGGCTTAAATGTCTGAATATCATCGTGACGCTTAACACAAAATCCCAGGGTTGGTGTTTGACATGGTCCGTATGATATCAGTGATGCGTCTAAATCACCGTATCGTCCTTGGAAGAATTTCGTTTGAAATCTTGTAAATGCACAACCAATGCGTAAATCCAACTCCTGTCGGGCATCAACTGACTTGGCCTCGTTTTCATTGGGATGCCCCAAATTATCCATAGCATGCTTAATATCCTTTTCTGTGATTGCAGAGAAGTGTGCTCGAAAAGTTATGTTGGGACTGTAGACATCTTTTATGGAACGTGATACCGCCTCCATAACTTCAAAGCAAATATTTTCACCTTCCTTATCACAATCAAGCCACAACACCAGGTAATCACAACCCTTGGCTTCTTGTGACAAAAATGCTGGCATTCGCAACTTACCATTGGCTTCTTTTTTCTCGGTGGGACAGGAAAACAATTCAACTGGATCAACTTTATCCCATGAATTGTATTTGCCAATAAAATCCAACGACATAACGTGACCGCACACTGATGTCATTTTGAAGAGCACATTTCCCCCACGAAAGTTCCCAAACCATTCGTGTGTAAGACATGAATTATAAGACCCTACAAAACAAATAAATTATGAGCAAATTTATTTTCGCGAATGATGTCAAAGTTAAGTAGCGGTAGCAAACTTTTGACAAGCAAAAAATTTGGACTCATGGTGGTGTCAATTGGAGTGCTTTTTGATTCGTAAGTTGGGATGGTTTTTACCTTTTTTCGAATTTTTTTTCCCATTGCTTAGTATATGAGCTAGTGAGGCAGCTAGCGAGGGTTTTTCCGCAACCATTAAAACAGTTTTCATGTTGTTTTCGTAAGCCTAAATAGGAAAAGACCAGCAAATAAAAAAATATTCGACAGACGATGTGACGGAAAAGCGAAAAACTGTAAACACTCGGTAAATTATGACATAAATCGCTGTCAATTGATTGTGAGTCTCGTTGATGAGCGAAACGAGCATCGAACCCGATTCTAATTGAAGAAGTTCGTCGGAAGACATTTTGAAAAACCAAATAATCGTTAATTTTTTTATTTTTTTTTCAAAAACACATGTGTTGAAGTATCGATAAAATTTTTAATTTGGAATGAAAAATATTATTATTACTATTTATTTATTAGCAATTAGTTCAAACTAAATGCTAACTAAAGCTATTAAGCACCAGCTGCAATGGATATCGGCTTCGCTTCTTAGCGGTCTAAATATTCAAATTGCATATTTTAACTATGTTACAGATAAGGTTATTGTTTTCCAGTGAAAGGTCTCGTAATGATTCTTGTGGTGTAGCATTAGTTTTAGAAAGATGTTTAAATAGGCTGCTGAATGGGCAGTCTACTAGCCCAAGTACGTGTGTCATGTCGACCGTTAGAGAGCATGTGGGGCAGGTTGGTGGTGTTTCCTTTTTTAAGAGATGCTGATGGGTTGTGCAGGTATGCCCTAGGCGTAGTCGGACAAACGTCGTAATTGATGGTATTGATATAGCAGTGTAGTTAAGGGCCTGTCCGAAGTGTAGTGACGTCTGTATTGGGACCAATCTGCGAGCAACTGTGCTTGAGGTTTATTTCCTTTAATAAGTCCTTCTTGCTGCGATGTTTGAAAAGGAAGACTGGACTATTGCGGGCATATTTGGCGGCGGATTTTCCAAAACGCCAATATGGCTTGGTATCCACATAAGTCTAAATCTGTTGTGAAATCTTATTAGATAGTCTCTAATTTTGTCAATCACTCCAGTTCTGTAGTTGGGGTTATTTATTGCATTTAGTACCGAAAGACTATCGGAACATATTACATATTTCCCTTGTTTATTTGAAAAATAGGCCAGAGTTTCATGAATGGAAACAGCTTCGGCGGTGAATATAGAAACAGATTACACTAAAATGCCTATTTTGATGAGATTGCTATTTTCATATGTGGAGGCAAAAGAAGTACCAAATTTAGTTTTGGAGCCATCTATGAAGACTAAAGTCCAGCGTTTATTCTTTGATTCTGCAGAAATCTCAAGAAACAGTTTCTGGAATGTATCGTCTGGAGTTTCGTTTTTTCATTTGAAGGCAACGACATGTCCAGAGAATTCTTTTTTAACGACCACGGTGGAAACTTGACTCTGTACCTATGTAGCGTTCTTATAGGAATTTGTAGTTGCCTTATTTAACGTAGTGAGCGGGAGATGGCTGATTCAATTCGTTTTGATCTACTGTTATTAATCACACAGTAAACTTCGCTGTCAATGATAGAGTTTTAGCAGGCAAATTTCAGAAACAGTTTGGCTGTTGAATGTGCAAAGCGTTCTTCTATACTTGGAAGACCTGCTTCTGCTGGCATGTTTTTGATTGCGCTAGTTGGAAAGGCGTAGAGACTGTATGGAGTTTTGATTGTGTTGAGTGCACTCTTAGATGCGCTACCGAAGATAAACAAGGCGTAATCTATTTTACTTAAGACTAAGGATTTTGCTATGGCATAGTGGTAACATGAGTACCTTTTTTTTTTTTAGCTAAATACATATGTTATTTAACAATACTAGTTCTTGCAGCTAGGCTCTTTCTTAAATCTATAGAATATTCTTTCCATAGATATCTATTACTAAACATAAGTCCTAGAATAGTAAAAAAGGTAACATTCTCAATAGTTTTGTTATTAATTTGCAAGACTAGACCACAACAATTCTTCTTTCTACAAATAGGTATGTAGAGTTTTACATTTCTCGAGTGCTAATTTTGCATCCCGAGACCGGACCATTTAATAATATCTTCGACAACGTTTGAAAAAAAATAATGTGATTCTAATAAAAATGGAATGACCCATTAAAGACAATGGAGATAATTGAAAAAACTTTGGGATTCTGTTTAATAAGTGTTATATTTGACCAAAAATACAAGTTTAAAAAAAAGATTGTATCATGGTTAATTTTTATAAGGGCATACTCAAGCGAGTCCAGATATGTGCTCTTTTAAACGTTGTTATGATAATTTTTGAAACATTCTTTTTCAATGCAGAGTGTAGCTTGGCATTTTTCACAAATCCATCTAACTCTGCTGTGACACAATTTGCTTCGTATCTGGTTTTTAATTTTTTTTTTTTGGGAAATGTCCACCTTCACTGTGCACCACAGAAATCGGTAAATTTGGTTTGTTCGGTGCTTTGGTTGATAATGGTGAGCGTAAATAAGTCCGTGCTACTGTCCTGACAAATAAAAGAAGATTGCAGTCTTTATCGGTTCGTTAACAATGCAGCCGTCAAGCATTAACCATCATTGAATTTATCATATGTGTAAAAATTGGCCACCACCATTTTTCCAATTTATTTTTATCCGATAATTGTTCACAAATTGATCATGAAGATCGACACCGCACATGCCCCTATTGTATGAGACTAAGGGTTTTGGTTGAGGAATCAATACTTTTTCTTTCGCTGTGGTTGACCATCTCTTAACTTTTCCTAACGGCTCCAAAGTATCGTAATTTATTGCGACTGTAGCAACTGCATTGTCTTTCCATCGGACAAACAAGATGTTGTTGTTCTTATCAAATTTGTGACATATGGTATATACCCACGGATTTGAGTGGGTACTCATGGCTTGTGAAATAATTATCAAAAAATACGTTGTGATCACTTGGAGTATTTATTACTTCAAGTAAATCCAGTACTACACGAGACCCAAGTGGTAAAATTACGTTCTTGGCATCACGATGGTACATCAAAATTGTAGCAATATCCATCGTCACGGCAGAGCATCCACTTCTTATAACCAAAACGAACCGGTTTTCCACGTCTGAATTGTTTTACAGAATGATGGCCAAAGTATTTTATCATGGCTTCGTCTACTGACGAAAAAAGCCCCATTTTTGACAGTTATGACAAATCATTTTCAGCAACGGCCGAACTTTTGTCATTTTATGGGTTTTGTCAATCGTTGAATTGTTTGCCAAATGAATAAAGCGTTTGATTTCCTTGAATCGATTGCGGGACATGGCGTTTGCTACTAACGGAATTCTTGTGTCTTCATCGAGACACCAGTATAAAAATTCTTGGAGTAAGGAATGGTATCCGGAAAATAGCAAAATTCCAACAAACTTTCTGAGATCGTCTTTTGTGTATATGAATGATTGGCAGTTTTGGTCAAGAGCATATTTCTTGCTTTGCTCCAAAATCAAATTCATAACATCATCGTCAAAAAAGTATTCAAATATTTAAACTTCGTCATTCAAAACCAACTGTTCATTTATTTGTTTTAAAATTTCCACATATTCGAATGTTTTTGTCATATCCGTGGAATAAAAAACGTGTCTTGACCATTTAGGAACACGATCATGGGGCTCACCTTCGTCTCTTGGACGAGCAATTGGAATATTGTCATCACTTTCAAACCCATCGTTTACCTCAACTTCTACTGCTCCAGGGATTTCAAAAAGAATGTTTGAATTGAGCAAATCATGCTCGCATAAATCCTCTTCATCCGTTTGAACATCAACATCCGGCGGAATTATTATCTACTATTTCCCGTTCATTTCCATCATTTGGGATATCATCAAAAGAAGCTATAAACAGACTAGGATAGCGCTCTCCATAAAAATGCTGGCAAGTTGTGGTTTGAGAAGACAATTTTCTATAAGTCCATTCAGAAAGCCCGGTCCAGACGCTACATTTTGCACAACCTTTTGTCTGCACAGTCTTAAGACGGAATGGAAACGTTGCAATTTTTTGAGCGTCTACATGGTGCAGAGATATCTGTATATTTCTCTCAGTTTTGTGTGATATCGTCATGGAGGAGGTACTACTCTGGTCAATTTTGGCAAGCCCGGCAAGAAGTACCCGGCGTTCAAAGTGGTCGCGGAAGTGGCTTCTAAAAAGGCAGCACTTTTCCCATTTTAGATTACTGTGTGAATTACGTGATGAACCTAATGATTGGCGGAACTACTTGAAAATGGACATGGACACGTATACTTATTTATTGGAATTAGTGACACCGCATATCATCAACGAAAATACTTGTATGAGAATAGCAATATGACCACATGAAAGGCTAACAGCAACTTTAAGATTTTTGGCAACTGGCAGAAGTTACAAAGACCTAGAATTCACAATAAATATCGAAACAATCGTTAAGTGAAATCATTCCCGAAACATGTAAAGCTATCTTCAAGGTGCTGAAGAATGAATACCTGAAGGTAAGTAATAATGGTATTGTGTATAAAAGATTTATATTTATATGAACCTTAAAAGAAACATCAGTGTTTCACAAAAGCTAGGCTAAACAGAATGAAAATGCATGCAAATATTTCAATGTGGTTGAAATGTTGACACGTAGCTTGCAGCGGGAGAGTGGGCAGAGACCTGATGGGCGTGTGTCTGACGTCTGTTGATCTTGTTCACCTTGCTGTGGGATGATGCGTGAAACTGTCGGAATTTGCCCAATTGTTTCATGCTCCTGAATGCGTGTAAGTTATTCTGGGACGTAGTTATGTGGCATAGGCGTCGACTGCTGCGAGAAGGACTGGTATTGTCCAACTTGTTAAGAGAATTGGCATTCTCAATTGTTGGGGCATATTCTGTTGTTGGCTAGTCATATTAACAATTTGAAAATTTCTGGTAAGCGTACCCAACTCCGCTTCGAATAAAACGTTGGAAATTAGTTTCTCAGTGACTGCGTTTTGTAAACTAGGTACGTCTCTGAGTTTATTAGCCAAATGTTTTCCAAACACGTGAAAAACATCCTCTGCCTGTAGCGACTCCAGTTTCTTTCCTATCAACTTCATAACGTCAGTTGTGCCATCATTATTTAGAATTCCCTTTCTCTTACGAGTTGGAAAGTGCGATCTTGTAGTATTACGCGACAATATATTGCTGTCGGGGAGTTGATGCGTCGGAAAGAGGAGTAGCAGGCGCTTCATTAGGTCCACCGTAAGCAGCACTTATTATGCACATCTTCTTCCACCTGTAAATATTCAATTATCGATCTTTACGATTGGAAATATACAATTATATAAACAATTATCGATTTCTGTAATTTTCATTATTTTTTGCTTTTTGGTTGTTGCAGTTTATTTATTTTATTTGCTTTTAATTTATTTTATTTTTTTTTTGTTTCCATTTCCCAAGACTGAAGAGAAGTGGCTGGAAGTTGCAGCTGAGTTTGGAAGAATGTGGCAGTTCCCTCATTGTTTAGGGTCAATTGACAGAAAACATATTAGGATTGCGTCACCTAAAGGAAGTGGGTCCTATTATTTCAATTATAAAAAAAACCCACAGTGTTGTTCTTATGGCAATAGCCAATGCCAATTGCGAATGTTTGTATTGAGACATGGGAACGAACGGTACGATCTCAGATGGAGGAGTCATAAATAGCACTAAATTTTATGAAGAGCTCGTTAACAACGAGTTGACAATTTCAAAACCCCGGTGCATTGGAAGTTCAAACAGAATTTTAGGATATGTTTTTGTTAGTGATGACGCCTTTGCTATGCATTAAGAACTTCTTAAACCGTATCGGCGAGAAACATTAACAAGAGAGCGAAGAATTTTCAATTACCGCCTATCTAGGGCGAGGCGTGTTGTTGAAAACACGTTCGGAATTTATTAATTTGAAGATGGACAACGTTGATACTCTAGTTCTTGCGTGTTGCGCTTTACACAATTTTTTGAGCAGAAGGTCCCCCCAAAGCAACACCCCTCCTGAAAGTATGGATCGGGAAAATATTCCGGAATGTACTGTTGAATTAGGTGAAAGATGTGACCCATGCTATCGTGGTCAGAGATCAATTCAAAGAGTAGTTTAACAATGAGGGGTCTGTTCCTTAGCAAGAAAAATTTATAACTTTAAACAATTAATGGTGTATTTAAATAAATTAATAAAGTGATTACATAAAGGAAATTTTTTTATCTTACCTGTTCTGGTGCTTCGTCTGCTGCAGACTCCTCATTTTCAGCCATGGTATTCCTCGACTGCCTTGGTGTCTCCTGATCATTTAGGAAATGTAACAAATCAAAATACCACAGAGATGGCTTGTAGATTTCATCTTCTCCAGTCCCAGATCGAACCGAATTATTAACTTTTGTCAATTCTTTACGGTGAACACTTCTCTAAGAATTAATTTTTTTTTACAACTGTTTCTCTATTTGCGGTTGCATCAATTTCTTTGAGTTTTTCCACTAAACCCTCATAAACCTCCCCCTTTTTATCCCTGTCACTATATTCCATGGACTTGACACGCCAAATACATGGGAAACTTTCGTATAATCCAATAAATTCTGTGCAAAACTCCCGAGAATGTCAGCCATTGTCGCCTCACGAATTGAAACTGAGGAACACAATGAATCAGAAAACGGAGCTACCGTCTATATGCGCCTACTTGTCCGCACAGGTCAGGGATATCTATGCTCTCTAGCTCATTTATCCTAACTACACGCAAGGTTTTATCTGCAATGTGTTGAACTGCGCAGACAAAAGGTTGTGCAAAACGTAGCGTCTGGACCGGCCTTCAAACAAAATTAGTACAGTTTTGGCCAAAAACAGCGTAAAACAAAAACACCGATCACAAAATTTAACGCAAATACTTGAAAACAGATAGCAAATTCAAAAAAATGAATCCAAATGACGAAACGGAATTGAAAGAAATAAAATCCAAAGCCGACTTTTTGAAAAATACCAATTTCAAAAATACTGTACTAAGTTGAGTACAGTGGCAGATAATGGGTTAAACTTAAATCATTATAAGCTATAATAAAAAGGACTACTGAAAAAGAAAAGCCTTGGGGAATTCCATTTAATAAAGGAACCGTGGAGGAAAAAGTATTGTTAGCTTTAGCGCACATTTTTCTGTATTTAAGAAGGATTTGATTAAGCTAAAAATGTTAGGACCTACAAGAAATTAATTTTTCGAGGATTAAGTGTATCCCGATTTTGTCAAAGGCTTTTTGAAAGTCCAACGAAGGTGTAGTAACATCGTTACGGGAAGATAAAGCATTTGATATACAGAAATCCAGATGTTAGAGAGCGTCCGTGCAGCCTTTGTTGCATTGAAAACGTATTGTACTTAATTTTTTCGAAGACTTTAGAAATAGAAGGTATGAGAGATATTGGGCGGAAGATATTTGAGGAATTGAAGTTTTTATTTGGTTTTGGGAGTGGAAGGACAGTAGAAACTTTCCATTGTTGCGGAATAGTGCCTCTGTCGAGGACATTATAGTAAAGTTTTGGGAGTCTGGACTTGGAAGAACAATAAAGATTCCTTAGCATAGGGTATGAGACTCTATCTCTAGAAGGAGTTTTCCCTTTAAGCTTGGATAAACAGGATTCAAGTTCTAATATAGAAATCGAAACTTCGATAAGTTTAGCTTTTAAAGATACGTTATTAGGGTTAACTGACAAATATAATGAAGCTGTTTTTTTTTCTGTTAAAAAAATATTGAAAGATGTTCATCCCTTGACTGGTTAGACCAGGTAGAAACAAAATGATTGCAGATGTCTGCCGAAGTTGGGAAGTTTCGAGAGAATTAATGGATATAGGAGCAAGGTAACCTGTAAGGCAACGCATTCTATGCGAGCTATATTTTGGTGTGGAATGGGGAGAAAGATATTCTATCCCCATAGAAGTCCTGGCAAACAATGTTGAATATTCTGGGTACTAACGGGTAACGTAGGAAAAGGTTATTTTTTTTACAAAAATGGTGCTTAATAATGAAATTTAGTTTCTTTTGAATTTGTAAGATGCTCTGTTAAATTGAATTAAAATGGATTTGATTTGAAATGTATAGAAAATAATTAAATAAATAATTAAAAAATCGTGAGAGTGTTTGCCCACACCCATCTCATTGACCAGCTGTGTATTCCGCATTACGGTATGTAACGTTTCTAGACCCAACTTTTCTTCATGAATATTTTGCTTTAACCTCTAACTGTTTGGGGTTTGTTCATAATAACACGTCCCTTTAAGTTGTTCTATAAAAAGAAATCAGGCATCATCAAACCTGGGAAAGGGGAGGTCACCCGAAATCTGCATTTTTTCGAAAATAACTGCTCGCGGAAAAGTTCGCGATGTATCCCCATTGTCTATTCTGCGATAAGTGCGTTGGCTCCATCCTACTGGAACCACGTGTTAGGGTTATTCTGAACTGGCAGACGTAAAAAAAATGCTCTATCATGGTAAAGATGATAAGTATGTAGATGTTCATCATCATTTTCTAAAAATTACGGGTAAATGTCTCTATTGCACATAATTTCACACCAACGAGTGCATGTAAGAGGGCGTAATCGGCGTTGATTAAACGGTCTCCAATTCCACGTACCTCTATTTGGCAATACTGTTCATTTACATATCCATTTACACGAAAATGTGCTTCATCGCTCATAACTTCGTTGCGAAACATAATTCAGTAATGTTAAACCGTTTTTGCATTGGATAGGTTTGTGGCCATTATGAATTTTCATAAACTTCTTTATAATCTCCAACATTAAAAAGTAATTAACAATGATTAAAACCTAAAAAAGTTACAAATTTGCAAAAGCATTCAGTTAAAGGTGGCCCACCTTTATCATAGCAACCTATGCTGCGTTGTATCAAAGCTCTTTTTTTACAACTAAACGAATGTATGGTGACATTACTGATGTTGAAGCAGCAACAACTATACCATGTTCTCAATTCGTTCAAGTTGGCTTTTTGTACAAAGCCTTTGACGAATAGTTTCGGTCCGTTTCTGCATCTCCACTTTTGACCAATTTTGTTATGTTAGGTTGTCAAGTCTCTATTCAGGATCCAACTAGAGTTCGTATTTAGAGTCAGCCCCAAGGCACAAGGCGTTATATTCTCCTCCATTATATGGGGTAGAACTCGGTGATAGATTTGACTTTACAATCTTGGCTTTACGAAAGTTCCGAGAATCTAAAACACGGGTTTGGTGCCAAACGTTAATCATAATGATATCAGTTTGATTGGTTATTTATTAATATTGGAAATCCTGTTGTCACTATAATTACCTTTTGCGCACCACAGCCGGAAAATCGATTAGCATGAGTCTGTTTACCAATGTGGTGATATAAAATCTATACTTTTTGATTTTCCTTCCCTAAAATCGCTCAAAATCTATTCAATACCTGTTTTAAGGCATTGCTCCTAAGACTTTCCTTATAGATTTTATCTGTGAAAAGTTGCCTTTTTTATGGGACCAAATCCTTATTGTTGCAGAATTAACAAATATGACACAATAATGTGAAGGGCCTTGAGCGGAGGGCACATCTGCCGTGTACTTACACTTCTCGGTGAGAAGTTAAAAAAAAATCCTGGATATTCAATGTCAGGTATTGGTGTGGGCTAATTCGCAAGCTAGGTTAAAGTTTTTTGCTGCGAAGATCCCAACACAGACTTTCGAGTGTTGCCTGTCCAGAACGTTAAAGACACACAGGTTTGTATTTCGCTCGAAATAAAGATATCAATGTGAAGACACCGGAATAAAATTATTTGAATTTTCCAGTAGCGTATAATTTGCAAACGGAATGACAATACAGTGGCGGCCGTGACTGAGCGCAAGAAAAAGCAGTCTGACCGGGAAGCGCTCTCCAGGAGGTGTTGGATACCCGGCACTTTCGGTTAACGAAGCGATTTTCCCCGACTCTACCTTCTCCACAACCAACCTATCTCCTCCGTTGAATCTCTTCGCGACCTCGGCATTTTGTGTGATAGGGAGCTCAACTTCCGTTTGCATATGGATGGGATAATCCTTAAAGCCAACTCTGCACTAGGTTTTGTAAAACGATGGTCCAAAGAATTCACCAACCCATACGTGACCAGGTCCCTCTATATTACCTTTGTTCGTCCCCCCTAGAGTACGCCAGTCAAGTATGGTCCCCATATCATCGCGTTCATATCTCGAGAATCGAAAGCATCCAGCGCCGTTTTCTTCGATTCGCTCTTCGAGGTTTGCCCTGGGATGACTCTTTTACTCTGCCCCCCTATCAAAACCGTCTCAACCTTATTAACCTAAACACCCTTGAGGAACGCAGAGATGCAGCCGACTTTCTCTTCATTCATCGACTTCTTTCAGGTCAGGTTGAATGCACGTCCCTTCACAATTCTATTTTCCTCAACACTAACCCTCGTAATCTACGTACCCCTCGTCTCTTCTATCTCCCAACCCACCACACCACCTACGGCGCGAAGGAACCAATCTCCCGCATGCTACGAAAAATTAATTCAAACCCTAGCGTCTTTGACTTCCACCGCACCACTTCCTACCTCAAATCGGTTCTCCTTCACTAGAATAACCAACCTTAGTTTTAAGTTTTAGTTTAAGTTTAATTTTAAGTTATAGCTTGTATTAAGCCGAATAAATGGGGGCTTTCGCCCCCACCAAAATTAAAATCACCAAAATTAAAATTAATAAGTACATAAGAATTACGTCCGCTCTCATCGGCGATCAGCTCAGTAGATAATATTGACTGCAGTCTGCCATTAAAGTATCAGGTGACTTAGAGAAAAATCAGAAGAGCTTCAGTATTTTTTCTTCTGCGGGAACATAGCACTCTAATTCACTATACTCCTTGTATTTTCCTTTTACTGAAATTTCTCAGTCTTTCGAAGGAAGATGAAATAGCGGTTCAGGCGCCCACACATCAGAGCCGAGGGCGTAGGCGGGATCCTCACAAGGGTAGTGCCCCGCGGTCTAGCCGTCACTTATGCTCGCCACACTTAAATGTTTAGCAAAGGCATAGTTCCCCGAGACGATATCAGTAAGGAAACTTTTCCTCTGAGCGACAGCAGGAAGGACGCTGACCTCTTAGAGACGCCGGAAGCAAATATTGGATCTACCGGAAACCTGGTGTTATCATGGCATTTATCTTCATACGAGTATGAACCCAAACTGTCGAGGACGCAGGTTATTCTAACGTAGGCTCGAGTTCTGAAAAACCTTCTCTGAGTCTTGACTAATAAATTCATCGGCGGTTTCTTCCCCGTGATCTCATAATTACCTGGCACCCAAACAATACCCAGTGAAGTGTTCCATTCTCGAGCTATGTAATTTGGAAGTCGTGAGAGGACTCAACAAGGCTTTAAGAGCTGCTATAGATGCAAATTCTTCGACGCTTCACCGAATCTTCACTATAGAGTTCGTTCGCATCAGGATTGCGCAGATCCAAGTTTTCCTAACGAGAACTCAAATCTAATGCTTTCGTTCGACACCAGCGCAGTATTCTAAATCGGTTTTGGAACCATCCCTGAAGTTTTCTGGCCACAAGGAAGGTAGATTTTTTTTCTTCTTTAAGCGACCGAGTTTCTAGTGTTATTGGATCAGACGACATGTCCATAAAAACAGAATCAAAATATGTATGGTCCGCGCAATGTCATCAAAACTACAGTGCGCGTTGTACCAAAGAGCACTTATCTTTAAACAAGAAAATGACTTTGAGAGTGCAGCCTGTGATATGATTATTAAGGGGAGAAAACATATCACAAGTCCAGCTAGAGTGTGCTAGGAATATCTCCATGCTGGCGAGGCCGATCATTCTTTGAAGTCTCGTAAAAAGCAACAGTGACTTGTTTCACTAAGACCCTCCTCAGTCCTCTTCCTCCTTCTCTTAAAGAGGATTGACTGAGAACCCATTTCTAGTGCAACAATCACCCTACAACGAAGACAGCCCCAAACATGATCCATCATATATTCACCGCAGTCAGCATCTGCAATCAGGGTCCTATTCACCAACATTGCTTCTGACCACAAAACTAACGATTATTTAGGTGAGTTACATGATTAATTTAAAAGTTGTTAAGTTTCCCTTGATGTGTCAGATACATATTGTACAACAGTTCCGTATTAGGCCCGTTACCTTGTGATTTCTTATAATGACTCCGCCTACAGAATGCGAGTCAAAAATGAAACTTTAACTGCTTTACATCGGCCTTGGTGATGTCATACTTAGCGGTGACTGATGGAGTGCCATACTCCCCAAGAGTGTGCAATAATTGTGTCGATGTTTTTGACCAATAATCGGTCGGTGATGTTAGCTCAGCTTGAATTTCGACGTCGATTTCGTAATCGTGTCGGGCCAACTGGGCAAATATTCCGGCGTTTAGGTACTTGGCTCGAACATAGTGGAACCACAGGAGACCATGCAGGGAGTGGCCGCCACCGGACTCGGCGAGAATATCGCGGCTGTGGATGCCGAAGTCTCTGACAATAAAGAAACATCAACCAGACGACGGACCACGCAAATGGGCATCACCAGACGGACCCTACAGCGAATTTTAGTGAAAGACTTACCCATGTTCCCGCAAACAATGCATTAGTTAATGCCTCCTGACCGTCAGTCGCGTGTAAATTACTGTAAAGTTATCTTCAATCTCAACAACAAAGAGGACGATTTTGTGTCGAAAATCATCACGAGCGATGAGTCGCATTTCCACTTAAGCGGTTACGTCAATAAGCAAAATCTTCATTTCTGGGGCATTGAAAATCCACGTGTGAACCATTATATCCACTCAAAGCCACTGTGTGGTGCGGCGTTCACGCGGTGATTGGGCCGTATTTTTTTGAGGACGCCATCGGCAATACGGTCACTGTTACTGGCGAACGCTACAGAGTTATGATAAACGATTTCTTACTGCCGGAATTGGATGGATGGGGCTTGATGAACACGTTTTTTCAATAAGACTGTACAACCGCACTGTGTGTGCATGAGTCACAATGGATATTGTGAAAGAAGCGTTTCCTGGTCGTGTAATCTCCCGTTTTGGCGATTTGGCATGGCCAGCAAGATCTCCCGATTTAACCATCACAGACTTCTTTCTTTGGGGCAACTTAAAATTGCGGGTTTATGCCAACAAGCCTCATCGCAGCCCTTAAGGAGAATATTCGACAGGAATGCCAACAGTTATCACCGGAAATCTTGCGGAGAGTTATGGAAAATGCGATAAAACGGGCACAAATGTGTATCAACACTAGCGGCAGCCACTTGGCGGATATCATCTTTTCCACTTAACAGAAACAAGTAAAGATTTCCATCACTCAAATCATTTTTTTTATTTAGTAAAAAAAAACAATTCAAAACCAAAATTGGATGATTAATTTTGCGCCACCTTGTAGAAGAAAACTTCACTTAGAAGTAAAGGAGCTGGACTTGTATGGAGTAGGTAGAGGATTGTCTCCTCTTCCTCCTCGTTCACACAGCTTCTACAGAAATCGTTTGTAAAAGCACCAAGCCACCTTGAATGCTTGCCTATAAGGCAAGGTCCAGTGATGACACCTATGATGGAGCTGAGATGTTTCCTATTTAGAAGGATCAGACTCTTAGAGCGATTCAGATCCAGCTTTGGCCAGATCTGTTTGGTCGCTAGACATGTTGATACAACAGTCCACCTAAGATCTGTTCTTTTATTATCATCCAGCTTTTAAATTAATTTGCACGTAGCGATTTATACCTATGCTACCCCTTTCGGCCCGACAATTCACTGGAATGTCTCTGTGGCGTGGCACCCAGAAAAGATGTAGGTTGAACTGCTCTCCCATCTCCGTAAGAGATGATTGCGGTTTTGGTTTTAAATTTTATGTTAACGAGGCTGAATCAACGGACTTGATAGCCTCCTGATTATCTGAAAAGATGCGGATATCCTTTGCAGATATCACGTTTTTCTTTTCAGCTTGGAACACTCTACAGTGGTTTAGAAGATGGAAAGAGAGGCTTAGATTGAGCTTATCTGAGAAAACACCGCCACCAACCCCGCTATCGGTTTTAGATTCATCTGTGTTGAAGTGGATTGACTTGTCCTCTATGAAAGCATCTTCTTCCAAGGATCTAGAGGGGAAGTCTTTGTCAAACCAAAGTTCAGGTATGGTGTAATCGATGTTCTCTGTGAGGATTCCTAATATATTAAGAATATTAGCGTGGCGAATATTTGTCCACTATGTTGTTGCTTTAAGGCGAATAGCTGCAGTTGCAGCTACTTGCCTGCTGAAGATATCGAAGGGTGTCAAGTGAAACAGAATGTATAATCCATCGGAGGGAGTAGAACGTAGGGCTCCGCTTATGCATATACATACTGTTCTTTGGACTCTCCTTAGATTCCTGCAGTTGGCTGCACTGACTAAGGCCGTTCACCAGAAAACAACACCGTAGGTGACACAGAGAAATAAGTTCAATCGAAAATTGCTTATTTGAGCAAAAAAAAATTGCCACACTTCCGTTGGCATGTGGTCGTGTACCATCGCTGTCTATGCAAGGGTGACCAAGTCTAATCATTCTATGATAAAATCAATTTGTGAACCCCTCTTATCGACTTTCATTTTTAATAAGGCTACCACTTCATTTATCCTTTAGCTAATTACATTCTATTACTCACCTCTGCCAATATCTTTGCAATTCATTGCTTCCGATAACATCTAACGACATACTGTCTGGATGATTTATTACTATGGTATATGTTCTGGTTCTGCTCATACTATATTGCATATAATATAAAGGCGAATTCCACTGAATTTGACCAGTTGGACATCATGTCTCCGGTCGATAGATTCGTTCGAATATGCAAGTTCATCGGCTTAGCTCCATTTTCTACAAATCCAAGAACACAACGTGCATTCTACGTTTACATCTGGTTGACAGTATCGGCCTTAATTTTAAACGTACTTTTCGGAGTAACTCTTAATTACTACGGTGATGGGTATTTTCTTTCAAGTTTAGCTGTAAACATTGTGTTCTTCTCTATTATTTTTGCCCACATTGTAACCGTCATAGAATCACTATACACCAGAAACCATCAACAAACACTTTTCGTGAAATTACAAGAATTTGATGAATTGTTCCATTTCAAATTACGATATAAAATACCAGTGATTCAAATTGAACGGAGAGTCATCCAGAAGCACATCTTTATGATTGCAATCCATTTTATTATAACGATTATTTATATAGGAAGTATGATGAGATTTATGCACAGAAATTATTTCTGGAATGCATTTGTTTCAGTATTGATTATAAGAATGAGGGTGATTCAAGTTGGCGTTTATGTGGAGCTTATCAGTTATAGGTTTGATTGCTTAAATAAAATTGTTAAACAAATACAAGATTGTAGAATACATGCAATGAGACGGCTTTTGGATATTGACTATAGTTTTATTGAACATCCTGATCGAATAGTTGCTATAAAAGCTTCCTACGCAAAACTTTATGATGTGAGCAATTATATAAGTGATGACTTTGGCTTATCCATCCTTATAATTACAACATCCCATTGTTTGGACATAGCATGCAACATCTATTGGGTATTTCTTACAGTGGAAGAAATTCTACAAGCAGACAGTTTAATAACTTCTGTTATGACTATTCTTTCGCAAGTGATACTGTTGAGTGGGTTTTCTCGTTCTTGTTGGAAGTGCGTTGAGAAGGTAAGTAGTATTGTTTTTATGTTTGTTATATAAAGTTGTTCTAAACTATTTGTACCTATTAAGATTGTAGTTTCCCCAAATTGTTTGTAGCCATTGACAGATTCGTAACGATTGATATACTCATACATAGGATCAGCTATTCGTATATATTATACCCTTAAATCGGCAAGCAATTAGGGTGTTTGGATATTCTATGACCCCCTTCACTTTTTTATTGAACGTCGAAATATGTCATGTTGCGTATCTACATTGGTATTCCTACCTTCTTTTCTTGTAAACTATACTATGCCACATGTGAAACTAGTTTGAATTTGAAGCAAACTTCCCTTTACGGGTAATACTCGCTCTTAAAAAAGACTTATCTCTATAAAAGTACTCGTAATTTTGTAAAATTCTCCATGATATCGTTAGTTTTAGGAACTTATATAACATACATATATAGTACTCAAAACAAAATAGGGCCCACTAAGTTTTTAGGCTCTCATTTGGACTCTAAAAACGGTCAGTTCCGTGAATGCATGGTTCGGTAAAACATTCACCGTATCTTCTCCACACGCGTACTCATTTATCGTGACTAAAAACTTGACCTTACATTCGTCTGTAAAGAGTACAGGCCTCCAGTTGTCCATAGTCCAATCCGAATGCTCACGGGCGTAACTTAAGTGCGCTGCCCGATGTGCCCTTGTCAGTTTCGGTCGAATGGCGTGCACTTTGGACCGTTGTCTGTCTTCGTGGGGTCGATTACGTACGGTTTGATTAATTACTTGAGTGTCAGTAGATTGCCGCTGTTGTTTTTGTAACGCCCGGGCGGTTACGGTACGCCCCCGACGTGCTATTATTCTTACGTACCGCTCTTCTTGCGCAGTTGTGACTTTGATTCTTCCTGATCCAGGTCTCTTTACTACACTCCCAGACGTTGCGGATAGCTCGCCGCCATACTCCGATACGAATTGCGACAGACCTTTGAGGCTCTCCCTCCTGAATCAAATTTACTGCTCTTACTGCGTTTTCGATATCCATATGATGCCCAGAACTGGGCATGGTAATCACAATTAACAACGTTGTCGAAGAAAACAATTACAGAAAGTAATACTCACCGACAACGCTTAGAATTAGACTGAAGTATAGGAAATTTTGCATTAGTTGTTTTTTAGAGCAATGCGCTTTCTCTGCCTACTTAGTTGTAGGCAACGGTAAAATTGTTGCGCAAAATATTGATACATACTCATAGACATGCAAGCTATACATTTAAATACTTCGTTTCGATAATGTTTACCAATAGAGTAATTTTTATACAAAAAACAAAATAAATTATTGGTGGGCCCAATTTTGTTTTGAGTAGTTGATGAAAGCAGCTTCTGCAGAGATCAGTGACGGGACGCCCAATAAAGGTTCTCAGCTCATGTTTCAATGATCCGAATGATGCTCGTAATAATTTCTTTGTTTTTTCCGTTCGATTTAACTGCGGCAATATCAAACATGTACCACATGGCTACAGGACGAACTTACCTAATAGGTTTCAAAAAGGTCATGTGCTCTCCCCTGCTTTGCCATAGAGTCACTGTCCTTTTTGGATAGCTATAATTTCTATTGCAGTGTATAGTCAGAAACTATCCAGATATCTGTACCTTTACCTTCTTAGAAACAGCGATTGGCAATGGAATTCCAATGAGGTGTCATTATAAGAGTTAATAACTGAGCCGAGGTAAACAAAATCTCTAGCTACCTCAATATTATAGCTATCTACCGCGATATTCCATTTCGCCAATATTGCGAGCACCTTTATGTTGATAGCACATACTAGATTTTGCCTCCATTCACACTTAACCCATTTTCGTAGCTCTGTTTCAGAACTTGCAAATGCACCATTGTCCTGCCATTGATATCAGTGTCGTCAGCATTGTGCCTTTGGTGTTGGCTTGCAAGTTTCTGACAATTATGATATTGAAGAAGTCACATGGAAACGTATTACCCTGTCTTAGCTCTTCCTTGACAGCAAAGGTCTTGGTGAGTTTTTTTTCAACTTTTACGGAGCAGCGAGCTCCGTATACATCTAATGAATTTGGCAGAAATATCATAAGTAGATATGCCTCCATAAGGCTCATAACTAAAGATGATGTCATATGGGATCTTGAAATCGCGGTGGTGACCTGAACTTCTTGGGTTTTCTTTAGGATCTGCAGTAGTGTAAATATTTGTTCCATTGTGGACTTACTAACCCGAAAATCGACAATTGCCAAATAGAACGCTTCAAGCGTTCACATAATAAAATCGTGATGTTACAGAGACCGACCCTGTTATTAGAGATCGGGGAAATAGAGCTGAGGTTGCATTCATTAAGCAAATTTTCCTACTCCTAAGTCTGGAAAATGAGTTTGTGCCTCTACCAAGTCATCTTCCGCTGCCTCAAATAGTAGCTCGGAAGGTAAGCCGTCCGGGCTGACAGCCTTGGTATACTTAAGCTTAGATATTATTCTAGTTGCTTTACTTTTTTCGCGGATGGGCGGAAATCTTGACTTTCATAGCCCATATTGAATAGTTCATTCTGCTTGTCAATGGAATTTGCATCTTCCCCGGCGGTTAACAGTCAGCAAAAATGGTTTTTCGATATCTTCAGCACCGATTGTTATCATACTTTATACGAATACTAAATTTGCTTATTTGCTTACTATTGGTTTCGTGAGAGCTCAAGGCAGCAGCAACCGGAATATTGATTGCAATCTAATTTTTTTTAATTTGAGGTAGAACATACTCATAGTATGTGATAACAAAAGCCCTGTCCCACAGAAATTTTTAGTCCCTTAAGGTCCGGATGAATTGTGGACACGTCCCCTTTCGAGAAAGCAGTAATATCAAACCCTGTTCACTACTACACCTGACTTCTAATAAAATTCAAGAATATGAGAAGACTGTCTCTTCAACCATGGGTCATTACTCTATACCTGAGCACACCTATGCGCAATAATGGTGACAAAATGTCTGAGGTCGACCTAGTTTAGTATTGCAATAGAAGGTATCTTTAGATATTAATTGTATTCAGTCTTTTAAAAAGATTCAATTAAGTAACAGGCGTATTCTGGAAAATAATCTTTTTTATTTCGTTTACATCTAAACGAACATAACTTATATGCTAGTTTCTGCGGTTCCATCTGTGCCCGCATGGATGGCATGAAAATGGCGTCTATATGTTGCATGTACGCGTTTCTTGTTCGATATTTGTACACAACTTTACACCTCGTGCTTTAGTCTTCTGGTGTCGTCTTCGCATTTTGGAGCAATTTGTTCGAAGTTAGGAGATGGCTGGTACTCTGACGTCCGCCAATACACAAGTGTCCTTCAGCTTGCTTGTCATTGGTGCATCGCACTTCCATATTCCGCCATTCTCGTGCTCGGAGCAGGATAGGCAGGATACGCATGGAGTCTTTGCATTCGAAAGTGTTACGAGTATGTCCATTCACATATCGCTGCCGTGTTGCTTCCATTTTCTACATCATGTCGCGCAGTGGTTCTTTAGTTTACTTGATTGATCTCGTATTGTGCTTTGTATACTGTGGGTCAATGGGACGATCGTGGATATTTTCACTTCTTCGGTCACATAAAGCAGTATCCCTTAGTATCCCATTGCTCCATATCGCATATGCATGTGTATGTTCCTGTGTTGTTATTTTCAATATTATGTATACTGTCTCCCAAAATATTCGTATTCAATGCACCTGCTTTTCTTTTTCGGTTGCGGCAAAAGGTGTGAAATCTTCAAAAGATACTAATAGCCCTGGCTACCAGCTTGCTTGATTCGTTAGCCTGATTGCTCTATTCCAAGAATACGCCTACGTACTTAACCCGACCACTTTCCACACGGGACAGCTTGTATTACTTTGCGGGACTTATAAGCAATCTATGCTATGTCTCCTATATTTGCTGCATCTGTAAGACTTATTCTTCCGATCTTTCGCACCTCGTTTTTTCCAATTTTCCTCTGACCGCAACATTTGTCAATTATTGATCTCCATCCCAGAAAGCGTATGCTCTGTGATTTGGGTAGGTTGGGCAAAAAGGTGAGGTATCGTGTCCGAAGCGGTGTAGATATTTCCGATAGCCGCCATGACCAGATAGGAACTGGATAAGGTGGCAGTTACGTTCCGGTTCTTCGACTTATCTAGTCTTTGATTGTCGATATTAATTTAAACGTCCATTTGCCTTTTGTTTTATTAGTCTGATGGGCCTGTCAAATGGTTATTGACGCTGCCTTTACTTCAGTTCTTATCGTCTTGATGCCGTTGGCTTCTTGTTGGCTGAAGATCTTTCTATTGTACATTCTGGTTTCCATTCTGCAAGAAGGCCTCCCCACTACTAAATGGAGTGAAAAGTGACCTCCTTGGAAATTAAATTTTTTTTTTTTTTAAATGTTTTTTTATATTATTCAATATAGGTAGTCCCCTTTTAGTTTGATACACTTATTCCTGCGATTTTCCAACTTCTTGATCCCGTCCGAAAAGTAATTTTCCGGAAGGTCTGCAAAATACTCCTTCGTGGCGTCGATGATTTCCTCGCGTGAGCTGAATTTTTTATTGATGAGCCATCTTTTGAGGTTTGGGAAGAGATAATAGTCCGAGAGATCCAAATCCAGTTACCGATCGGCGCCAAAAGTCCGCCCGAATCCGCATCAGCAAGTCCAAACACTCTTTCGAAGTGCTCT
Organism: Volucella zonaria; assembly: GCA_963966105.1. Lineage (NCBI taxonomy): Eukaryota > Metazoa > Arthropoda > Insecta > Diptera > Syrphidae > Volucella > Volucella zonaria. Next base: position 109,830,507 of record OZ014532.1, on the reverse strand, counting down.
CGCGTTCGTGTTTTTGGTCAGGAGTGAGCATTCGCGGCACCCAGCGGCAGGATAACTTTTTCATATGCAGAATATTGTCCAAAATACTAATTTTGTGGTATCTCCTAATCTTTGTGGTATCTCCTAGTTGGCGCACCTTCACTTTCCCGTCAGCCAACACCATTTCATGTATTTTTTTGACATTGTCCTGCATCGGAGGGACTGCCGCTGCGGACTTGATCGGTAGTGGAGTTGCGGCCACCACGAAACTCTCGAAACCAATATTTGACGGTGTAATCTGACAGAGCATTAGCCCCATAATATTTATCCAACTTCTCTTTTGTTTCCTTCGCCGTTTTGCCTCTCAAAAAATAATGTTTTATGAGAGAACGAAAATCGTTTTTGTCCGTACTCAACATTATGCCAAACACGTTAACAACAATCAGCTGTCAAAACAAAACTAAAGATAGTATCGCACTGAAATTTTGCATGTCTGCCTAAATATGATCGGACTTCAAGGCACCATAACCTTTTTTGCTGCTAATAGCTCATTCTGGCGGTCAAGGAGGTCACTTTTCACTCCATCTAGTAGTCATAATGAACTGTGGCATCTTTTTATACGTGTTCATGATCAATTAGACATGGCTCCTAATCTTTCTTTTTTTGGGTCTCACGTAAGTTCTAAGCGCATACTACACAGCCTAGTTTCAAAAAAATCTTCACCGAAACCTGTAAAATGTCTGGCCTCTATTATTAAAACGTAAGAACTAAGATTTCAGCTATATGTACTCATACATCTTAATTCCTAAATTTTGCCTTTATGGAATGAACAATATTAAAAATACTGAATTGTTTTCTCAAGACTACACCGAGAATTTGCATGGCCGTTGTGTACTTCTAGCTATACAATCTCGTCTAGACCCTCAAAACACAAGCTATATACGTATTTGTTGCTGCAACATGCGCCGCTTTCAACCAATTCATGGTTACCAGCAATCGAGTACAACAACGACGTTGTAATTTTTTTAGGTGATTTTAATCTACCTATACTTCTATGGGCCCAGACTGACCAGCCCTTCTTTAGTGCAACAAATACCACCTCCAATAAAGAAAGTATTTTCATGAACTGTCTTTTTGACTCTGGTCTGTATTAATTAATTGATGTCAGAAAAAACATTGGCAGACAACTCGACTACTGATAATAGACATCTTCTCTCTAAGTTCAATAGTTACCATCACCCTTTGCCGTGGCAAAGCCAAGATTGAGTGACGTATGCTTCCTTAAATTCTATGCGGTGACAGTACACAAATTACAAGGAATATCTTAAGACCGGGCCGTTGTCGGTTATCGGTGTTATGTTTAGCTATCAATTCCCTCTATCCTAAAAAGGTCCTAAATAAACTGCATGATCATCATACCCTTACAGGATTAGATTTTGTAGACGAATCTACAATCTTCACAATAACAATGAACAACGGCAATGAACAACAAGCTAAAAAGACGGAAGCAAGATGAAATAGAAAAAATAATATTATTGTCCTTCTCCTTAAAATCCTTGAGGGTGCGATATTGGAAAGTGATAGAAAATATCGTGGACTCTCTAAAATTCATTAAATCAAAAGATAACATGTAGTCGGAGGCATACATAGGTATACGCGCCACGGCTAACTCGAACGAAGCGCAATCGTGAAGTTCAATTTTGGACAGCTTTATCGCACTGGACCGTATATCAGCAATAACACGGCGAATATCGACTTCAAAATCGTCCTACGTCTCTGGTTTATCGGCATAGACTAGTGACTTCTCATAGCCCCAAAGAAAATAATCTAAAGGTGTGAGATCACAGGATCATGGAGGTCAGTTCGCAGGTCCATTATGCGAAATCATGCGCTCAGAAAATGTTTCCAGCAATAAATTGAGGGTGTCGAGCGTCGTGTGGCAAGTTGCGCCATCTTGCTGAAACCAAAGCTCTGTCACGTCAATGCTATTCAACTGAGAAACGAAGAAGTCAGAAATCATGTTTCTATAGCGCTCTCCATTGTCGGTAACATTTTGGCCGGCATAGTCCTTAATGAAATATGGGCCGATGATTCCACTAGCCCATAAAGCATACCAAACAGTGAGTTTTAATGGTTATAAAGGCGTCTCGACAAAGGCTTTTGGGTTTTTTCCACTCCAAAATCGACAATTTTGCTTGTTTACCTATCCATTTAACCAAAAATGGGTGTCATCGGAGAACAAGATTTTGTTGAAAATGAGGATCAAGCTGAATCATGTTTTCGGATTCTCCTCAACACTGCGCTCCACAACGGCAATAACTTCTCCTGTTCGCACTTTTTGTCGTTGGGGATGCGTATCATCCACTAGAGTGTACATGGTGCGAAAACGATTCATCGTGTTCCGAATATCTTGCTCAGATGGACGATTATGTCGACCATAAAATGGACGCAGCGCACGATAGGTTTGGTGAACCGAATCATGGTTTTCACAATAAGTTTACACAATTTGCATCGAAAAATGGCAAAACGTACTAACCATAAATTAACTTTCAACTGTCAAATTGGCAATCTGTAGAAACAGTGTTGCCAGTTTAAAAACTAAATCTCTAAAAAAGGCACCCTTTACAAACATTTAATTAATTGTTCCACCTTTGTCCTTTATAGAAATAAATATCGATGAACAAAAAACAAATGTAGGGAATAAATCAAACTTCAATCGCCGGCGATATAAAATCCTTCCCGTATCTCGTATGAGGATCTAACTGCCGGTTTTAAAAAAAATCTAACCCTTTGGCACACAGTGTAAATAATACATATTCGTCCCAAAAATTAACACGGAGAACTATTCACTCACTTAAAGTTTCAGACCCATCAATCTACCTTATTTCTTGATTGGAAAGGTTTTTGACTGGTTGACTTGCATATGTGTAAGTTTGCTTTTCCAATCTGCACTCTCTAAAATGTAACATGATGGGTAGAATTGTGTATTAATACGACAAACTGAACACTTCTATCAATAGCAGGCAATGCTTTCAACATCGCATCTTTTGGTAACATATCATATGAAACCACCCCAGAAAGCAAACTGATCAATATGTTATGACAAGAGTAAACTGATCGTGGTGTTCTTTATTAGCATCCAGTGTCTCTTAAGCTCAAGGCGTAAGTTGATCCCGGGACCCCGAAACCCCGAGAAAACCGAGATTGTTCTGTTTACAAGAAGGAAGAGCCGACTGGCTGGGCCCATTTGGCTCTAAAAGGTATCGCGATCTCATCATATTAACCCGAATATTCGAAATTCTTTTGGTCAAAATACTTTGAGTCGGTGTCAACCGACTTTTGTAAGAGTACGGCTTATCACCAACAAATAATTGCATGAATGTGTATTTATAACGACTTTGAGCTTAGGAAACCCCTAACCAAGTCCTTAACGTCCCAGGTCTTAATGGATAAAATATAATTTCTACTGTTATTGCTTATTCTCATATGAGGTAGCAGATAATTTATTATGGCCACTGCTTTTTTTTTTTGTATTTCGTCGTATCTTTCGTATACTTAGAAAATAATAAACTATTCCCGAAATAGTGTTCTAAAGTTTTTAAATTTGTTTTTTGATAATCCTATTAAATTGTTCTCTTTTTTGTAACATCTTCTATGATTAGAAATAGTAAAATGCAACATTATAACCCAGTGGAAATGTAATTTTTATATCGCTTGTTAAAATCTTTAACAATTATTGTTTTTATGATAACAGTTCCCATAGACTAATATATATATATTTTTGTTTACCCTTATAGAGTAACTTAACCAGAAACCTTGTAAAAAAAATGATTTTAAACTATTCATCGGATCATGTAAATTGGTTGTTGAATGATTTTCTACTGCAAATGTCTCATCAATCAATCCGGATTCATGCCAAAGGATTCTTTTATATAGACCTAAAATTGCTGAGCTCTGTAAAATTTGTCAGTTTTATCTTTAATTTAATTATAACATTTTTTGTTTCTCTTTTTAGATTTTGGTGGCGATAACTGGGTATCTAGTCATTTTATTAAATTTCCTAATCACAGAAAAACAAGCTTAATTTGCATGTTATTAAATGATATACTTGTTATCAAGATATTGTAAATATAGGTACAATACATAAATTTTTTTTTTCAACCGTGTGAACTCACTGTTTAAGAAAAAATATGAAATGGGGCAGAGGAGCTACTATAGAATTTGTAACAAAAGAAAACAAAACATCAAGGTAAAGCTGGTACATTGTAGATAGTTGTAATCACAATCTAAAATTGCAGCGCATGCAAAGAAATTAGTAAACTGACTGCATAATAACCAAATGTTAATCAAGTTCTTAGTTTCGTCACTCACTGTGTTGTTTTTACAATTTTGCGCACACAGATTTTTCTCACCGGATCCAGATGGTGAGGTTCTGTTGGAAATAGTTCATTTTTATCCCTGTAGTCTGCTATGAGTAAAACAAGAGTTTACGAGTGGTATAAGCGTTTTCTAGATGGCCGTGAAGACGTTGAAGACGCCCCGGAATGCACATCAAGAACCGATGGAAACGTAGAAAAAGTGAAAGAAATGGTTATGAACGATAGCCGAATCACAATTCGAAAAATCGCTAATGATGTTGGCATATCGATTGGCGCATGCCATGAAATTTTTTCGAATGTTTTGTGTATGAAACGCGTGGCAGCAAAATTTGTTCCAAAATTGTTGAACTTCGAACAAAAACAGCGGCGAATAGAAGTTGCTCAGGATTCACTAAATGAAGTCAACCACGATGCAGAATTACTGAAACGTGTTATAACAGGTGACGAAACATGGGTTTATGGATATGACGTCAAAACTAAGGCTCAGTTGTCTCAAAGGAGGCATTCTGGCTCGCCACGATCGAAAAAGGCTCAACAAGTGCGGTCAAACGTGAAGGTTATGCTCACTGTGTTCTTCGATTTTAATGGCATAATGCATCATGAATTCTTCCCACGAGGTCAAACGGTCCATAAGGAGTACTGCCTACAAGTTCAATGTCGTTTGCGTGACGCAATCAAAAAAAAAACGCCCAAATTTGTGGAAAAACAATTCATGGCGCTTGCACCACGATAATGCACCTACTCAAACTTCATTGCTTGTTCGTGAATTTTTGGCTAAAAACAATACTGTAACTAACGATGCCCCAGTCTTCATATTCGCCAGATATGGCTCCGTGTGGCTTTTTCCTCTTTCCAAAAATAAAGAGAACCTTAAAGGGCCGTGGTTTTACAAGCATAGATGACATTAAAAGCGCATAGCTGAAAGAGCTATAGCATTTAGCAAACAATCGAGTTTGAGAAGTGTTTCGAAGATTAGAAGAAACGCTGGCACAAATGAGTAATATCTAATGGGGAGTATTTTGAAGGCGACAACATTAATATAGACGAATAAATAAATATTTTTTTCAAAAAACTAAAATGAGTAAGCGCTTCATAGATAAAGTTCCTGTAGTACCAGCACCAACCACATCAACGCCGAGTATCTGCAGCCTGATGCAACCGTTAGCCTACAGCAAGTGTCGCAAGATGTTGTAATACTTATGCCTAACATACTTAGCTCCTTAGCGAAAGCGTAGTGCCTCGTCATGATGCCAGAAAGCAGTGTGCAATCTTTCTCACTGAGAGACAGCAGAAAAGTCGCAGACGTCGGGAACCATTTATTTGATCTTCCTAGAGAGCCTGTAGTGATGATCACATGAAACCTAACTGTCAATGGAAAAACTTGGCTTACAAACTCAAAACACTTGGGTATCATTCACTATACACGTATGTGTTGAATGAAGTTAGCCAGATTGCGTCAATGCCACGAGTGGAGTTGGGTTTTCGGTCTTAGAATGATTGGTTCGTAACTCATCATCTTTTAGCGCTTTTATCAAATTTTTAAGAGTAGCCTGAATGGCTGTCACATTGTTGTTTATGATAGCGCTTTTATCGGCGAAACGAAAATAAATCGTTCCCGATTCTTCAACATTAAATCGCAACAGGCTTTATACACTGCCTTGGTACTCCAACTTTTACTTCGATTCGTCCGGTTATCCTAGGTATGCATTTAACTTTCGTCATGCCATCTGAGAAGCAGATTTCTTTTGGAAACTAGTATTCGACGATTTTAAGGGATGAAATTAAGCGATCAAGCTTAAGGGGACGCAAATAAGAAAATAGAAGTTTACGACAAGATGAAACATGCACATTGCGCTTGAAAGAAGGGAGAATTGTTGCATGTACATACGAGTACATACATACATACATACGAAAAATGTAAAGTTCTAATTTATTCGGAACACGAAAACACATATCTTCCACAGACATTATATTCTTTTTTGACAAAGGTATACACACACATATGTAAATTCATTTTTGTAAAATATTTTGCTCACTGCTTTGTCATCTTTCCAAGTATCAAGAAAACATGCGAAGTGCGTAAATAATAAAAATTATTTATGAAGTTTGGCAGCACATACAACTCGAAAGATACAATTGGCTTTTGACAACTTGCCTGACACTTCAGCAGGTGCAGGTTTTTCTTTCAAAATGTCAATTATACGATTTACATCACTGAGAAACAAACTAAACAATTTATCGACAAATCTGAGTGAAAAAATTAAATTACCAGAAAAATACAAAGGAACCATTGTAGATAGATGGGCGATCTATTGGAAATCACTAATGAGCGATTATGCCGACGTCGGCCGAGGTGTTTTTAAAACAGCAAAAGAGAAACCCCTCCGTGCGTCTGTTATAGGAACAGTGGGCTATGCTCTCTATGCCTGCGCCAAAAACAATCCCGATGAAGATTCACTCATTACTGAAATTCGAAAGTGGAGCTGTGAAATGGCCATGGTGCACGAGTCTTGTCAACGTTCCGAATCTGCCGAGGCCCTTAAGATGCTTGAACGTTCAATGAACCAAGGAACCCTTCGAATACTTAACTTGGGCGTTGTAAGTCTTCTATGGCTACATGATTTTAATAAGGAGCTGTGTACGTATAGAGCCATCGCCAAGCACCTTCAACCCGAATACCTGACGTTCCATGAACGTGTAATTGATGTGGGCTTTTGGAATAAATGGTGGAACCTGGAAAGGAAAATGGTCGACTACGATATCTCCGAAGATTTGTAGGGTTACATTTTGAATAAAGAAAAATAGGAAAAATGAAAAAAAAAAGACTCATGTGTTACGTTTTTGTTTTTTCAGTCGTTTGTAGACGAGCGCAGTAGGCCATGGACTGCTGAAAGTAGTCGTGAAAGTCAATGCTGACTTCTAACAATTTCTTGTAGCGTTCTATCGGTTTTATGATATCAGGTGTAAGCAAAATTGTGTAGCAGTTGAGTTTACTTTGCATCTGTTTGAAATATTTCTGAATATCCATAAGCATTTCTAAGTAGAAACTTAAGGGTTGTTCTAAGGAGGTAATCTCTTGAGTGTCAATCGTATTCGTTTTCATAAGGCTGGCCAACTCGAATAAAGAACCGCTCATGGTTGATAAAGATATATTTAGTGTGGAGCTGAAATATAGGTTGGATTTATTTTAAAAGACTGTATTACTACTAATGACTTACTTGGAGCTCTGAAGTTTGCTGAGATTTGTGAAGAAATCTGTTTTGATTTCATCATCCGCGAGATGTGGAGCCTCGGGAGGAGAAACAAACTTAGCAGGCAATCCTCTATGGGAGAAAATATTAGGAATCATTCTTATTCATACATTCATTGATCTTACTTCCTAACAATGGAATATCGTTGAGCTAGGACCCACAATCGTTCGAGCAACTGACGTTGAATTTCTCGCTCTGACTGAAGTGTGGAGAAATGATTTTGTATTGCATGTAGAACTAAAGTAAAATGCTTCCTGATGGGTTCAGATTTTGTGCCAAAAACAGACATTATTAGTGAAGTTATTAATAAAATAAATATTTCTTGCGGGAAACTTTGAATTGTATCTATTTTGAACTTTCATTGACCATGGGTGTTTGTGTCAACAATGTTGTGACAGTTAACCTGACAGTTGTTGATGCAGTTCAGATGGTAGAATAATCAGTTTAAAATAATTGTTTGTCAAAAAATTAAAGAATAGAGAATTTCTTTAGAGTTTCTTACATGGATTGGCTTCTTGTCGTCATAGATGAATTAACCTCGCTGGTTCACACTTCTCGTCTCTTCCACCATTCCTTTAGTTCCTGACCCTTAATTTTTGTTAGTTTTTAAGCTAGATTAAGCTTGTATTAAATCAAATAAATGGGGGCGTTAACCCTCTCCAAAATTAAAAATGTCGATATTATCGGCGTACGCTAGTAGTTGCACAGACTTTTGAAAGATTTTGCCTCCACTGTTCGTCTGTGAGTTCCGTGCAATTCTTTTAAGTATGATGCTAAAGAAGTCACGTGACAGGGCGATACCTCCTATAATAGCTTTTCTAATATTAAAGGCCTCGATTATGTCCTTATCGACCTTGACAGAGCAGCGCGCGTTCTCAACCGTCATTCTGCACAGGCGGACGTGTTTGGCGGATCAGATACCCCAGGACTTTCACATATTCCTCACAATCTAATTAATTCCGTTTGGGATTTTCTACGAGCAATGAAGGCTTAGGCAGTCACGAAGACACAAACGACATAATGTGTCATTCATGTTTTAATAATTTAAGTTCTTATCCTGGCCAGAATCAAATTATACTCGAACTTGAAGGTCATCGGAGTCTGTCAGAAGATGGCTCTGAGCGTGATGCTAATGATAGGTATATAATCCGTAACCAGTCTCGTGTCTTGTAGGAATCTCTATTCCACTATCACGAAAACCTATATGGCGTAACACTCAGATAGGCAGTATCATTCAAAATAAATATTGACACGTTTTGGTTCTAGTGCAGTCCTTCTTCTCGTTATGGGAAAAACTAATTTTAAAAGAATTAAATAAACGTCTTTTGCTAGTACAGCGATTGTTAACAATTGTAAACAGTCTACTTTGACAGCCGCTGAGCACGATCCGACAGACTAACCGCAAACTTTCGAGCTGGTAAGATAGCAAGCAGAGCAACAATAATTTATCCTCTTGGATTGCAAAACTAATGGATCGCCTACAATGTTGCCAGGCCGAGCTGCAGATGCAAAACTCAATAACTTGGGTCTCCTAACGAAAGTAGAAAGTATTTAAGTCCCATCTTATTTGAATCACAATGTTAAATGATATTGGCTATCATCTATGGTGGTGGCGGTAGTACTGTATAATGGGGAAATAAGCTGACGCAGTGACGCATTTATTTTACAAAATAAGCCCAGTCTCGGTTCAACCACTGGGAAAACCACAACTTTGCTTTAAAGATCAATCACGTGATACGATCCCAGGTTGAGTATTGTATTCTGTAAAAAAATAAATAAAAAATGCAAAGTATTTCTTGGCATGGAACGCACATTAATTGTGATTCCAAGAAGATACCAAAATTTTAGATATAAGAATTGTTTGCTCGCACAGCTGCTTATCAGCCCGCTTGAACGCTAAAATAATGTTTTATAAATCCCCGACTATTGCATTTCATGAGCTAATTTCTGGAGCTGTTGTCGAAATTAGAATTTCGTTTTTATTGTTCCGCGGAATTGCGTCAACATGGTGTTCAAATGCCAGGAGGATAGTTTTCTTAAGGAGGTACGTAAACTCTAAATTTCTAAATTTCCCATTTCCATTCTTAAGAAGTAGTAAATCTTGTAGTTTACCGGCACAGTAGTTTCATGTGAACCGGCCACTTTGAAAGAATCTGATCGCGAAGTTCAAGGATTCAACGTTATTCTAGACGACACCATACTCTTCCCAGAGGGCGGCGGTCAAGTGAGTTTATCCATATCAAGTTTTTTTTTCTTGTTAGACTAAATTGTTACGTATTGCAGCCGTGTGACTATGGGACTTTGAATGGCAAACCCGTGCGGAATGTTATTCGTAAAGGAACCGAAGCTGTTCATTTCGTTGAGCATTCTGAACCATTTACTGCCGGAGAGACTGTAAAACAAACTATTGACTGGGCACGTCGGTTCGATCATACGCAACAGCATTCGGGCCAGCATCTTATAACTGCTGTCTTCTCTAGAGATTTCAATTTGGAAACAACTTCTTGGTGGCTTGGCACGGATACTTCGTATATCGAATTGGCAGCGAAAGACGTGACCAAAGAGCAACTAAAGGCGGTAGAGGAAACTGCAAATGCCTTAATTATTGAAGGAAGGAAAGTGGATATTATACTGACGAGTGTTGAAAAGGGGACTAGCGTAAGTGGACGTCAATCTGGCTTTTTTTAAAAAAAAACTAATATTTTGTTTTTAATTTTAGCTTCCAGATGCCCGTGCACCAAGAGGATTGCCGGCCGACCATGTGGGCCCAATACGGATGGTTAGCATGGAGGGAATCGAAAGCAGCATGTGTTGCGGAACGCATGTGTCGGATCTTTCTCAATTGCAGGCCATCAAGCTGTTACATGTCGAGAAATCCAAGGGCAAGCTGTTTGTGCATTTCCTATCCGGAAATCGTGTCATTCGGAAGCTTGGCGAGTGCTACGAACGCGAACAAGCCATGAACACCGTCCTTAAGTAAATTTAATTATGCCGCCCCCTTTGCGTTAATATCACTTGAATATTTTCAGAGGTGGACCCTCCAACCATCTAGACCTAATCCAGAAACTACAAACCAACTTTAAGACTATCTACAGAAGTTTCCAAAAGCTGTTAAAAGACAACGCCACAATGGAGGCAGAGAAGCTGTCTGCATTGCCCGAGAAACCAAAATATTTCTCCATGCACCGCAAGGACGGAATAGAACCGGATTTCATAAACATCTTCCTTCGTAACGCCCCACAAGATATTTTCTATTTCCTATCAGTTGCTGACAACACCGGGAAAGGTCATATGGTCCTCAAGGGAGATCCAGATTTGATCGCCAAGTTTGGTCCACAATTCCTCGAGCTGCTCGATGGCAAAGGCTCCAATAGCCGAGGAAACACAATGCAGGCCAAAGTGAACAACATAAACAAAACCAAAGATTGTGAAGCCAAGTTAAAGCAACACTTTATCCAATAAAGCAAAATCGTCAATCTAAATGCAAACACACGCCTTTCTTTTGTACACTTTCGTGCTTTTTTTTATTTTTGTTTCCTTATTGTTACCGCTTACAGAAACTCTATGCAGAAGCACAGCGATCCCTGTCCAAGTTTATGATCACATCTAGAACCAAGAAAAAACAATGAGGATTTGGAGGTACTGTATAAAAGGGTTTCGAGTATTTACCTTGTTGGTATATGACGTGTTTTGGTTTTTTTTTTTTTATCGTAATCTCCTGGCTTCTCTTTCGGATTCAAGAAGGGTCAGAATATCACCTTCGCGAACGGGTCCCTTGACATTGCGGATGATTTGTCGGTTTTGTTCCCCGAGGAATTCAACTTTCACTTGGGTACATTGTCCCTGGGAGCCGGTACGACCGAGAACTTTAATAACACGAGCCCAAACAACTGGTTTATCCATGTTTATTTAATAGAATCGGTGATTTTCACAGAGAAATTCACGTGTGCCAAACAGTTTAGTTGACAGCCGGAAGAAGAAAGAGCGAGTAGTTGAAATAAAAATTAACTTAACGAATAAATCGGAGGTTATGTGCCTGTTTGACGAATGGCGAAGTTGGCTGTTGTATAATTAGGGAATGGTTAGATTTGGAAAAATTCTGTTGAAATGGTTGAATGGGATTGAATTTGTACAATTTGAAAGACAATAGAAATGGAGGAATTTTTAATCGAAGGAACTAGAAGATAAAACTAGTGTTTGAAACGTTAATAAAATATGTCTAGAAATCCGGATCATTTATTGGACTGTGTGGACTGCAGGGTGGCGTCGGAAAAATCAAGTGGAAGAAGTTCATCATCTAATTTGACTCTATTTTGAATCTGAAAATCGTAAAAGGAAAGAGTGACATACGCAAGGTATAACTTGACAGGATAAGGGAATTTTTATGTTTGCAAAAAGCTATTCTGTTATGTTTTTATTGTTCAGATAAAGATTTCAAGAATTCATCAATTTATTGGCCGGCAGCGACTTCAAACATAATTTTGGTAAAATACTTGTCTCGGCGCCCGTGGAACATCTCATTGGGTTGTCTTTAATCGTCGTTAAAATTCTAAAAACTAATCCTGAGAAAAGCCCAAGGCCAGTCAGGGAGACTCTTCGAAGAAAATCCTTTTGAACTAGAAACATTGTAGCTTGTGTGGATGTGGATTTTAACTTAAACCTTATCAAACTTTCAATCCTCAAAGAGAAAATCCGCAAGGTTCTTAGCTAGATACTAGATGCTAAAATGGACAGAGAAGAACAATTGAGAAGAATTTTACGATGAAGTAGAAGGAAGTTGGTTAGGGGGTTTTAGAAGATTACACCGTTAAAATTTGGGCCTGAGTGTAGCGGAACTGATTAAATTTTCAAGGCACAAGACCAGGCGGATTAGATTACAATAAAGACCTAAAAAGGCTTTCCGCATAACCCTTAAGCAAACAATATGTAGGTATTAAGCACGAAGTAAAATATTTAAAGTGGCATATCAACATTTTGATCTTTTAATCTTCACCGTTATTTGCTTTTTTACGTCGCACAAGTCCTGAACGCTCAGTCAAATAGAATGGGGGCCAACACTGTGGGTAGACACGTTGTTACTCCCAGCGGTTAGTGATTTCAATCAGACACTGATCTTAATCCAAACATACTGGTCGCTGTGTACCAGAAATGAGCCTGAGTAATAGTTATGATGAAGATAAACTACTTCTTATCATTCTTGCATTAAGGGCGAGAACAACTTGAGTGTATGATGAATAAAAATAAGAAGTTTATTTGAAGTTCGTGAGACACACCTACAGTGTTTTGTATGTCCAAATCTTCCGAGATACAAACATCCGAAAGGTTTTTATTTAGTACAAGTGCGGACTATGGATATACGGATTGGGAACTTTTCAGATTCTTACTCTTTCTTCAAACACACAACAAAGTCAATGCAATTCAAAATTAAGGTGGTCTTCTCGGGAGATACTCGCCTGCAAGTGTTCATAATTAGCTTTATACATAGTGTAAAAGCATACTTGGTTTTAAAAGATTATTAGAATTTTCCACATAGTTCCATCATTGACGCCGAAAGGTGACAAAAACGTTGTGGATCGTGTTTCCTGTTGTCTCTCGAGAAAACCTATGGTGCCACAATAATAAGTAGAAAATGAATAATAACACTGGGAGCATGTCGTCAAAAACAATATTTCTAATTTTAGTGTGTCAGATTTAATTTAACTTTTTAAATTAAAACACTTGGTTTAATAACGAATACTGGGAAGTAAATGTAACAAAACTAGATTCATAAGCAACGGCCGTGCTTAATGTACGCATATCGTAAGATCAGAATCGGAATTGAATTCTTCCTAAGAGGAAGAAAGATCACGAGAAGTTTTACTAAAAATATATCGATTTCTTATGAAGTCTTCTCGTCTTCTTCTTTTAATAATCATTCAAATATGCAATGCGTACCATAAGATCTAGTTCTATATGTTTCTCCCACGTATCTGCATTTTTTGTGAGCTTGCCTAAATTGTCGCTCTATTTTGGATCACCTCGTTGATGAACCAATAGTCTGCTGATGCATTTGCATGGGAGTGATCAAATTATTTTTCTTTTGAGTTCCTTTTCGAAGCTCGACCTAACTTGAGCCCCTATTGATTTTCTGACCGGGTTTTCAACGACCTTTGTTGAACATGAAAAACCCAGCTGAAGTAATTAAATTGTTCGCTCTACAATACGATTACTCATTCTAAAAAGATTTCAAAACTTGATTTTAGAGGATCGGAATGCAGATAATCGTTCTTAATTCTTTTCTATGACCGGTGGTCATCTATCTGGGTTTGCCCACCGCCGCACTTGTAATTTAGTGTCGCTGGCAGATTTTGTGCTCGAAGTTCGATTCTCCATTTAAATCTATCCGGATAAACAGCATTTCTTCCATTTATGTTCTATTTAAAGGGACTGCCTACTTGCGTTTCCAAAGCGCTATCAATGTTCCAAATTTCGCGTTCTACAATATTATTAGTTTCTTGGCCATTAGTGGGTTACTTATTTTTGATAGGGTTACGATATCATCTAGGAGGGCAGCTGTCGGTAGATGATGGTAACTCCGTCCTCATTTTGTTCCGTTCCTTATTAATATTGTACATTTTGTAGGCTTTCATCTGCATATTCAAGTACCGGCCAATGTTTCAGACATTTCGCCACTTGGTTTCTTGGATGAATACTAAAACGATTTTCTCTTTTCCAGTTTAATACTTTTGCATGTCATCGGCACTGCAAATTCCATATAATATGCATTCAAGAAACCAAGTGGCGAAATGTGGTTAGTAGCTTATGATTAGTAATATATTTTTACAAACCATCATTTTGCTCGCCCACGGAAACCGTTGAGCTCCGTCAAGAATATTTCTATTCGCCTCAGGATAACTTCTCCCTCCGCTGTGCAGAAAAGATCAGCATCCACTTCTTTATTGGACTTTTCCTTTGTTCACCGATTGTCTCCAGGCGTAGGAATTCATTCATGCATAAAGACTTCGGGTTGTCTTATTAGATGTTAATGCGCCTCAGATTCATGATGAGCCTCTCATCGTAGGTATTAAAGTGCCTGAATAAGATTTCGCCCCATTTAGTCGTTTTTTCCGACCAGCAAGTAACAAGAAGTTTCGAATAAAATCAAATATTAATGTCCCCAAGCTTTTTTTTTGTTGTCAATGTCTTACTGGCATTCGTTTCTTGCTTTCAAAATAAAATTGTACACACTTATTCAATAAAAGCATAAATAACTAAATCAAACTCCCATTAATTGCAACTCTCCACGACTACTTGTGAACACATCCCGTCAAGTTGTCACTGCCTGTAGACAATTCGGCAAAACGCGGCTCCACGTAACAACAATCTGTAGAGTTTCTCAATGACAGTGCCGAGTGAAAGTATCGTCGTTTTCTTACACCACCACATTACAGTGGACACATCGACACCGTTCTTCTTCAATTTTGGGCTTTCCTGTCATTCCGTTGCGAGTGGTCGTTGCTAAAAGAATTTCCTTTTAAACAATTTCCAAATTATAAATAAAAAAATATGAAGAACTATTTATTACTCCTGCTCCTGGTCAGTCCGCTAATCATCTGCACCTTCAACAGTCGTAAGTACTTTTTGATTATTTCATAAATTTGGTCAAGTGCCGCCTACTGGTATGCCACTACGTGGCACGAATTTTACTAAGTGATAGCCTAGATAGGAAGGAACTTTGCTTTCTTCAAAGTGTGAACAACCAATACGTGCCAACTATCTAATTCTTAACCACTTGCAGCCAACAGATTTTCTGCATTCGCTGAAGACGACGTTGAGGATGATCTGGTCGATGTGGAAAGCGACGATGGAGCCGTAACTGGTGAGGATGTCGAAGTCGACGATGAAGGTGAAACGACAAAGTCACCAAACGCAGACACGTATCTTCTGTTCACGAAGCCTTTGTACACACCTGGCATCCAACTAGATTTACCCGGAGGAAAGCCAGTTGAATTCCTAATTGGATTCACGAATTTGGGACAAGATGATTTCGTCATTGAGACAGTAGAGGCATCTTTCCGTTATCCCATGGATTTCAACTACTACATTCAGAATTTCTCAGCTGTGGCCTTCAACAGAGAAGTCAAACCAGGTTATGAGGGTACTGTCTCATACTCTTTCTTGCCTTCTGATACTTTTGCTGGACGTCCTTTCGGTTTAAATATTGGACTTAACTACCGTGATTCGAATGGTGCTCATTTCACCGAAACCGTCTTCAACGAAACTGTCCTCATTTCGGAGGTGGATGAGGGTCTAGATGGAGAAACTTTCTTCTTGTACGTTCTGCTTGCTGGCATCGTTGTGTTGCTCTTGGTGCTCGGTCAACAAATGCTCCTTGGCTCATCGGGAAAGAGGAAGCGTTTCCAAACCACAAAGAAAACAATCGAAACTGGAACAATCAGTGATGGTAACATTGACTACGACTGGCTTCCCACAGAAACTATGCGCGCACTTCGTAAGTTCTTACAACATTACTCAGCCATCAAATGATTTCGAATTATTTGATTTATTTTTTGCAGAAAAATCGCCACCAAAATCCCCGAAAGCAAAAACTTCGCCAAAATCTAATTCCGCTAAAGTCAAGCCCAGCCAGAGTCCCAAGCAAAACCAGAGTCCCAAGCAGAGGAAGGTGAAACGCTCGGACGACTAGAACTTAGTAAGACTGTATAGTAGTTTCTGTAATTTCATTTTGAGAATTATAAGCCAAGGGAGAGTTTTTGTCTTCGTTACTTGAAGACCTTGTAAGTTTATTATTATTATTTCGTTTTGATACTCCTTTATGTTTACGTTTCCCTTGGAAAACACACAATCATTCACAAGAACATCCAAGCGTCTTTAAAGATAACATTTGTTACAATCACCAGTGTGTGCTGCTACATCAGTAATAACTTTGAAATGAAGACTAGAACATAGTTTCCCAGGAATGTAGTATGTTTTGTATACAATTTTTTTTTTATTAAATGAAACGAGAACAACACAGGAAAGAAAAAGAAGACCGTATTGTAAAATGCATAGACGTTAGAGAGAAATAAAAAAAAAGTTAAAAACACACGGACTTTTGGGATTTTTCTATCGCAGTTTATGGATTTGCATTTGTTTCTTCCATCAGCTTTTAGGCATTACAAGTGGTCATATCCAAACAGGTTTTTAGACGTGGCAAGTCGGGCAAAATTGATAAACCACTATCCGGATCCACATTTACTTCTCCAAACAACTTGAAGTTTGTAAGTCTTCTTGTGAGATTTACTGGACATTTTAAAAGGTGATGGGCTTTTGGGAATGCATCAAAGGGTCGTTAGAGGAATTCAATGAAGTTAACGATTGAAAAAGGGTGCTTTTTGATTTGTTATACATACTCGTATGTAGCGCGTGTTCCATCAACTATGAACACTTAAAGTGCCTGAACACAGCGCAGGTAAAGGAAAGAGATACCGATGTACGTCCTTTGCACACTGAAAGCGCAATTTTGTCTTCGTTGGCAACCATTGCTTGACCGGCTTGACTAAAAGCGCACTCTGTTTTTTTTTTTTGCGCACTGGCTCTGCCTTAGTTTTGGACTCGAGGTAAGAAGGAAATGCTGTTAGAATTGTTTTCCTTTTGCAAATGAAGAAAAATGATATCCCAATTAGAACAGAACAAGGGTGAAGTGAATTGGTTCGGAAATGCGTTTTAAGTTTCGCGAAAACTTTGCATAATATATTTTTGATTTCTGTGGGAACAGAGCACTCAGACAAAGAACTAGTCCATTGTACTCTTCGCACTTTCCTTTTAGTGAAATTTCTCCGTCTTCCGACAGTCCCAACACCCACCACACCGAGTACCTGCAGCTTGATGAGAGCGTAGGCCGGACATTCACATAAGTAGTGCTCCGTGGTGTAGTTATCACCTTCACAACAAGCGTCGCAGTATTACTGTAAGTCAATGTTTTACGATGCGTTGATGCGTTTAAAACCCATGTTTTGGAGTTACCTCGTTCGAAGTGGTTCAAACGCATAAGGTTTTGACGTCAGGACAGGAAAGGGGGACATCTTTGGGAGGATAGTTGGTAAACACGACACCACTCTGACAACGGATATAGGCTTATCGACTTCGTGGTGGGATGAAATATGACTATAGCAAGCACACTGTTTCCTCATCTCAATACACACAAGGTGACATAGTGGTCTCCGGATCATGAAACGCTAAATTAAACTGATCACATTATGATCGGCGTACGACATGCCTCCAGTATTCTGGACGTCCGAACGTTTCGGGCAGCTAGCATTGACTCGGATCACCACCTTGTTGCAGCCAAGATACGAATGCTGGTTTCCTAGCACCACAACAAGAAGAACTGCTATGAAAAGATATAACGTAGAAAAGCTGCAATCGCTAGACACCGCCAGCATCTTCATCGAAAGCATATTCCAAAATCTCTCAACAACTCGTATGTTGCCTGCATCAAGTACCGAACGCCAGTGTCAACGTTGCCAACGTGCTATCCTAGATGGCCACCACCATCAGAAAATCCCTGGTTTGATGAAGAATGTTGGCAAGCACATGAAGCTAAACAAGAAGCGTATAAAGCCATTTTGCAACGAAGAACCAGAACAGCCCGTGAGCTCTACGGGCAGAAGAGACGCGAAGAAGATCGACTTCTCTAGAGAAAGAAAAATGAATATAAAAGCGCGCGATTGAAGATATTGAGAGTTTTGCACTACAGTAATAACGTATGGAAATTTTACCAACTGGTGAAAAGAACCTATCAAGAAGACCCGTACAGGTGAAGAGGGAAACCTTGTAGTAGAGTCCACCTGATCAAAACAAAGTAAGGATAGCATTATCTCAGCTAAAATTCAATAAATTGCTGGAAATGACTTTCTCAGATCTGGTCAAAGGAGGGTATGCCTTTGCCAATTGCGCCAACTATAGAAGTATAGGTTAGGTTAGGTTAGGTTAAACAGGGGTATGATGGATATTCCATCACATAAACATCAGGCACCAAAACGGGTCCATCGCGATCCCTATGGAACCAGTTGAATTTGTCTTCAAATAGCAAAAACCTAAACAATCTCCCTTTGGACTTTGAAGTTTGTGCCGTCTATTTCCTCTAGGGTTTCGAAAAAGTATTTCCCTAAAAATTTTCTTCGACTATGCGACAGCTTACAGATCAGCGCAAAATCTGCAAATATCCGTATCTGACAATTTGAGTCTCCTTGCGTCTTTTCGTAGGAGACAGTGTTTTGTCAGGATTCCTATTACTGTCTTAATTTTATCCTTGTTTAATTTTATTAGCATCCTAGACCTTTTGCCGTCAAAAAGCGGTTAGAGTGCCCTGTGTTCTTCAAGACTTGACCACCTTAGATTGACAGCCTTTGTGATTTTTTCCGCCATAGTGTCCCTTACTGGTTTGATGTTGACAACTTCACTATTGTCGAGTAGCCCTCGTTTTCTTGGAAGCTTGTCCGCTTGTTCATTTCCTTTAATACCGCAGTGTCCTGCTACCCAGCACAGTCTTAGTGCTCAAGGCACTATGCAGTATCTCCGTTAGGACCGTGCCATGTCCGAAACTACAGCTCTTTATAAGTACAAGTCTCCTCAACACCGCATACAAGATATTATCTGCTCTATTGTGTTAACGTTTGAAACCCTTCGTCAACAGCCAAATTGGCCCCAATCAGTGCGCTCTCAGACCAGGAAAGTCTACAATCGCCCAAATCTTCATTCTCCGCCAGAACCTGGAAAAAATTCAAAAGGTTCAGATCGATACGCACCATTTTTTCATCGATTTTAAGGCCACACATGACAGTATTTATAGAGACGAACAATATAAATCCATGTCTAGTTTTAGAATCCCTGCCAAATTCGTTAGTCTTTGCAGAATGACGATGGAGACGTTGCTCCGTCAAGATGTCAAAAAAAGGTTTTGGACAAAGTAACGCGATGTCATGGGACTTCTTTAATATCATACTCGTACTTTAAAGAATTGTGAGGAACTCATAAGCGAACATTGGAGGAGACACAATCTTTCAAAAGTCTTTACAACTACTAGCGTACGCCTATAATATTGACAAATGTAATTGTTAGAACCCAGCGGGTTGTCACCGGTGGTTTCGCTAGAATTGAAATGGAAGCTGCCAAGTACATATATGCTGTCAACAAGAAGTGACACGCAACATCGACGGGTTGGACAAAACGTCATAATGGACAGTTCTAAAATTCGAGGTAGTAAGGATCTTTGTCTACCTTGACTCTGCTTTAAAATCTGCCAACAACACCTCAGAAGAAACAAAACGAAAAATTGAGTTGTAACACCCTATCCCAAAAGACTAAGGAGGCGCTGAAGCATGGGCTCTATCGAAAGCGTTTGAAGATATCCTGAGTCGTTTCGAGAGAAAAACGGGCTTTGGAGGAGTCAAAAAAAACTGCGCATCAGTCACCTGAGATGGCTAGGACATGTAAATGGTCTTTCATTAAGCACTTCCTATCTTTAAATTTAAATAAAACAAAGTGTGCGTGAGATTTCATCGAAATTTCTTATTCGTTTTAAAGGCCTATCGATGACATCCGAAATATCCAATTTTCCATGACTCTGGCGGGTTATTCGCACAGACCTGCGACTTTAGAAAACCCCACAAGAAAAAGTCTAACGGGATCAAATCGCACGATCTCGGTGGCTAGTTCACGTCACCTTCACGTGAGATGACTATGCCCTCGAATCGCTCGTGAATTTCCAATGTGACGTGGGCTGTGTGGCACGCACCGCCGTCCTGTTGCACCCACATGTCGTTGGTGTTTATATCATCCAATTCCGGCCAATAGAAGTTGGCAATCATCAACCTATAGCGCTCGCCGTTGACGGTGATGGCCTGGCCAACGTCGTTCTCAATTAAATATGGACCGATGACGCCGCCAGCTCAAAATCCACACCACAGTGACTTTTCGGGACGCATTGGACGCTCTTGGATCTCATGTGGATTGGTATCGTCCCAAATTCGCTTTCAACTGTCAAAGTTCGGAAGTCCCTATTGGAAGATCCTGTACATAGAGTGAATGGACACCAATTCTCCGGCCTGCAAAGTCTTGGAATCAAACCCGGAGAGACAACGCAGTAGAGGAAGACCTCACCTTAGGTGGCTCCACAAATAGAAAGAGACCTCAACCCACTTGGAGTGCGCAAATAGAGGCAGCTAGCTTAAGATCGGATTAACTGGAGAGGCTTGTTCACTCTGAACTGTAGCGCCACCTAAGTAAGTAAGTAAGTTTCAAAGCTGAAACTAAAGCATAGTTACAACTTTCAGCGCAAGAGATGAATCTTACCAACGATAAAATTGATGCAAACGTTCAGCATTTACGACTGACAGAGGAAGGATAGCTAATGGCACGTCCCACAATATGGTTTATCTAATCCATTTACTCCGACAGGCAGTGGACTACCATTTGAAAAGGCACCTGCAAATAAATGGTAGCAAGAGGGAGCTCATATGACAATAGTCTCAATGGGATGTAACCCTGGTATGGGCATCTAGATACGAATATGCTTTCCGAACGGTTCAATGAAGACAGAAAACAAAGAATAACCTGAGTGAGAAGTTAAGGTCAACGAACACGCGTAAGCCATTCTTAAGCGGGCAAGCCCAGCACTAACCTTAGTAAAGGTCATAGAAAGACTTCGGCGTTTCAAAAGGACGATTTTGGGTACCTGCAGCAGACTTCAAAGAATCCCAACGACTCTCAAATACTATCTGATTCACTGTGGGAAAAAGCAAGGCTTCTACTAATCGATAAGTCCACGCCGCATCTTCCGCATTCTTCATTGATGCAAACCCGACCGAAAATTACCCCAAGAGTTGCCCGGGAGTATTTTCATCTGCTTCCCTCAGTGCCCAAGTTTCTGCACCGTAAAACAGGACTAGGATGATCAGTGCCTTGAATAATGTCGTTGCTTCAGAAAAGGCGTTACTACTGAATAGTCAATTCCTTGACTAAGCGCCAAAGAAGCAGCTATCAGCAATAGTGATTCTTTATAAATTTCCGCACTGGAGTTATTGGTGTTAAGGAAAACTGCGTGTATATAATGCATAGGAACCGAGATATTAATATTGTTGTTGTGTATTTTGACGACCTGATACTGGCCTACAAAGAAAACCATAATTTGGAGCTTATTATGCAGCAAATAGAATGTGAGTTCGATATAGTAAATAGAGGATCATCGAATCATTTCCTCGGAATAGGAAAGGGGCTTAGTTAAGCTAAGTCTAGAAAACCTAGTAAAGGACATTTTGCAGGATTTTCCCATGATAGAATATAGAAAAGTTAGCGCGCCTATATATCCTGGTACCAAACAAAGAAAATGTTATGGCTGTCAACATTATTTCAAGTGGATAAAACGCTATATCCATCGATGTTCCGACATATCTCATTCTGTTACCCACATAGAAAGCATTTACTTAGATATCTTTATAATACTATGAACTATAAGCTTCTTTACAGAAAAGCCGGAGCAGATTTGTATAGACGCTTTGACGCTGATTGGGAATCTAAAAAGCAACCAACAGTTGCACTCCGTACCACCGAAGCAGAATACATGGTGCTTTGTTCAGCATCGAAGGAAACGTGTCCTTGTGTAACCTTATCAGTGAAATGGGATTCAACAAATTAGTCAGAAAACCAACAATATTCTACGGCAATTTCTAGAGTGATCAAAAATTGGTAAAAAAACCCAGTCTTCCACGCCAGAAGCAAACATATCGAGATCAAAATCCACTTTATTCGAGAAGTCTACCAAAGAAAGGAACTTATACTGAAGTACATTTCCACAGAAGACATGGTAGTGGATCTTTACACTAAACACCTCACTTATAATCCGGGGTGGACCTGGGCCTCAACCAATAAGCCTCTCCAATTAGCGCGGTCTTTGGCTAACTGCCTCCAGTTGCGCACTCCAAGTTGGTAGAGGTCTCCTTCCACTTGCGCGCGCCACCTAAGGAAAGGCCTTCCTCTACTGCGTTGCTCCTCCGGATTAGGGTCGAAGATTATGCTGGCTGGAGCGTTTGTTT
Source organism: Volucella zonaria (assembly GCA_963966105.1). Lineage (NCBI taxonomy): Eukaryota > Metazoa > Arthropoda > Insecta > Diptera > Syrphidae > Volucella > Volucella zonaria. The sequence goes on along the minus strand of OZ014532.1, from coordinate 109,807,824 downwards.
TCACTCGCTCTACATGTCGTAGCCATCTCAAACGCCCAGTGCGCAGTTTTTTGACTCTCTCTCTCTCTCTCTATAGAATTTCCTTATACTGAGGGAGTTTTATCACATAGTTGCCTTCTCAGCCCAAAGAAACAACAATTGACAAGCGTTATTCTTCGTTTGATCTTTGGAGAGATGTCGTTTGCAAAGCCGAGGTCGACAAAGTCCCTTACTACCTCAAAGTTATAGCTGCCGATTGTGATATTCTGGCCGATTCGTCGATGTTGGGTGTCCCTTCTTGTTGATAGCATATACTTTGTTTTGGCCTCGTTTACCGCTAGACCCATTCTTTCCGCTTCTGTTCCTATACTCGCAAACGCACCAGTGACAGCTCGCTGTGTTCTACCAATAATATCGATGTCATCGGCGTATGCAAGCAAATGAACAGACTTTTGGAAGATCGTACCGCGTGTGTTGGCTATGATGTCATCGTTATCCTGCACAAGCGGACGAGTTTGACAGGGATGGCAAAGCTAGACATGGCTCTGTATAGCTTGTATCTGTAGATTCTGTCATATGCTGCTTTAAAACCGATAAAAAGGTGGTGAGTATCGCTCAGAACATCTTGGGTTTTCTAAAGGATCTGCCGTAGTGTGAATATTTGGTCAATTGTGCATTTACCGGGCCTAAAACCGCACTGATAGGGTCCAATCAGATCATTGACAAATGGTTTGCCCTAACACAATACGGCAGACAAGATCTTATTTGCGATGTTCCATTGATCAAGCATACATTCATTCGACCAAATCTTGGAAATAAGTTGGTGTTTGCTCATCATGTCATCTCCTGCTGCCTTAAATACGAGGGCGGGTCAATAAGTCCGTGACTTTTGGATTAAAACAGATTTTTTGATAAAAAAATAATTTTATTTTTCAACGTAGTCTCAGTTCAGCTCTATACACTTTGTCCAACGCTTCTCCAATTTTTTTATCCCTTCCAAAAAAAATGATTTGTCGAGGTCCTCAAAATGACGAGATGACTTCATCATTGGAGTCAAATCTTTTTCCACCAAGCCATTTCTTCAGGTTTGGGAACAAGAAGTAGTCGCTCGGAGCCAAATCTGGAGAATAAGGTGGATGAGGGAGCAATTCATAGCCCAATTCATGGATTTTTGCCATGGCAACTGCACATGTGTGCACCCTTGCATTGTCTTGGTGGAAAAGAACTTTTTTCTTGGCCAAATGAGGTCGTTTTTTTTTCAAATCGTCATTGAATCGGTCCAATAAGTTGGCATAATATTCCCCATTGATTGTTCTTCCCTTTTGAAGGTAGTCAATGTGGATTATCCCGCGTGCATCCCAAAAAACAGTCGCCATAACTTTATTGGCTGACAAACCCACCTTGGCCTTCTTTGGCGCCGATTCACCCTTAGAAACCCACTGTTTTGACTGTTGTTTGTTCTCTGGTGTGTTGTGATGGATCCATATTTCGTCCACGGTTACAAAACGGCGCAAAAACTCCTCCATATTGCGATTAAACCTTCCTGTGAAGTTGTTACACGATTGCGTTTGTGGTCGACTGTGAGCAAACGCGGCACCCATCTTGCGGAAAGCTTTCTCATGCCCAAGTGATCATTCAAAATTGAAACCACTGAGCCATGCGAGATCCCTACGGCTTCCACAATCTCTCGCACTTTCAATCTTCGGTCGGCCAACACCATATCGTGAATTTTTTCGATTGTTTCGGGTGTAGAGACCTCAACTGGGCGTCCAGGACGTTCGGCATCTTCAGTGCTTGTACGGCCACAACGAAATTCAGTAAACCACTTTTTTACCATTGAAATTGATGGTGCAGAGTCCCCATAGTATTTATCAAGCTTAGCCTTGGTCTCGGTAATGGTTTTTTTTCGCAAGAAATAATGCTTAATAAGCACACGAAATTCACTTTTTTCCATTTTCTCCTCAAATTAGTGAGTAGTCTGATAAAAATAGCTGTCAAACACAAACTAACTGACGCAGCAAGTTTAAATTTTGACAGGAATCAACTGACAAATGCCTGTTGACAGGAGCAGTGTTGCTGTTTCAGTAAAGAGGTCAGAAATTCAAAAATGCACGGAATTATTGACCCGCCCTCGTAGTTCGGCGGGTAGGCTGTCCGGCCCGGCAGCCTTGTTCGACTTCAGTTTGGATATTGCTATCCTCACTTCATTTTGGTCGGGTGGACGGAATTCTTGACTTGCATTGTCAATATTGAATGGTTCGTTCTGCCTGACAAGGGAATTTGTGTCGTCTTCGTCGTTTATCAGTCTGCAGAAATGGTTTCCTTGTTCATCTCTACAGGTTTCCGTTCAAGTCTTATTACCCCGACACGTTCTTTTTACCTTTGCTAGAATTTCCGAACATTATTCTTGGAGTAGCAACTCTCTCTTTCCTCGATCCCGCCGATGTTCTTCTTTGCTCGTAGAGCTCACGAGGCGCTTTCGTTCTTTTGTGCAGCGCCGCTTTGTAGGCATGTTGTTTTACTGCGTGTGCTTGCCGGAACTCTTCATCAAACTAAGGGTTTCGTTGTGGTTGGCGGGTAAAATCCAGCACGTCAGTTGCGGCATTTCAGATGGCTTCTCGTCATCTAAGCAACTGGTCTTCAGCACTTGATGCTGGCTGCAAAGGACTTCTCGACAGGTAGAGGGATGTGTGATTGGCAAAGGTTCTGGCGGCTTGTTACGATTGCAACCGTTCAACGTTAAGTCTCCTAATAGTATTTCCCCATTGATGTGGAGTCTGAGTTATACGTAGACGTACCTTGGCTGCAACTAGGTAGTGGTCCGAGTCTATGTTGGCCGCTCGGAATGTTCGGACATCTAAAATACTTGAGGAGTACCCCACGTCGATCTCAACAAGATCAATCTGGTTGACAGTTTGGTGATCTGGTGTCTGCCAAGTTCCCTTGTGAATATTGAGGTGAGGAATCCGTGTGCTTGGTATAGTAACGTTTGGTCTCGCAGAGAAATCGATTAGCCTAAGTCCGTTTCCAGATGTGGAGCCGTGTGTACGTCTTCCGATTGTGCTATTAAAGATGTCCAACTTTCAAATTTTAACATTAAAGTCGCCTAGGACGATTTTAAGGTCAGACATCGGAAATTGCTCGTAGGTTTTGTCGAGGAGCTCGTAGAAATTTTCTTTGGTAGCATCGTCCTTTTCCTCTGTTGGGAAGTGAGCGCATATAAGGCAGATACTAGCGAATTTACCTGCGATACGGATTGTTATAAGGCACTCACGTATCGAAAGCTCAAGACTTCTTGACTTATTCTGCCGCTTACAAGAAATCTGCATCCAAATGGACGCTGCTTACGTTCCCTATAGAAACCACTGTAGCAAACTTCACAGTTTTTCATCTTTCTTTTTCCCGGCTCATGCCACCGCACTTCCTGATTTATAGCAGTCATGGGCCTCTGTTAATTGTTCGACTGCACGGGGCCTCTTCAAGGTCCGAACATTCCACGTGCAGATCCGAAAGTCGTTGTCCTTTCTTTGTTTTGCAGGGTCGTCAACAGTGAATCCGTCCTTTTCCGAGGCCATTGGTCGCTTCATAACAATTATTTTTTTACGTGGTTGGGGAGTTAACTCCACGCACAACGCCTGGACCCAACCTGGAGGGCCAGGCCCTTTTTGGGACCCCTAAGACAAAGGGGCGAACCATTCCGAAGCCCCTTCGAGGATGTGAGTGGTGCCGTGGGCCCTTATTAAGGGCTCATCCGCCACCAACTCAGTGTTGGAGATCCTTATAGACCTGGTACGTTCAACAACGTTGAATTAGCTCATATAGAGATAGGTGGACGCCACCTTAGAATTCGTCCGCTTCGGTCTAGAAACAGGAGAAAGTGCCTTAGTTAGATGGCACTCCTCCCTTTCTCCTTCCACAGGGATTGGTTACCCCATATCCAGTCGAGATACTAGGGACCTAGCTGGAGACGAGTAGTAGAAGTTGATGGTGTGAGGCTAAAGTCAGACCGTTTGTGTTCTCATACAATCGCATTCACCACCCTTTTGACCACGGGTGGTTAAACATCCAAAGTTTTTAAATATGCTTGGCTTTATGAAATATTGAATTGAAAGGTTATGTTGAAAACAATGCGTTGGCAATTCAATGTTACTATTATATTCTCGTTATAGCACAAATACAATTATACTCTCTGTATTGGGCTTGTGATCCCTGTACAAGAATATTATATTCCAAAACTAGTTTTTAATCTTGTAACAAACGTCGTAGGATTCTGACTCAATGGTCTTGTAATTTAAGTTCTATTAATATTTCTTATTGCCAATTTCTCTTTCGTCGTTCTAGGAAGTGCACGCATCACTTAACCTTCCATTTGATGACTGTCAACGTGTCAGACGCATACCAATCAAACTCCTCCCGTTTGATGTGCCTATCAAAGTTGAATTCTGGCAAAAATTAAGTCCTTTATGGATGCATCTTTGATGCTTTTAAATATACCATCAACGGTACGCTAGTGAGAAAATTTTCGAAAAAACATACATGGTATACATTTGTTTACCAGCTCTGATGCGAGCCGAACAATATCTGTTTTTATCGACTAATATCTACACGTTGCAGCCACTTTTAGTCAGATTATTTGACATAATATGTTGCTTTAAAGATCTCCTTCCTTTAAATTCGACTATTGATCCGTTTATAGCAATCTCCTGGATATAAACATTTCAAAAAATTCAGTGACTATATATTCAGCTAAGTTCTAACTTTGTATAGGTTATCGTACGAAGTGCTTGATCTTTCTTGTACGAGTACCTCCCATCACAAGCGACGGTGACCTCCACCAAGGCATGTCAAACTAATCGCATATGCCGATCAAAAATCTCTCGATCTTTTCACTCAAGCCATAGGTGGATTAAGAGAGATTTGGTCAGCTGCAAAACTCGAAGTCGTGCCTAAGGAGGATATCCCTAACAGGCCTAGAACCCGTACCTGGATCCCGCAAAACTGGAAGAACTAAGGGCCCTTATAGATGCTCTTATATAGATTATATATAGATGGTGATCAATAAGGAATCCTTTAACCCTCTAGCGCAGAATAAAGGCATGATTCGGTTCGGTTTCGTGTCAATTCACCTAAGGTTTTACAAAAAAGCATGAGCTGGAAGCTGACAAGCAAGCTCCTTCTCCTTTAACTGAAACGGATATTTCGACCTTGGGTGTCAGAGCGTTGATATCGTTTCCAGAAATGGATAGCGACGACTCCAATTTATTCGAGGCGACAACTAGGCCATCCACTTCTGACACTTTGTCAAGACACACGCGTGACTTGACATGAAAGTCAAGCAACTCACCCTGGCTCTCAATCAGGCTATGGCCGCTTCCTGCCCTCTTATTTAACCTAGAAACAAGAAAAAGCCGCACTGGTGGACCTCAGCACTGAGACCGCTTAGAAACATTTGCAAACAACTTTTCAACTGAGCAAAAAGCTCAAGAAAAGCAACTGATTGGAACTCATATAAAGAATACCTCAAAATGTATAAAAAAGAACTGAGGAAGGCAAAGTGACAATCCTGGAAATCACTCTGTGACAAAACCTCTGAGGCATAGCGGCTAGAAAAATCCTCTCTACGAATCCTATGATGCCTAGCTGTTTGAAGAAAACCGATGGCCCTTCCACAACCTCAAGTGATGCATCACTCAATCTGCTACTGGCTTTCACCCTCACTGTAGCGTGTTCCCACCGGAAATTTTGGTGATGAAAGAAGCTCTGTCCTGGCTGAATAAAAAACGTGATATCTGCATCGGATAGCCAGGCCGCTATCAAGTCCCTGGACTCAGTCTCATAAAATTCTAAAACAAAAACCGTAAAATAACCTATTACAGAAGGCTTGCAATTTTCACCCCAATTTGGGGTACCTAGACATCGTCCTTTGAATTCGATAAATAATCCAAATCTAAAATATTGTTTACAGCCAAAGTTAAAAGGTTAAAACGTACGTGATTCAAAATCTGAACCACCCTCATGTAGTGGGTAGAAAAAAAACGTGGTTTAAATTTTGTACCAGCTGCGCCATAAGAGTTAAGAGTATTCAAACCCTCTTGAGTGTTAAGTTCTTTTTTTTTCCATTTTTAAATCGTTTATCTAAGTCAACAACAAAAAAAGAAGGAAGACTGCTCCAGTAATGTTAAAAAAAATGGTTAAATGGTTGCTCTAAAAAGTAACACAAATCAAAAATATCATGGCTGGCTACTTTCCTACTTCCAAAAGAGAAGGATGTCCTTGCTTGAGTTATGGATATGTAGGAGGAGTTCTCTCAGCACAGTCCAGGCAAAGCCCAGCTTGGCATTATCTCTAGACACTATGCAGCTGGTATTTTATTTTGGTTTTCCGTATGAAACAAGTGTTATACGAGTACTGTTTATCAATTTTACTATATTTACATTGCAAATACAATAACGAGTACTCAGTCACCTGTTGCGTGGCTGTCCTACCCTTCCTGACATATGTAAGAATGAGAAATCTACGTAGTTACTTCTTCAACGAATTGAAGGACCTCCAAAGACTTACATCCTCCTCTGGATGGTTCCAAATCACTCGTTTTTCTAAATGGTGTTTTTTTTTTGATAACTTTCCAGCTGTGCTTTGACATTTATGTTTAGTATTATTTGACAGATCATCGTAAAAACACTTTCATCAGAAGAACGCTCTTGTATCAATCAGATTTGTTTTAAAAATTTCGCGTGTCGTATTGTTGATAAATATTATATTGTATTGTAGTTCATACACCTTACCTGATGACAATAACGTGGCAACGTAATGTGCAATCAGAAAAACCAGTAGTCGATGTGAATGTCAATTCGGCGACCACTCTGTGGACAATAGTGCCGCGTGAAACAGCGGCCTACACCCATATGAACTTCAGATCGTTCAGGAACTAAAGTCAACAGCCTTAATTTGTTTTTGGTTTCTCACCCTGATAAGTACATTGCTGATATGTTTTCCCCTCTAGGCTCGTCGGGCTATGGTGTCGTATCAGCTAATTTCTCGTATGCTGACCACACAGTTAGAGAAAAGATTTCTAAAAGAACCGTATGATAACACGATAAAGCCAATTGGAGCGGACTTAAGAGCTTCTTTAGGAATTACAACTGGTTGTTATGTTTCCTCGATAACGATCCACGCCGCTGCTGATATGAACACAGACTCTATTCTCTTTGCAATGAGATCCTTTACCCCTCATGGTGAAGAGTATCAAACAAAAAGAAAAGGCATGCTACGACTCGAGCCGTAAAGAGGCTGTCAGCGTTAGGGAAGTGTTTGTACAAGACTGAGCCTAAAAGTAAAACCGAAAAAAAATCAAACGAGCCAGGAATGACTGCAACGTCTTCCGCAAGCGTGTAAAATTCCAATACGACCAACAACTGAGACAAGAAATACTACAATGTCCCAAAGATAGTAGAAATGTTTGGCCGTTCGCCGAAAACATCAGAAATTCTGCCTCGTCCTCCATCCCAACGTTCATTTATAATGACATTCCAGCTGTCAGCTCTTTAGACAAGGCCAATCCGCTTCCTACCACTTCGGCTACACTTGAGTGCGTCGAATCTTCAATGGGACGAATCCACTTTCGCACTCGTGTAGTAGCAAGAATACTTAAATATCATAGATGGTATATCTCCCCTTCGTCTGAAGAGGTATTCTTCCTCGCTGGCAAAACCACTGCGTGAGTTTTTTCGTCCCACCTACTTTTTAGGATTCTTCCCGAGCAGATGGAAAACAGCATTTGTCTATCTCCTCTTACAGACCCATTGCATCTACGTACCCTTTTTCCAAAGTCATAGAAGTCTGCTCAGGAAATATCTCGAAACACGAAAGCTTCTTAATGACTGGCAGAACGGTTTTAGCAGTAACAGGCCCGCTAGTGACTTGATGGCATGTGTCACCGAAAAGTGGAACCAAAGCGTACATCAATCTGGCGAAAGCAAGATAGTTGCACTTGATATGCGTGCACGGAATGCGTGCATTTGGGATCGACAACTCTTTTCCTCAATGGATCAGAACTTACCAAGTTGTTTGGTTTCAAGTCTGATATTCACAAAATAAATGCTGGTGTGCCTTAGGGCTCCATTCTGACTCCGAACTTGACCTTATTCGGGCAGCGACTATGAGCGGTCTGAGCCTAAGCTTTCTATTCTTCACGGTCCCGGGCACGTTGCTTCTGGTGTCCGCGATTTTTTAAACCGAGGGTTCGGTCCTCCTTTTCTTCGTGAACCAGGTGACTGGTATTCGAAGATTCTCTTAGCTGGAGCACTCTCGCCCATTTGCTCGATGTGGCCGAGGCAGTGCAGTCGACGGATTTTTGCCTTCCGGACTACATCCACATCTCGTAAAACTCGCTGTTATATCTTCTCCTCTATTCGCCCTTCTCGCGGATGGGAACAAATATTCGACGTACATTTTTTCTTTCGAAAAATCCCAAGATCTGCTCCGCTGTCTTGCTTATCATCCAGCATTCAGCTCAATAAAGCGAGACTGGCAAGATCAGAGTTTTGTAGAGCATGATTTTGGACATTCGAATTAGGCGTTTGGACTCTAGTTGTTTCGACAAACGGAAGTAGCAGCGGTTGCCTAAGATTATTCTTCGTCGAATCTCCACTAGGGTGTCATTTGTGGAGTCTCTATTTCCTCCGAGGCAGATAAACCCCTTCACTACCTCAATATTATAGCTGTCGATTGTTTGATTCTGTCCTAGACGGTCCCAATAATGGCACGCTAGGAACAGGCGATGATGTAGATATCGTCTGCATAGCCCAGCAGCTGGATGGATTTGTTAAATCTAGTGTCTTCTGTGTTTACGCCGGCCTTTCGCACTATCTGCTCCAGGACAAGATTAAAGAAATAACACGACAGCGCGTCTCCTTGCCGGAATCTGGTGCATGTTTAGAATAATTCGGAGGTTTTATTTCCAAGCTTGGCCGAATTCGGCCATCGCGTTATATAAACCAGTGCGATGAATGCTACGGTTTGCGGCTCTGAAGTCGATGAAGAGACGGTGAGTATCGACTTGGAACTCGTTGGTCTTTTCCAGGATTTGCCGCAGTGTGAAGATTTGGTCCATCGTCGATTTGCCGAGCCAGAAGCCACACTGGTAGGTGCCGATGGGTTTGTTCTTACAAGACATAGGATCGTCTTTCTTGAAGTTGGTGTAGATAGAGCTGATAGCACGGTCGTTGGGAATACTTTCGCCCTTCCATATTTTGCAGATGATTTGGTGCATGCTCCTTACCAAAACATCGTCACCAGCTTTGAAGAGCCTTATTGTTCTTCAGCTTTTTAATGGCTGTGCCGATTTCATCTAGGCTGGGTGGGAGAACTACTTCATCGACTGCTGTTGAGTTTTCTTCATACCCTGTCACTCTCTCCTGGTCATGCCCATCAAGCAGGTTAAATATATCCACAACTCCCTGCGGGTCGGTGACAAGATTCCCCTCAGTGTTTCGAAGGACCTGAGTTCCTGGTCTGTAGCCTGCAGCCAGATATCCTTCAACTGGGAGACTGCGAAGGCTCTTTTCTTTTTTCGCAGTAACTTTTTCTCCTCCCTCCTTCCGGCTTTGTACTCATCCCATGTTGCCCGGGTTGTTCTTTACAACACCTTCTTATACGCTGCATCTGTTGCCTTCTGCTTCTGCATGCACTCCTACCATGGATTTCTTCTCGGGGGTGGCTAGAGTTGCTTCGGCTAGTGATCGACAGTGAAGTCCCCGAGAATGTTTTTAACATCGTAGTCCGTAGGCTCTGCATAGAAATCCTCTTTGATAGGGTCCTTAGCTTTATTGGCAGGGGCGTGTGCACATATGAGGCTGATGTTGTAGAATTTACCTTGGATGCTGCGGATCACAGCCTGGCGATCGCTAATTGGTTAGAAATCGATGATCTTTGATCTCAGCCGCCTTTCCCACTACGAATCCGCATCCTAATATGTGCAACTTTTTGTAGCAGCTGTAATATATGGTATATCGCACTCCTTTCTTTTCATCATTATACTCCTTTCCTTAACATTTGAAGTGTAGACAAAAGTCATAAAGGCGGTCGTTCCAGGGTTTTCAGAAGTAAGGATGAAAGGCTTATAGGTCTGAGGTCCTTTGGGGTAACATGAGAACATTTCCCAGCTTTTGGAATGAAAACTTCATTAACTTCTCTTTATGACAAGGGAATGTGGATCATTTCTTCTCATAATATGTAATATCGGAGAACCTTTGTAGCTGGGTAAGCATTATACCGTCCAGTCCAATAGCAGACGTGTATGCTTTGAATCTATGCAGCGCCCAAAGCAGCTTGTCTCTTGTAATCAGACCGTGAGTATCATTCACAAATGAATTAGTGTATGATTCTTATCAAACTACTCCCGTCAGCTTTCAAGTGTTCAACTTGTACATCGTCTGCACTGGCAGCATTTCTTGACTTCGAAGTAAGGTGGACCCATTTAAAGTTATCCACCATCGCCCATAGAATGAATCGCTTAGAGCAGTTTTTATGCTCGTCGTTAACGTTTAACAGTCCGCAGAATTGCTTTTACCATATCTACAGAGCCAACTGCGACTCCACCACTAAAAGTAATTGATTGACCAAGCGATTGTTGTGTTTGCTTTTCGTTTTTCAAGCAAGCTAGTGTTGCTCATGTTACTTTTGCTCACGGATTTTTCGAAAAGTCCTTGTTCTCCTTTGAGGCGCTGCCCTGTAGGCTTTTTGTTTTGGACCATGAGTTTGTCGACATTCAACACCATACAAGAACTCCACTGTAATTGTCGTCTGAAACGTAGTGCTCGTGTTACTGTAGCGGCATTAAATTACTAGCATTCGTTCCGTTGATCTTCTATTTTGAAAGCAGACAGAAGGGATCTTTGGAAATATTTGGACGGCGATTGTCCGACTCAGTGTCTGCACTCCAGAAGGTTCGAACATCCATAATACTTGAAAGAGTTTGTAAATGGATTGAACCAGAAGTCGAAGAGTATATCTTATGTTAATCACAAGACCATTCCCATCTGCTGCGAACACAACTAATCTAAATCCGTGGCTGAAGGCGGTGTCGTGAAGGTTACATGTCTTGATTCCGCAACAGAAGTTGTCTTCCTTTCCATCTTTGCATTCAAGTTTATGAGAACGACTGGAACATCTTGCTTGCAGCTTTGCTTTTATATTTTGTTCATGAGCTCTTAGGGGGTATTTCTGACATCGTCTTCCTGATCTGAAATGTTGTGTACTCAAAAAAGGCTTATTCTAACGCCAAGTGTCGCCAAGAATTTCCTAATAATGCCTCCAATGACATATTCATAGTCAAATAAACGTAGTTTATGTTCTTACCCAAACAATTATCGACCAATATTCTTGTGGAGTAAACTGCAGCTCCTGCTTTTTAATTCCTTTACCAAATAACTTACCCGCTGTCTCATGCCATGTTGGTGGCCGTAGATCAAATAGTAGGGGACTGGCTTCCAAGTCGGAAGGTTCGGTGATCGAATCCCAGACTCGCCCGAAAGACATATCCGTTTTTTCAGTTAACGAAAATCAGGCAAGATAAGCAGTTGACTAGAAATCAACATCAAGCCAACTTCCACTAAGAATTTAGTCTCCCGATTAAATGTTGGATGCCACCCATGGAGTGAAATAACCACTGAGCCCAAACATCTTCCTTTCTGTCTCTATTCCATTTTCCAAAAAATTGAACACATGTTGAGGCATTATAAGTGTAATCATACCCACTTGAGTGCTAAGTTCTTAAAAAAAAAAAATACCTTTTTCAGAGAGCTACGTATCTGCGCAACCTATTGCAAGATATCTGATCCTGCACTAAATCCTGTTGATTTGGCATCTTGATTACTTACTTAGCGGGCTCTCGACCAGTACAGCCTTCCACCTGCCAGATAGGATTCAAACCCGTACGATAAAACTCATAGCTGATATCAATATCACTCAGTCAATGGACACCCTCGTACGTCGACGTAATGTCTCCTGTGTCATTTTGTTTTATCGCTAATGCCACCACCAGTGCTCCATAGAAATCGCTAGTAGCATTGCTCACCTTCATACCTTCAACCGTAAAACTCGTCTCGCTATGAATGCTCACCAGTATACCCTCAAGCCCAGTTTCGGACGTACTCTAAAATATTGTGATTCTTTTCTAAGCCGTACAACTCGCTTATGGAATGCCCTGCCGATCTCTGTGTTTCCTGGTCGTTATAATTTACAAACATTTAAAAACAATGTACATCGGTACCTGTCTTTTCTTGCTCTCTAAATTTCCTTCGCCCGCGCTGTGTACGAACATTTTAAGGGTACAAAACTCTTTTAGCGCGCGCCGATTATACGAGGGAGGGTCAATTGAATTTCTGACCTCTTTACTGAAACAGCAACACTGCTCCTGTCAACAGGCATCTGTCAGTTGACTCCTGTCAAAATTTAAACTTGCTGCGTCAGTTAGTTTGTGTTTGACAGCTATTTTTATCAGACTACTCACTAATTTGAGGAGAAAATGGAAAAAAGTGAATTTCGTGTGCTTATTAAGCATTATTTCTTGCGAAAAAAAACCATTACCGAGACCAAGGCTAAGCTTGATAAATACTATGGGGACTCTGCACCATCGATTTCAATGGTAAAAAAGTGGTTTACTGAATTTCGTTGTGGCCGTACAAGCACTGAAGATGCCGAACGTCCTGGACGCCCAGTTGAGGTCTCTACACCCGAAACAATCGAAAAAATTCACGATATGGTGTTGGCCGACCGAAGATTGAAAGTGCGAGAGATTGTGGAAGCCGTAGGGATCTCGCATGGCTCAGTGGTTTCAATTTTGAATGATCACTTGGGCATGAGAAAGCTTTCCGCAAGATGGGTGCCGCGTTTGCTCACAGTCGACCACAAACGCAATCGTGTAACAACTTCACAGGAAGGTTTGGCGTTGTTTAATCGCAATATGGAGGAGTTTTTGAGCCGTTTTGTAACCGTGGACGAAACATGGATCCATCACAACACACCAGAGAACAAACAACAGTCAAAACAGTGGGTTTCTAAGGGTGAATCGGCGCCAAAGAAGGCCAAGGTGGGTTTGTCAGCCAATAAAGTTATGGCGACTGTTTTTTGGGATGCACGCGGGATAATCCACATTGACTACCTTCAAAAGGGAAGAACAATCAATGGGGAATATTATGCCAACTTATTGGACCGATTCAATGACGATTTGAAAAAAAAACGACCTCATTTGGCCAAGAAAAAAGTTCTTTTCCACCAAGACAATGCAAGAGTGCACACATGTGCAGTTGCCATGGCAAAAATCCATGAATTGGGCTATGAATTGCTCCCTCATCCACCCTATTCTCCAGATTTGGCTCCGAGCGACTACTTCTTGTTCCCAAACCTGAAGAAATGGCTTGGTGGAAAAAGATTTGACTCCAATGATGAAGTCATCTCGCAAACAAAGGCCTATTTTGAGGACCTCGACAAATCATTTTTTTTGGACAAAGTGTATAGAGCTCAAGGGAGACTATGTTGAAAAATAAAATTATTTTTTATCAATAAGTCACGGACTTATTGACCCGCCCTCGTAAAAAAAGAAAAATAGAGATGAATTTCAAGATTTGAGCATACTTTAGGCAGGTCGTTAATAAAAAGATAGAACAAAATTGGGCCAAGTATTGACCCTTGAGGTACGCCTGCAATTAAAGCGCGGAAATCGGAAGAATCGTTATTATTAACAACTCTTTGTTGTCGATTATCTAAATGACTAGAAACCAATCGAACAGATCTTTCAGTGAAACCAAAATATAATTTAAGTTTCTGTCATAGTAATATGTAATCAACGATGTCAAAAGCTTTGGAAAAGTCTAGCAAACACAGTACCGTCAGAAAGTCCTTATTATCATATTCTACTATTATGTCAATGAGGATTTTGACCATAGCTGTTGTGCAGCTATGATTCGCTCGAAAGCCCGTCTGAACTGGGGGTAATAAATTGTGTTGACTTATGTAATTCGAGATTTGGTTTGCTAGAATCTGCTTAAGTACTTTGGACAGACATGGTAATATACTTATCGGGCGGAAGTCGGTTGGCAAGGAGGGCTGAAGTGTTTTTTGGGACAGGAATAACTTTATCCAATTTCCGAATATCAGGAAAGGTGGAAGCGGTAATGCAAAAGTTATAGATATGCGTTAGGCTGCTTAGAATATGGGGGTAAAATCATCCTCTCTATAGCATTCGATCTTAAATTACGTATCAAAAACAAAATCATATGTTACTTGTAGATCATGATTAGGGGTGAAAGGTGGTCTGTTGATAGCAGAAGAAATAAATGTATTGTTAAGTTCATTAACATTAGGCATTTTCTCAATTGCCAATTTTTTTTCAAAGTTTTTTCAGGCCTCATCTTTTTTTTGCTCTTCTTGTAATAGAAGTAGAGCGATTACGTGCGCGATAGGATATCTCCCAATTAAGATTTTTTGGCAATGACTTCCATTTAGCATATAACTTATCGCATGGTGCACTTTACTAGTGAACCATGGACATTTTTTGTTACGTATTGCAACCGTCTGCCTGTTGAGTTTGTAAATAATTGACTTTGTCATTCACATTAGAAGCAAAATAACAATTACAAAACAAATTAAATGATATCGGTATTAGGATACGACGTAAGTCAACGTTGTACATATAGATGATAAGATCATGATCTGACATACCATCCAGAGCTAGCTGGTCTTGGAGTAAGACATTAGAACGATTTGAAACCATGATGATATGAAGAAGGCTTGGGGGGGTTGTTAGGAGAAAAGCGGGTAGTGAAGAAGTTCACAATCGATAGTCCTGAACCAGCCGTAAAATCTTAATGTTGGCGAGATTTACTGTCGGTTTTTAAAAGGTCAGCATTAAGTTTTTTGCATTTTTTTATTTTTTTAATTGAATGCATAATATCTTAAGAATATTGTGTCAAAATTTCAAGTCGATTGGTGCTAAATTGACGAAGTTAATTAAAAAAAAATAAAAGTGACCGTTGAAGATCAAGTTACCGAGGATCTTGAAAGGATAATTGATTTCTCACTCATTCACTCACTCACCAAAGAACTTGAGTGGAACCTCTGTCATCGTTGAAATTGCAGCTTATGTGGCAGCCAGTGTCTTCAAAGAAGGTTCTTTTGCTTTACTAACCTTCATGCAAGACATGGGAATCAGTAGTGGATCAAGTGCTCATAACTGGGCGCGATCAACTGACTCCATACATATAAACCGAGCAGAGCAGGAAGCTGAAAGACTAACTAAAGAAGGTAGGATTCGTCGTAGACAGGAGGAAAAAGGTGCTTTATACATCATGGATGATAGCAACATCCTTTATAGACCTGGCATTGATGATTCAGTGAGGTAAGTCGATAAAATTCGCTTATGAACGTTTTATACTAGATTTTTTAGAGTTCAAAACTTAAAAGCGTTTTCCTCACAACTCACGTTTGCAAAGTCGCTGCCCCTCATAACTTCAAAACTACTGAACCGACCCTTTTGAAATTTTGAAAACTATTTCTGTACATAATTTACGAGGTAACGCTGGAGAGTTTTTTCAAATTTGTTAATAATTTTTACTTTATTTTTATTTTACAATAACAAATTAGCCGATTTTTTTCGCAAAAAATCACGTTTCTCCCTTCAAAGTGTTCCAAAAAAGTGAAAAACTGAAATTTCGAAAAACCCTCCTAGCGTTGCCTGGAGAAAGCTATTATCTAATGATCCAGCACCAAGTTATGATGGGCACCGCAATGCTACTTTTTTCCGAAACACATCCGAATAATTGCTGGAATTGCCGTATTTTTTAATATTTCTTCGTGAAAATTTTATACAATATTCTTCGAATGTCATACTTTAATGTAAAATTGGTTTTAATAAAGTCACAAAAAATTCACAAAAACATGCCTTTTTTGTAGAAATTAATCCACATAGTCTTCTTGTAAGTCTACACACTACTCATAGCGATGCTGTCATCTCTCTAACCCGTCCAAATAGTACTTGGCGTTTTTCTCTGCAAAATATTTGTTCACGAAGGTGACTGCCTCCTCATTTGACGAAAATCTCTGTCCTCCGAGCGCAGTTTTTAGATGAGGGAACAAAAAGAAGTCGCTTGGGGCTAGATCTGGTGAATAAGGTGGATGGTCAAGCAGTTTAAACCGTAATTCATGGATTTTCGCCATGGCAACCGCTGAGGTGTGAGACGACGCGTTGTCTTATTGAAACAGGATTTTCTTTTTCTGCAAATGTGGCCGTTTTTCCGCAATTTCTGCCTTCAGCTTGGCAAGTAATGATGCGTAGTATGCTCTTGTAATGGTCTTTCTTTTTGAAGATAATCGATTAAGATAACTCCTTTACTATCCACAAAAAAATAGTCGCCATCACTGTTCCAGCCGAAAAAACAGTTTTTGCTTTTTTTGGAGCCGGCTCGACCTTTGCAGTCCACTGTGTTGACTGAATTTTTGTTTCGGACGTATAATGGTGTATCCAAGTTTCATCCGCAGTAATTAATCGCCGCCAAAACTCGGATTTATTGCGCCTAAACTGCGCCAACAGAGCGTTGGAAATGTTCATTCGAACACGTTTTTGGTCTAACGTAAGCAAACGCGGCACCCAACTCGCGGACACCTTTCTCATGCCTAAATCTTGATTTAATATATAACAAACACGTTCTTTGGACATTTTCATAACCTCAACTATCTCTCTCACTTCAATTCGGCAGTCGTCTAACACCATTTGGTGAACTTTAGCAATGTTATAGTCAGTGGTTGCAGTTTTTGGACGTCCCGAACGTTCATCCTATCGCAAGCTCTTACGGCCACGTTTAAATTCAGCTGCCCAAAATTTCACTGTGGTAAATAATGGTGCAGAGTCCCCATGCACAGAGTCCAACTCATTTTTGATTTGCGTAGGCGTATTGCCTTTCAAAAACAAGAATTTTATAACAGCTCGATACTCAATTTTTTCCATTTTGACAAAAAACACTCACATCGACTCACTCAAACGACTGTCAACTAAAAACTGCACTTCCAAAATGACTGAAACATCGGTAAGTAACTGTCAAAAGATGCACAACTAGCATTCACTACCTCTTATTGACGAGTGCCGCTTTTCAGACAACCCTCATACTTCTATTAAGAGTACTCATCACATTCTATAAGTGTTTTCAGGTGTCCGACTTCAGGTGAAACATTGCACTCTTGTGCATTCACCTAGATGCTGAGTCGGCGGAACGGAAGCGTGAGTCCAAAATTTGGTGTGTTGCCATTGAAATGTCCCGTGGGAAATGAATATAGAATTTGACTGAGAATGGCTTATCTCTTGTTCAGGCCTTGGAAGCCAATATTCATCACGTTATTGGTGATTTAGACTCGACGACGTTCGAAAAAGTGCCCCAAATTTCGACCCACATGATGTGCTTTATCAAAAGTAAGCCATGTAAGCCATCTACCTGCCTACATAGCTTCGGCTGCTGAATTATTTACGTAGCCTTTAAGTAGCCTTACTTAAGACACTGATCATGCCGGTGTATAAACGCAAATGAATGAAAGTATTCTTGGCTTCTACGAAGAGAAAATTCCTCGTGTGGGATACGGTCTTATTCTTCGTAATAAGAAATGGAAATTAAGATTCAATCAAAAATTATACGAACTATAGCATCTGTGGAGCTCATAAATATCAGTGTTTCTCTCCGATGCCTTAAGAATCTTTGAATCCAACCAAGTTGGACAACGGAGTAGAAAAAAATCCCACCTAAAGAGACGCCCCCATTAGGAAACGAACCTCAACCAACTTGCTATCCGCAACAAGCTAGAAATCCTGGCCCACCGCTTACTGTATCAAAAGTAAAAGAAAAGTATGTTTCTAGGCTTTAACGCTGTGATCAAGGACAAAACAAGGGAAGGGGGTAGAAAATAGTTTATAATTGGTTTAAAAACTTTTAAAAAATGAACCCTGTTACTTTTAGAAACTACATACATGTACATATATGTAAATATACAAACACTCCTTAAAGTTCTTTAAACAGACTATTCTCAGAAATCAGTGAAAAACTTTTTACATGCCAGATTTGTGAGTGTTATTTTTACAAAGAGACATAGGAGTACATATGTACGTGTAACATATACAACAAGTTAGTATAATATATCAAAGTCTTACCACAATGGTACATACTACATACGAGTAGCAGTCAAAAACTACCATCCCAGGGTCAACTACAACAAAAGAAAACCCCAATCTCGTAAATGTAATAATCGAATGTTAATCTCCCTTCTCCACGCAAAAGAAACCACACGACTACTTTCAACATAAAAACAAGTTTAAATTAAAGTGAACACTCAAAGCTACAGTTTTAACTGCTTTATCTGGAAAATTTCACCCCCAAAGGTAAGTATTATGAGTACGACTGGAAAATTCCTCGTAAAAAGTATTTTGTTGAATTAGGATTAATTTCACGCATGACTTAAGATAACCTAAATTTCCATTTACATTGACCGTAACTGGTTATGAAATATACACGTATCCCTTAGCCATGCACGTAGTACCGCCAAAGTGCCGGAAACCTTTAAAGTACCCTTCGGTTACTTTGACTAGCACTAATGTTGCCTACTTTTATGTACGTTCATACATATGAATACGAGTATATACATATGTACATATTTCAAGATCAAGTATCTGTGCTGTCTACTTAAAAAAAAAAAAAAAATGCAATTGAATTTTGAAAGTAACTACACTATATGGCTTGATATATGCTACATACAACAACTTGTAGATATCTCCAATTTTCTCTGTCTGTATGTACAAAAGTAGCCACTATACGTATACATACATATGTGGATGGACACTCTCAAACAAAAACAGAAATTGGTCGACAAGAAATTCATGAGAATCAACAAATTGTCCGTAGGGGTAATATTTTTGATACTCGTACCTCTTCTCATCGCTTCGCTTTCGCTGAAATCTTCTCGTACATGGACCAGTAGCATACAGATACAGATTTTATGTATCGAATTATGGGTCTTCTACACGTTTTCACTTTTCAAAAAAAGGATACAATGTGTTATGTGAGCTTTCATGTGTACTTATCTTCAAGGCAAGCGTCTTGCGCAGTAAATTTCCAAAAATAGGGACAAATTTTCAAAAAAAAAAAAACAAAAAATAGAAGAAGAAAGCTCCTCTGTTATTAATGTCATCTCGATATTGATATATGCTTCATGTCGAAAATAATTTGGGATGCTACTTATGCTTATGTATGTAACAGGGAATATCCCATTGATAAGCTTGAAATGAAAACGAAATAAACGGAGAAGGATCCACCAAGAACAGAGATGTAATAGATCTATGATTCAAGTTTGTCAGTGGAAGTTGTTAAAAATATGCTATTGATACCCATTGACTAGGATACAAAGCAAAAGAATGCGCAACAGCGAGTTCTCGTAAAAGATACTTATATCCATACAAAAACCCAAACAGACTTTATAAGCTCTTCAAATATATCCTCTCGGAATCATAATAAACAAGAAGCACAGAAAAGAAGTCGATTCAGTTTTATACCAGTTCGTATGTTATACCTACCAACGGCTACATGTCCACTCAAGAAAAATGAGCAAGGACAAACGAAAAAAAAAAAACAAAAAAAAAAAAAAAAAAGTGGAAATGAGAGTCAAAAGAGAACGAACGAACGAATGAGAGTAGTAGCCATACAAAGGTATACATACCCTGTTATACGGTATACCAATATCTATACTAGAGAAATCGGCTTAAAGCCATCGGCGATCCTTCAATGTGGGATGTTGGTATCTTTTGCTGTGTGATGGCATTCCAGAACATCCTTGTTAACTTAACCAGAGAGTGGTTGTACACCACACAACCAGAGTAATGTGAATTGATGGTTTTAATGGAGCTAGTCGTTGTTTTGCAATCCATTTGCTATAAATTAAGATACACCAACTCTGTGTTAAACAAAGTTTACAATCAGTGTTATTCCAAAGGACTATACTAAGTGAGTGGTTTAAATTTAGTTACAAACTAAGAATAACACAAAAAAAACCAAAAAAAAAAAAAAAAAAAAATTTATAAAGACTTTCTCTTGAAGAACATCGGGTGCAACAACCGATAAAGTAACCCACAACCCCACTAACAAATCAATTTTGCTCGCTATTTAACTTCGTTTAAGTACACATCAGTAATTGAATTCCGCGTTTACCTGCTTTATGGCTCTAATGCTTCACACTCTGTATCTACAAGTATGAATTTGTGGGTAAAGAGCGGAAGTGTGTTTTTATTCTTCGCAGGATAAATCATCTAAAAGTCTGCGATTTATTTTTCATTTATTTTTATTTTTTATTTATTTTTTTTTGCATTATTTTTACCTTTCGTGTGTGGATATTATTATATGTGACAAGGATAATATACTATACGACGGGGACACCATCATACATAAGTAAAGTACAATCATAAGGTAAGTCTTGTTATAGTCTGCTATATATTTATCCTTTCATATGAAAGGTTTTTTTCTAAAACAAAAACAAAAACAAAAAAAAAAAAAAATAACGTCTATTCCTGTACCTACTCAAGTATCAATTTTCAATCTCGTATTAGTTTGTCTTATATATGTATGTACGCTAATGTTGATGACAGGATAAAATATATGGAAAAAAAAATCCACTGGTCCTATTTAGGTGTAGATACATATACAAAAGCAACTTGGAGTGGTGTTGTGGTTTTGAACACTCGGTCACAAAAGGACTTTTCTATAGGCCAGGAACTTATTGTTTTATATTGTTGTTGCTGCTGTTGTTTTCGTTGTTGTTGTTGTTGTTGTTGTTGTTGCTATTGACATATACCTTTGGGAAAAGGGACTCTCAGTGTATTTTACCATTTACCATTTGTGAGATGATTTTGTGCGCATAATGTCAGATACTTTTAATATGCGTTAAACCCAGATTTCTTCTTCTACTCCACCTATTTTTCAGGTTATTTCTTTTCTCCCTTGGTAGCCAGTCAATCAGTTTATACGGATACATGTTTGACTTGGAGAAGCAAATTTCGTTCGTACATTCTGTTCGATTCGGCGGCAGTTCGACTGGGATTTTAGGGAGCTTAAAAACAACAGTCCCTTGCGAAAGGATACAAATATAAGGTATCACCCGTACAATGTACGACTACCTATATTTAATCAATGTACAATACCTACATATCATACCAACAAAGAAACCTTAACTAATGTCAGATATTTAAGATATTTAGAATTTTCCAAAGTACCTATAGACTTTTGTCCTGGTGACAGGTTCGCTTTAAAAAAAAAAAAAAGAGTTTGTTTGAAAAAAGTTCTTAAAGCTATTCCTACAGTACGAGTATCCTGGTTGTCAACGTCAACGGTCTTCGTCATCGTGTCGATAGTAATGCTTATGTTTGGAGTTCAACTTTCACTTCGAATACACGTAACTCTCTTTCTCTCTCTCATTAAAAATGCGGAATTTAAATTTCAATGAAATTTTTTAGGTTTTTCAGGACAAGCGAATAAGCATTCTTCTTATAGTCAATCTGTGAATTCGGGGGAGATGTTAAGTACAAGTCAAAGTAACGTTGCCTAGGTTCGTAGAAAGTTATTTAACTTTAAATCTTAAAGTAGGTATGAATAGGTAGACACATATGTATGTATACAAGTATATGTACTCGTACCTGTAAATTATTTTTCAAATCCAATTTAAACACATTTTCTTCTTGGGAAGAAGAAAAGAACGTCATGACTTTTATGTATTGTAGCACAGGACTGGTGTTTTGTAGAGATCTCGTATCCATGGGCAATTGGAATGAACAATTTCTTAAAAGATACATAACATTATAAATATATTTTATTTTATATTTTACAAGGGTCTTCTTTCACCGTTAGGAGATTGATTTAGAATTAACTTGGTGTCGACAATTGTGAGTAAGGTTGTTTTTTTTTAAGGGTTTATTTAATATTCATATGAATTGATTCGGTCTATTAAGACACCCATTATTAATTTATACACCGTAGTATAGGTACTACAAGACCCTTGTTTTGTGATTGAAAATTTCCTTTGTATATACAAGGGTTTCCCCATGAGAATAGTAAATATTGAATTGGAATTATTTTGCTGATTTTTTTTTTTTATTGAATAATGCTTGTTGATCGAAAACAATTATGTGCGAAATCTGTTTGTCCAAATGTAGGATGACGTCCTGGAAAAATTGCTCCTCTCTTCCACCAATATGTCTTGTTCATTAGCTCTTGAATTGTAGCTGGCTTATTGGCATAGACCTTGCTTTTGAGATAACCCCAAGGAAAGAAGTCGAGGGGTGTCAAATTGCACAATCTCGGTGGTGAATTGACATCGTGCAATAAAGTTATTTTTGCATTAACTGAGCGACTGTGACACCATCTTGCCTGAACCGCATATCGTTCACATCCATATCAAATTTGGTCCATAAAAAGTTAGTTATCGCAGCGTATACCATTCACAACAGCAGCATTACTGGCACCATTTTCAAATAAATAATTCCATCAACACAAAAACCACATCAAACACTGACTCTTTAGCCCATTTCTGACCGGTGTCGGAAGGTGAAATTTGTCCATTTTCAATAATTTTTTGTCACTATGAAGGTAAATGATATCAGGGAGGTAGTTAGTATCCAATATTGCTTTGATCATTGGCTATTCGAAAATAATATTTAGCACCCCCAACCCCCACCCACAATTTGAAACAATGCGAATGCATATGCTTGGCACATTTCTCGCACATCGAAATTGCCGCTTTGCCACAGCCTTTCAACTGGCATCGATGCTGACGGACGATGAGATGTTCACCAACCACGTTTGGTAAGTTGCGCGGTCTCTGGAACACCAGGCCATCATCCATTTCTATTCTTTCTTTATCATCGGCCAACAGAAGAGACTCAGTGACGGATAGCTTGAATTCTTTCTGGCTAATTGGTTTCTTGTTTTTGTATTCTTCGACCCAAACAATGCAATTTCCAATCGTTCACAACAGAACAATTCAGGGTGTTTATCCAAAGAGGCCAGTATCATTTTTTTTCACGGACATTCACTCGATAATTTTGAATGGCGTTGTCGTGGAGATCAACGCCGCCTATCCCACTGTTATAGCTGCGAAGCAGAGCAGGCTGATCAACGTTGATGAATTTCCCTTCTTCTCTTGGCTCTTGCTTAGCAGCTTTAGTCGCTTTTATCCAACGCTGAACAGGATGGAGTGGCAGAATTTGATCATAATTTGTAGCAACGATGACCTCGTTTTTATCTTGCCAGCGGCAAAGAGTGATTTGGTTCTAAGAGTCGTACATATAATCATGTGCGCCACGAGGCAAATCTTTTCCGGTCTTCATATTAGTAGCACCATCAGCTACAAGGTTACACCGAACAGTTTCAGTGGCACAGAATTCCTTTTCTGATAGCAAGCATTAAGATGATAGGCTGTGAAGAAGTTGTCGAAAAATATTACGTGCCGCATGGGGGCCTCGACATTGGTGAGTAAACGGAGAAAGGCATCAGCTTCAAGACCAATCTCTGTGCCGTATTCATCGAATTGTCCATAGTAAGGGATGAAAAAGAATAAATAGCTGGTTGACGAACAGAGCCACCAAAATTTATATCCAAAGCGAATCGTCTTTCCTCGAATAAACATTTTGCAACTGTGGCGGCCGAAATATGGTAGGCCAACATCTGCTCGTCTATGGACAAGAATTCTGCCCAAATGCCAAACTTTCGGTTTATAATGTCGAAGAATGGACGAAGCTGAAATCAATGAAATACAAATTAGAAAACTTGCACCATAATAATATAATGAAAATTAAAGTACCTTGGCCATCTTATCATTACGATCTAATTCATCATTATTTGCAAAATGGGTGTATCTTTTGATGTGCGTGAACTTAATCTCGAAATTGCCTGCTTTACCATTATAATTCCCATTGGCGGCGTCGAAGACCAATAATCCTCAACAGAAGGCAGTAAAATCCCCAAGAATCTCTTCAATAAAACCGCGTTCAAATGAAAATCGGCGTTCGTCTCGGCTGCAAATCGGTTAGTCTCAGTTATGATGTGATCCAACACCTCCCCATCATAAAATTTTAAGAATAATTGAATAGGCAAAAGATCCTTCAGTTTCTCACACAGCTCTTTTTGCATATCGCCCAATGGAGTTACATTAGGCGATATATCGTAATGTAACTGGTTCTTTCCTTTGCTCCTTCACCATTTTGGAGTTCCAAATAAACTCAATAGTTTGAAGCTGTCCCTCGCTTTTTTTTCGAGGTGGAGAAGTCGATTGAGCAGCCGATTTGGAAATCTACAACCTCAATTTCAACAATCTTTTCATAACCAATATCCTCATGAATGTTTCGTTCAGTTTTAATTTCCACATAGCCGGCAACTTCAATCAAAGCACTTGGATCCGAATTAATTGCAATGAAATTTTCGTCAGCAATTTAAAAAAAAATTGCTCATAACGGATGTAGAATCAGGGGGCCCTAATTATTCTGGAAATATACTTTAGATTAAAAAATCTAATAATTTTAGAAGCGCGGTCGAAAATGGGTTAAGGATGCATTGGTTTCTCGACAATTTCTCTTGGGTTTTCATCGGTCCAAGTGCGACAATTTTGCATATTATTGTATTCACTGAGATGCAAATGGATCTTGTCACTAAAGATGGTTTTCTTTATCAAGCTCTGTTTGCTCGGGTATCCATCGTATAACAAACGTACGGAGCTGGAAATTGTCTGGAGGCTTCAATTCCTGCGTTAACTGAATTTTTTAAGCGTCCCTATTCAAATTTTTTCTTAAAATTAGACGTTACGTGGCTCTTGGGGGATTTAATTTCTGCGCACGACGACGAGTTGATGTGTTTAGGCTCACAGCCACACTTCCAGGTATAAAACTTATTTCCATAAGCACGATGTGCTATCGAATATCTATCCATAACTGTAGATGACAGATGTTGACATGACATTTTTGACATTTCGACTCTATTAGCATTTCACATGGTGAAATACCCATTGACCCATCCTTAAGCTGCTTCCGTTTCTTTCCTGAAAATTGTTAGTGATCCTTGGCGTTGAGTTGATGATTCCGTCGCGTTTTTTGTGTACCTTCTCTCATTAAGATAAGACCTATCCATTGACACTTTCCACCCAAACTTCTTTTGACGCTTTCAATATTTGACGAAAAGTGTTGAGATTTCCCCGGCGGAAAACAACTTGGCTCACTTTTCAAAATAAATTCTTGTTCCTGACAAGTACAAGGGTGAATTAATAAGTATATATCCTTTTTTTTGGAGGCTACAGAAAACTGCCATTACCGTTGAGTACTACCATTTTTGATGCGACGGCACACAAAATTTCAGGTCGTTTCACCAATTTCAAAACTAATTGACAGCCATTTGTATGAAAAGTGTTTGGTGTTTTTGATACGTATAATAGTTTTTTTATTTTTGGATGGAAACGTAGGAAGAAATAAAAGCGAAGTTGAAGTTGTTTATGGGCACCCTTCACCATCCATTGCAACGTGGAATATCCGTTCAACGAATTTGAACGTGACCGTACACCTATTTTCGATGAGTAACACTCAGCCGCCTGGCAGACGTGATTACTGAGAAAATCGATGAAAACGTCCGTGACTTACGCAGTTGCAAGGACGAAAAAATAAGTTTTTTTATGAATTTTTTCTGAAAAGATGTTTTAATTTACAAAAACAAAACCTATAGGTACATTTAGTGGCAACGTCTAATGATTTGTAAAAATCATGCAGATGATCTCCTGGAGGTCCTCCCAAAAACGGTGTTCGGCGGTGATCACGATATCTCCGGTTTAGTTCATCTGAAATCAAAAAAGGCGAAAGATTCTTTTAGTGGACAAATAAATAAAACTAGGTATTGATCAAAGGAATAATCGAAATTTTGATTGGATTTTAGACCAAAATTGCCACGTAAAATTGATTAAAAAAATAGAAATAATTATCCAAAATTCCTTCGATCAATACTTGAGGAATATATTTGCCTCGTCCTCCATCCCAATGCTCATTTACAATGACATTCCAGCTGTCAGCTCTTTGGACAAGGCCAATATGCTTGCTGCACACTTTGCGGCTAGCTCAATCCTCTCAGATTCTGCTTTGTCTCCGCCTACACTTGAATGCCTCGAATCTTCCATGGGACAAATCCACTTTCGCACTCATGTAGTAGCAAGAACACTTAAAAATCTCAGCATACATAAATCCGTTGGCCCAGATGGTATACCGCCTTGATCAAAAAGTTCCCGCCCCACACCACCGTGTGGCGCTCCCATTGTTCCGATTTGAGTTCTGTTTTTTTTGTTAAGTTGGTAAATCTGTTGTTGACACTCCCTAAAAATCTTAGCTTGACATTTGCAAAAGTTACGTAGCCAAGAGTACATCTATCTCTGATTTCAATTTTGCAACAACAAACTTCTATTAAATTTTGCGTAAAAAACGCAAACGCGAACATTGGAAATGTTGGAAAAGTGTTTCGGCAACGATTCTCTAAAGAAAACGGTCGTTTACAGTGGCACGAGCGGTTCAAAAGTGGTCGTGAGTCAATCGAAGATGATGAACGCAGTGGCAGACCATTGACATCGAAAACCGACGAAAACATTGATGAAGCACGAGTAAAAGAAATGTTGGTCAATAACCGCAAATTTACCATCAGAGGGATAGCGGAGGACTTGAACATTGCCTGTGGATCCGTTCAAGACATTTTGGTTAATGATTTGGGTTTCCGTCGTGTAGCAGCAAAGTTGGTGCCAAAAGACCTCAATTTCATGCAAAAAAGAGACCGTGTTGACGTCGCAAAAGAGACGATTTGCGAGGCTGAATCCGATCCCACATTCATCAAAAGGATCGTTACTTGAGACGAGACGTGGGTTTATGAGTACGACACGCAATCCAGACATCAGGTAAGTGAACGGCGTTCACCAGATGAGCCGAGACCAAAAAAACCACACGTCGTTTTCAGTCAAAAAAGAAGGCAATGCTCACGGTTTTCATGGATTACAACGGTGTAGTGCATCATGAATTTTTGCCAGAAGGCCAGACAGTAAACAAAGAGTACTCGTATTATTTAGGCGTTATGAGACGTTTGCGTGAAGCGATTCGCCGGAAGAGACCAGAATTGTGGGCAGAAAACTGGTGGATTTTGCACCATGATAACGCACCGTCGCACAGTGCCATCATTATTCGTAAGTTTTTGACGAAAAATGCAACAAATACCATCCAACAGCAACCGAATTCACCTGATTTGGCTCCCTGTGACTTCTTTCTGTTCAATCGAGTTTCTCGTAAAAAACCACTACGGGAAAAGTGTTCCAGCAGCCGAGAGGAAGTAATGGAAGAATCGCAGGAAGCACTGATGGACATACCGAAAACCGAATATAAAAAAATGTTTCGAAGATTGGATCAAGCGCTGGCATAAGTGTGCTGCAGTCGAAGGGGATTAGTTTAAAGGGGCCAGTATAGATTTAGATGAATAAACTTATATTTTTAATTTTCTGCATAGATTTCGGTAACTTTTTGATCGATGTGGTATTTCTTCGGAAGAGGTGTTCTTCTACACTGGCAAAACCACTGCGTAAGCTTTTTCATCAATCCTACTTTTTAGGACTCTTTCCGAGCAGATGGAAAACAGTATTTGTCCAGCCCATCCCTAAAAAAGGTGAATCTTCCTCCCTCTGCTCCTACGGACTCATTGTATTACGTCCCTTCTTTCCAAGGTCATGGAAACGCTAATAAGCCATCAGCTAATGAAATATCTCGAAACACAAAAGTTTCTTAATGACCGGCAGTATGGTTTTCGCAGCAACAAGTCCACTGGTGAATTGATGCCATGTCTCACCGAAAAGTGGAACCAAAGCTTACATCAATCTGGCGAAAGCAAGATAGTTGCACTTGATATTTCTGAGGGATTTGACAGAGTTTGGCATCAGGCTGTTTTGTCCAAAATGCGTGTTTTTGGAATCGACGACTTAGAAATCACCTTTTGGAACGTTTAATTCAAGTTGTCTTGGACGGTTTCAAAAAATAAATGCTGGTGTACCGCAGGGCTCCGTTCTGTCTCCGATATTCTTTTAATTTTCATTAATGATCTCTTGTCTGCTACTTCTACTCCAATATATCCCTTTGCTGATGACAGTACTCTCTGTTTTTCATATTCGTTCCCGGACTCACGCCCCTGCTCTTCGGCCGTAGAACGAGAACGGCAGCGTATGTTAAACTCATTAAATTTCGATATTGACAGCATAACCAATTGGGGAACTATCAACAGAGTATAATTTAATGCTTCCAAAACCCAATGCTGTCTGCTGTCGTTAAAGCGAAAACTAAATACCCAGCCATTATCCATAAATGGCACTTACTCGTACATGGTCGAAACCGAAAAACTTTCCATTCTCGGCGTATGTGTCACTGATAACTTACGTTGGAATGACTACATATTCGATGTCGTCAAAAATGCTGCGAAACGTCTAGGTTTCCTCAAGCGATGTTATCGATGTTATCGCTATTTTCACCACCAATGCTGCATTGAAATCGCCAGTAGCATTCGGCCCATTCAAACTTACAGCCGTAACACCCACCTCGCTGTGAATGCTCATCAGTATACCATCAAGCCCATTTTCAGAGTACGTTCGAATATCGTGATTCGTTCCTAAGCCGTACAACTAGCTTATGGAATGCTCTGGCGATCTTTGTATTTCCTGGTCGTTATAACTTACAAACATTTAAAAACAATGTACATCAGTACCTGTCCTTTCTTCCTCCCTAAATTTCCTTCGCCCGCGCTGTGTACGAACATTTGAGCGCGCGCTCATTATAAAAAAAGGAAAATATATCTGAGAAGGTTGTGTTAAAATTTCAGACCGATCGGTTTTTTTAGAAATCTTGATCACCGACTTCGCAAACAAAGTTTTGAGAAAAACGAGTTAAAAGTTTCGGAAGAAGCTTACATATAGATAATTTTTTTTTTTACTTGCATGGAGTCATCTATTTCAGGGCCATAAGATGGACCCTCTGTAGCATCAGCAGCTTCTAGTACCTCGAGTTGATGTTGTGTTCGTAGGCAATTCTTCCCTCTCGCGTACTCCTATGCGCTCTCAAGTCAGGGATCATGACGGGCGCTGCATCCTCTTTCTCGATATAAGCATGAGCATTGGGCCCAATTGATATTCCCACTGTCTTCATGTAATATGAACAATTTCTGAGCCACACGGAAAGATTTTTGGGTTATTTTCCATATCAACTGACTGTAGCTCTCATTGTTGTTTTGCGTAATACCACCAACACATCTTGCCAATAACTTTTTATCGCTGAGATCTGAATAAATTGGAAAGATAGCTTCAGCAACATCAGGTGGTAAAGACAGATAATTACGTTTATAAGAAGATAACGTGTCTGAAGTTCGCGCTCGCTGCCAACAACACCATGAATCTTCTCCGACGGTGCACCTTTCGTGTTGCGGATTTTCATCAGTTGAACAACAACGATAATAAGTTGCCCATATTGCAAATACATATTTTCAACAGAATGACAGTGTCTCCTGATTGCCAAGCCATAATAAACTGTCAACTTATCGATCATTTTACCAGCGAGCGTACCTTTTCCACCAAGCACTTTTTTTTGTATTTTTTTTTACCTTTATTTATAGTTTCAGTAGTTTTATTTATACACTCGCGGGGTCTCTTTTGAACATGTCCAATACATCCTTTTTTGGGCACTTCAATATCACCGTAAGGTTTAGCTTTTAAAATTCCAGAGTATGTTTTGGAGTCACCATCACCGATGTAATTTTTATAACGAACGGCAAATGTACTTATTTTTGCTGAGGAGCCATTATAATTTGCAGAACAATTATCTTTGTGATCTTCTAGCCAATTGTTGTACCTAGTCTTCAGTATTCATTTTCTTTTTCCAAAGTTCGCATGGTTTGCAGTACGAACTTATTATAACAAATCGATAACTTTCCCTGTATAATATCCAATTAATGATGTTACTCCGTATAAAGAAGTGTATCCTCGCCTTATCCAGGTTTCGTCGCCAGATACTGTTAATTCTTCACAACTTTCTTCACCTTGGTTTTCACCAGCCGCAACACAAGCTTTTCAGAAAAGTTTCTGGGTGGCTACTTTCACACAAGAGTAAATATTTTCAATAATCAAGTCATAAGTATTTTGTGTCAAGCAAGCTGACATGTCTATCAATCCACAGAATTTAGCTGCACGTTTCAATCCTATTCCAAGAATTCTCATCACAAATATAAATCGTCTGTTTATCTCATAAGAATGCTTGACAAAAGGACTGAGTGTATGGCACGAGCCTCACATTCATCACACAGCAAAACGATTTTAAAACCAAGACCTCGTTGTGAAGCTGTTTCAAATGCCGCAAACAATGTTATAAAGCTCAAAATTCTATATTCAATAGAAGAATCACGGGGAATTAAATTCTCCTTCTGAATTTTTTCACGGACTCACCAAAACTACTTTCACCTACAAAAAAAAATGATTTTTTGAAAATTCTAACTGCGTACAACTCCTTAATTATTGCGGGTGGCCGAACGAAAGTGCACGTTTTAGCAGAGGCCGTAGGCGTATCGTAGCGAACTTCAAGTTAAGCGTGAGAAAGCTGACAGTGGACAACAAGCGGACCCACCTCCCAACCTCGAAGCAGTGTTTGGTGCTCTTTAAAGAAAATCCGCAAGAATTCTTGTCGACCGAACACCGTTGATGAGACCTGTATCTTTTGTTACACTGCAGCGACCAAGCGACCAAGCGACCAAGCGACTAGGAAAATCTGCTCCGAAGGAGGCAAAGACGGTCCCATCTGCTGAAAAGATCATCGCTACGATTTCTTGGAATTCGAGGGGAATAATTCTCATGGACTTTTTGAAGAAAGGAAGCACGATCGCAGGGCAGGATTATAGTGAATTATTGATCCGATATGACAGAGACACGGCCCTTTTCACAAAGAAAAAAGTGCTGTTTCACCACAACAACGCACCAACTCTCACTCATCCGGAATCGCTAAATGCATACTCGCCCGTCTAGGTTCCTTGCAACATATTTTTGTTTCTTAATATGAAAAAAAAATCCATCTCGAAGGAGGATGTCATCGGAGAGGGAGAGGCCTGTTTTGAAGAGTTTGACAAGTCATATTTTTTTTAGATGGTTTAAAGAAACTATTATCGTCCTAAAAGGAGATTACGTTGAAAAATAATTAAACAATTTTGAAAGGCTTACATTTTCATTACTAACACGGGTACTTATTGATCCACTTTTGTATGTGCATCAATGATGTTCCTGCACTGATTGTCCTACATATCATACTTCGGGGTAAATTATCCGACCTGACTTCACGCTGTCGGTTCAATCTTTTCCCTGGTTAGCTAGTCCCGGCGAAAAGGTGGTCACGTCAGACAATTTTTTCTTCCTATTTACGGTGGTGGCTGTTCTGGCTGGAACCCAGATCTTCTGATTTACTACTCACCAACCATAACTATTTTGTCACCTGACGTATAGAAGGCGGTTGTTGTTTAAAAAGAATGACTATTGTAGAAAGTATCAACCTTATAAAGCTTGAATTTGAAGTTTGACGACGCAATGTTGTTTAGTATTTGTTCGGCAGCTAGCAATGAATTTATAAATATGGAAAAAATTGGTCACAGCCGAAAGGACATGAGAAAGCTGTGCGCAAGATGGGTGCCACGGTTACTTACAATGGAATAAAAACAGGGTCATGAGGATGTTTCAATCGAGTTTTTGGCGAAGTTTCCCAGCAATAATGCCGAGTTTTTGCATCGAATCATAACCATGGATGAAACATGGGTCCATCACTTCACACCCGAGACGAAGGAACAGTTAAAACAATGGATTCAAAGGGGAGAGTCGGCTCCAAAGAAGGCGAAGACAGTTCCATCTGTAGGCAAGGTCATGGCGTCATTTTTTGGGATGCGGGTGTGATAATTTTCATTGATTATCTTTAGAAAGGAAAAACAATCATCGGCGTGTATTATGCGAACTTATTGCAGCGTTTGAAAGATGAAATCAAGAAAAGTTTTGTTTCATCAAGACAATACACCAGTTCACTCATCCGTCATCGCGATGGCCAAAATCAATGAGTTAAAGCTCGAATTGCTTCCTCATGCAATCTATTCGCCAGATTTAGCGCCCTCGGATTATTTTCTATTTCAGACTTTGAAAAAACGGCTCGGTGGCGAAAGATTTGCCAACAGTAAAGAAGTGGAGTCTGCGGTTGATGGCTATTTGAAGGAACTTGACGATTCTCACTGTAAGCACGGTATCGACGCTATTGAATATGAACATCGCTGGGAAAAGTGTATTGAACTAAAAGGAGACTACTTAGAGAAATAAAGATATTTTTCACCAATTTTTTTGTGTTTTCCTTGTTAGGTCCTTCTGTTTACTGAAAAAATAATTTCACGAGGTAGAGTTAGTCACGAAGGAAGCAATTGCTCAAATAAAAGACTGGCCGATCTCGTGTTAGCTAAACACGGAAGTTGAAATGGTAAGCAGCTGGACAACTTTGAAATATTTTGGGTTGGACATTAATTGACTCGATCAAAGGAGGATCTGAAATAAGAAGATTATGATTTAGTTCGGTCTGGATATACCCGACCACTGCCGGCAACATTTTCTCGGATATTATTGGATATATATACTAAGGGATATTCTAGGTTGGTCCTACAATACTCTCCACTGGTTTCTACGGGGCTTTCACAAGAAAGAAATAAGGAGTAAACTATCGTTCATACAAGCTCAATGCATTAAGCGGCCTTTGTCGCTTCCATCAGGAAAGTCAATTACAAGGGAACTATTGTACATGAAAAGGAAAGTGTAGCTTTAGCAGCTATCATGTATTAGGTGCCACAATAAAAGCAAAACGAACGGACTAATAAGATGACTGGATATTAAGCCGATTTTAGGAGGAACCTTACGTTTATTCATCTATTCTCCACAATCTACCTTCTTCGCTGTAGCATATGCTTCTCTCCCTATATCTTTGCCGGTCCTGGGTACAAACTTTTTTGAGTCTGAACACACGAAGCGGCATGGAATATCGCGGACTCGAAACACATGCTATTTTATGTAAATTCATTAGACTGTAAACATTTCTTTCAAGATTTCCTGTTTTTTTTTTAAACTTCGGCATTGAATGCCACGCAGGCTGCTCACAACACCTGAAACAGAGATCAGTGATTAAGAACTTGTTTCCTTCAGTCTCTATATCGAGAAATAGCCGCAACTTTCAGTGATTTTTTTGCTGTATTTATCGGGGTTAACGCAGATAGCACCAATGCTTCCAGGCCTCCTTTTCCATGACAGCGGTAACTTGTATGGGAGGGCGAAAACATGTGTCACTTTTCGAACAAATAAAGTGCCAGTGCTGCCAAATTTTCCCAATATTAGTAGATAACGCCGATAGCCGTTTTCTGCGGGAACACGTTTTTGTAAAATGAGTTTCCAACGTCAAACGTCAAAAGTAACAAATAAAAATAAAACAAAAAAGAAATTGCAAATCAAGTGGAACAGTTTTAGCTTGGTTATTATTACTAGTTTACAATTCGCTTCAACATGAAGCCTTATTTTCTCCTCTTTATCCATTTCCAAGTTATCTTTTGAGTTAATTTGCATAAAATTATCGCAAGTCACACAAATTTAAACTTTTATGAATTTGACAGTTCTTTTCAAGTTTAATTGATTTGACGTTTTTTACAATTTCTGCCCAAAGAAATTTGTGCAGACATTTGTAAGAATTGGCAGGGTGGGGAAATGAATTAGACACACCCTCAAATGCGTTCTCTTTTACAAATTTTTTTCTTGCGGGAACAGGTTTTTGTACAAATTTGCACAAATTTGCAGTCCTGGAACAGACCTAATATCTACAATGCCTGCGTAGATACGCAGGGAGTAAAATCGATAAATCGTTGTGTTTCCTTCATTTGGGAGTCAACATTGTTGATAATCAAGTCAGGAGATGCCCTTAGAAAGTAATCTGATCTTTAGTGTCGTTACATATGAGTATGGTGTGTCTTTTCTTCCTGGAGTCACAGTATTCAACCAGTACGCCCAATATTAGTGATTTTCCAGATACATGGTTGCTATACAGTGATGTGCAAATTAATAGGGACACTTCTGCCTTAATGTTTCAAAAGCCCCCAATTTCTGTGAGGCTTGAGTGAAACAAAGAAAACTAACTGGGTATTGAGGTTTGCTGTTGACAAAATAAAACACAATTCCCTTCACCCAAATACTCTGTGTATATTCCGATTTGTGTCATTAGTATGCAGAGAGTGGTTGGTTTCGAGTGTGCAAAGTAATAAGGACATTTAGTTATCTATTGTGTTAATTAAAAATTGATTGCTTTATCTTAATTTTTTTAATCCTAAAAGGTAAGATTAAAGTTTGTATATTCATAAACTACAACTTCTGAATTTAATATAATAGAAAAGAGAAGAGAAGCACTGAGAAGAGGAGTCAAATAGAGTATTTCCAAAATAACGGTTTTTCTTACCCGAAAATTGCTAAGATTCTTAAGTGTTCGAAGGAAATGCAATCAAGTGGCAATCTAAGTCAGAAACTCGTGGAAGGAAGCCTTAAATATCAGCCTCTCTGAAAAAAGGATATTGCAATATGTGAAGAAGGAAGCTTTTGCTTCGCCCAGCGCATTGAAAAAAGAGTTTAACCTGAACGTCGACATCTCTACTCTACGCAGGATGCTCATTGAAAACAATTTAAAAGTAAGAAGCGCGAGAAAAGTACCGCTGCTATCGAAGAAGAATGTTGCAAAAGGGTTGCTTTTTGGAGAGGAACATTGAAGCTGGCCAGAATTGCAATAGCGCAATATCCTTTGGTCTGATGAGACTAAAGTTAATTTATTTAACTCAGGTCGCTATAGTTCACTAGTGCTGAGACCACTCAATACGGCAGATAGTGATAAATATACAATCAAGACAGTGAAACATGGCGGGGCTGCATTATGGTATTGGGTTGCTTCTCCTATCAAGCTATAGGCCCCATTCAACGAATTGAAAGCACTATGACAGCAGTGTCTTACGTGGACATTTCATATTCCACTATGCTACCTTATGCGGAAGACAACATGCCTCTTCGATGGATGTTTCAGGAGGATAATGATCCTAAACACTCATCAAAACGTGCAATAGAGTGATTCTCGCAGAACGTTCTCAATGTTTTAAGCTGGCCTTCTCAATCACCAGACTTAAATCCGATTGAGAACCTATGGCAAGAGTTCAAAGTAGCATTGACGGATGTGAAAGCGTCCAATAACAATAATTTGTGGGCACACGTTAAGGCTGCATGGCAAGCCATTCCATTTAGTACTTGCCAAAAACTAGTGGATTCGATGCCGCAACGTTGTTTGGCTGTTATCAAGAACACAGGCTATTCAACGAAATATTGAAGTAGCTATTGCATTTATTATACTCTAACATCAATTTTCTTCGTTTTAGCTATCTGTCAGGGATGTTTCCAGCAAGAATTGATGGCTGTCGCTATTTTTTTTTTTTTACAAATAAGAGAAATCACAACATTTTTTTTTTTTTAATCCTTGTGTACAAATTTTGGGCTATGTTGTTTGCTTTTATAATCTTGAAATTCAAAACAATAAATAGAAAATTAAAACAAATCATAACAGCCAAGAGGTTCTTAGTTGTTCGGTTTTTTCAAAAATGCTCATGGCTGTCCCTATTATCTTGCACATCACTGTATTACTACCTACCACATAATGATCCAGTAGTAGCAAATTCGGGGGACAAGTCTTACCCCCCCTTCTGTTGCAGATATTGTGTATTGAAAGCCAAAAATTAGTTTTTGGTTTAAATTTCATGATATACGTATTTGAACTATTTCATTTAGAAACCTTCTTGTGTTTTGAAATAGTTCCCGCGCCGCTTGACTCTTAAAAATGCAAGATTAATTTTCTCTCTATAGTTACAGTGGCGTAGAGAAGTTACAGACACAAAATGTGGATGGCAAGTCTAATAATATATTTATACGACTTATACTTGGCACCAACCTTCAAAATTTGATGGCATTTCGACCATTAGTCATCGACATATTGAAGTTTTAGTGACACACCTTTTGAAGTTTTCAAAACCATGGAAAAAACCGAGTTTCAGAGGTTGATAAAGCACTGTTGATGGGGAAAAAATACCATTAAAACTTAAAAATGGCTTGAAAAGTATTATAAGTTACCTGCTCTGTCAAAAGCTACTATTTGTCGCTGGTTTGGCGAATTCAAAATCGGTCGTATAGACTTAAATGATGCTGAACGCTCTGGGCGCACAAATCAAGCTGTTACTCCGGAAAACATAAAAACAAATCCCAAAATCCTTTTGAACAACCATAAAGCGAAAGTGCGTGAGACAGCTGATATCGTAAAGATATTAATAGACCATGTCCATCTTATTTCTCACGAGTATTTGGGTATGCGAAAGCTCGATTCGATGTGAGTACCGCGTTTGCTCACAGTTGACCAAACACAATAATGTGATGATGATTCAGAGCGCTGTTTGGAGCTGTTTAAGCGAAATAAAAAAAAAATTTTTCATGCGTTATGTGACAATGGATGAAACACGAATCCTATTACCTCAAAAAAATTATCGCCGGAAAAAGATATAGCTCCAATGAAGAGCTGGTCATCGAAACTGAAACGTATTTTAAAGAATTGGATAAATCGTTACTATAGCAAGCACGCGGTTTCCTCATCTCAATATACACAAGGGGATATGGCGGTCTCCGGATCATCAAACGCTAAATCAAACTGATCATTTTGTGATAGACGTAAGGTGTGCCTCCAGTATTTTAGACGTCCGAATGTTCCGGGCAGCCAACATCGACTCAGATCACTACCTTGTTACAGCCAAGGTACGAATGTGGATTTCCCAGGCGCCAGAGCAAAGAATTACTACAGTGAGAAGATATAATGTAGAAAAGCTGCAATCGAAAGAGGACGCCAGAATCTTCGCCGAACGCGTATCCCGAAACCTGCCAACAACTGCTATGTCGCCAGAATTAAGTACCGACGACCAGTGTCAACGCTGTTAACTTGCCATCAGATACCAAGAAGGCCGTCATCACCAACAAATCCCTGATATGTCAAAGAATTTCAGCAAGCATATACAGCTAAACAAGGAGTGTACAAAGCAGTGCTGCAACAAAGGACGAGAGCCGCTCGTGAGTTCTACGAGTAGAAGGGACGAGAAGAACATCGGCTTCTCCAGAGGAGGAAAAAGGACATAACAATTTGTGATCGAAGATATTGTGCTCCAGGAATAACGTACGGATGTTTTACCAACAGGTGAAAAGAACGTGCTAAAGCAAGAACGGTCTTACAGAAGCCTTTAGAGGTGAAGAAGGAAACCTTGTAGTAGAGTCACAGCCAGTGCTGAAAATATGGAAGAACTTTATCTGCAGACTGCATAAAGGGGATGAAACCCAACATTCCGCCATCAGGCAGAACAGACTATTTAACCAAGACGATGATAGCCAGAACCTCCATCTTTACGAAGTAAAGCTGGACCTGATCGCTTACCGGCCCAGGTATTCAAAGCAGCTAGAAATGACTTTGTGTAAAGCATACATCAACTCATGCCTAATGAGTGGAATCTCAGCATCGTTTGTCCAATCCACAGAAAAGAAGACCCAATGAACTGCACCATTTATAGAGGTATAAGTCTCCTCAACATATGTGTGATCGGACACGACAACATAAAGAACAACGAATACGAGCTCTTATATGCCATATTGTGTGAACGTTTTAAAAAAATTCGTCTGCACTCTGAATGGTCCCTATCAACGCGGTTTCAGATCAAGAAAACTTACAATGGACCAACTCATCACATCTCGGCAGATCCCAGAAAAAATAGAAAAACTCAAGAAGTCCAAATCGACACCCAGCATTTATGGAGACGAGGTATAGATGCCTAGGCATTTCACGTCTGTCTGTGCAGAATGAAAGCGTGCGATGCTCCGTCAAGGTCGATAACCGAGACCTGTGATGTCAAGAAAGGCTTTAGACAAGGTGACGTGCTATCATGTGTAACTTCACTGACATCATACTTGATAGAATTATGCGGAACTCACAAGCGAACACGGGGGTACAGTGAAGGCTGACCAGATAAGAACGATAGGAAAAAGAATTTAAATAAAACAACAAAATTGATTTTGGCTTTATTTTAAGGCTACGTTCACGCTGGCAGTGCTTAAAGCGGTCGGTCCAATTTTTGATGACTCGGCCAAATATGTGCGGCATTATTCCAGAAATAGCGTGCCGAATGCTGGCCTCGAGCTAGTCCAAAGTGGTAGGCTTGTTAGCGTAGACTAAAGACTTGACGTAGCCCCAGAGAAAATAATCGAGTGATGTCAAATCGCTTGATCGCGGCGGCCAATTGATGAACGCCCGCCGTGAGATGACTCAATCGCCAAATTTCTCCTTCACAACTTCGAGCGCTGCGTCGCTTGTGTGGCATGTAGCGCCATTTTGTTGGAACTCCTTCACAACTTCGAGCGCTGCGTCGCTTGTATGGCATGTAGCGCCGTTTTGTTGGAACTCCTTAACAACTTCGAGCGCTACGTCGCTTGTATGGCATGTAGGGCCGTTTTGTTGGAACCACAGCTCGGATATATCGATGTTGTCGAGCTCTGACTACAGAAAATTGGTTAACATCTCTCTATACTTGAGACCATTGACGGTGATGGTGTCCCCTTCCAAATTTCGAAAGAAATTAGGTCCGATGATGCCGCCATACCATAAACTGCACCAAACAGTCAATCTTTGTGGATGCATTGATGTGGATTCTGCTCACGGCAATTTTGCTTGTTGACATCCGCTGAGCCAAAAATGGGCCTCGTCCGAAAAGATGATTTTTTTGTCCAAAATCCGGATCTCCGGCCAACATTTCCAGCGCCTAATTAGCGAACTCACAGCATTGTCTATGGTCACCTGGCTTTATTTCTTGTGTCAGCACAATCTTATACGGATGTAGGCCCAAATTCAACCGCAAAAGAAGCCGGGTTGACTCTCTGGCGATACCCAATTTAGCTGATCGGCACCGAATCGACATTTCTGGGTCTTCTTCGATACTGGCCGCTACGACGGCTAATTCTGTCTGGTGGAATAAGATCTAAAAGAGTGTACTCACTCTCAAAAATTTTCCGCGGAGCGACGAATTGCTTGTACACTGAAGCCATGGTGACGACCAACCTTACGACGAAATTCACGTTGCGTATTTACAACTGAGTTAGGATTTCAATAATATTTTTTAATAATTTCCGCACGGTGCATGATAAAATGGCAAACCTTTATGAATACTTTGACACCTGGATGTCATTGGTAAATTTTGCATCTGCCGAAACATAAGAATTGGAAAAACTATCATTACCATCTGGCCGCCTTATACAGAGTGTCTCAGTTTAGCAGTATAATCCTTTAAGGGCATATTCCCTAAGTTCCGCCGAACAGGAAATTGTATGGTAGGTGGGGGGGGGGGGGGGGGGAATCTATTCTCACTCCATTTCAAGTTACAGCCCATCAAAATGGGTGACCTCTAATTTGGAGGTGTAACCACTTTAAACGCTATAATTTCTAAACTAATACAGGTACAAAAATAGTTTTGGACATTTTGGAAAGATAATTTAGTAATGCATACAAGTCTTAAATGCTTTGGGTACATCTGTGCAACAACAAAAAAGTTATGGCTCGTTAAACTCAAAATTATGAAAATTTGCTGTTCCAATTTTGTTTTGCTTAAAATGCATTTTTCTTAAAATTTTTCCTTAATAAATTTTCTGAAATTTTTAACTTTGCCAAATTTCCTAAAAATTATGTTTAGAAACTTTTCTACGTACGATCAATAGATTTTGTAGTAAAAGCCATTTTTCGTCAAACAAAAATGGCCAAAAAGAAGTACAAAAGTTTCTGACCGCAACGTAAAGATAGCGGCACTCGTCAATAAGAGGTAGTGAATGCTACTCGTAGTTATGTATCTTTTGACAGTTCTTACTCAAGTTTCAGTCATTTTGGATGCGCAGTTTTTAGTTGACAGTCGTTTGAGTGAGTCCATGTGAGTGTTTTTTGTGAAAATGGAAAACATTGAGTATCGAGCTGTTATTAAATTCTTGTTTTTGAAAGGCAATACGCCTACGCAAATCAAAAATGAGTTGGACTCTTTGTATGGGGAGTCTGCACCATCATTTGCCACAGTGAAATTTTGGGCAGCTGAATTTAAACGTGGCCGTAAGAGCTGGGGAGATGATGACGTCCAAAAACTGCAACCACTGACGGTAACATTGCTAAGGTTCACCAAATGGTGTTAGACGACCGCCGAATTAAAGTGAGAGAGATAGTAGAGGTTACGAAAATGTCCAAAGAACGTGTTTGTTATATATTAAATCAAGATTTAGGCATGAGAAAGCTGTCCGCGCGTTGGGTGCCGCGTTTGCTTATGTTAGACCAAAAACGTGTTCGAATGAACATTTCCAACGCTCTGTTGGCGCAGTTTAGGCGCAATAAATCCGAGTTTTGGCGCCGATTAATTACTGTAGATGAAACTTGGATACACCATTATGCGCCCGAAACAAAAATTCAGTCAAAACAGTGGACTGCAAAGGTCGAGCCGGCTCCAAAGAAAGCAAAAACTGTTTTTTTCGTCTGGGAAAGTGATGGCGACTGTTTTTTGGGATAGTAAAGGAGTTTTCTTAATCGATTATCTTCAAAAAGGAAAAACCAATACAGGAGCATACTACTCATCATTACTTGCCAAGCTGAAGGCAGAAATTGCGGAGAAACGGCCACATTTGCAGAAAAAGAAAATCCTGTTTCACCAAGACAACGCGCCGTCTCACACCTCAGCGGCTGCCATGGCGAAAATCCATGAATTACGGTTTGAACTGCTTGACCATCCGTCTTATTCACTAGATCTAGCCCCAAGCGACTTCTTTTTGTTCCCTCATCTAAAAACTGCGCTCGGAGGACAGAGATTTTCGTGAAATGAGGAGGCAATCACCTTCGTGAACAATTATTATGCAGAGAAAAACGCCAAGGACTATTTGGACGGGTTAGAGAGATGGGAGCATCGCTGGGAGAAGTGTGTAGAGTTACAAGAAGAGTATGTAGAAAAATAAAAAAAAGTTTTGAGAAAAATTGTCTTGTATCATTGTTCGGACGGAAACTTTTCAGAAAACCCTCGTAGATATTATTATGCGGTCCTGAGAAAGACAGTTGGAACAGTTTATGGAATTTTTATAGCAATTGTTCGAAATGCCTTCTTTCCATTTAGATACACTTTCGGGCGTGTTTAACCATTTTTTTTTTTTTTTTTAAGAACTGAACACTCAAGTGGGTATGAATACACTTATAATGCCTCAGCATGTGTTAAGTTTTTTGGAAAATGGGATAGAGAGAGAAAGAAAGATGTTTAGACTCAGTGGTTATTTCGCTCCATGGGTGGCATCCAACATTTAATGGGGAGACTAAATTCTTAGTGGAAGTTGGCTTGATGTTGATTTTTAGTCAACTACTCATCTTGCCTGATTTTCGTTAACTGAAAAAAATGGGTATGTCTCTCGGGCGAGGCTGGGATTCGAACACCGAACCTTCCGACTTGGAAGCCAGTCCACTACCACTTGATCCACGGCCACCCACTTGCTATCCCTGCCTAACTCATTAGATTGTGCTGAATGACGATGGACAGCTATAGCCTTGAGATAGTCGTGGACTTTTTATACCTCTGCTCCGCCATAAAACCTTCTTACTACATCTCATCAGAAATCAAACGAAGGGTTATTCTTGGCAATCGCTGTTTCTTTGGCCAAAGAAGGTAATTGAGTAATAAAGCTTTTCCAAGAAACAATAAAGAGACTCTATATAAAACCCTTTTGAGCAACTGGGGGCATATATCGCGTATTATTCGAACAATATTTATTTCAAAGCGGCTTATTTACATAAGGTAGCGACTTGACGTAGCCCCACAAAAAATAATCCAATGGCGACAGATCGCACGATCTTTGTGGTCAATTGACGGATCCATTTCTTGAAGTGACTCTATTACCAAATCGTGTTTTCAATAAAGCGATGTTTTCGTTGGTAGTATGAGGGATAGCGTCATCCTATTGGAACGACAGCTCTTCCGCATTAATGTCCGCATTAATGCAAATTTGGGTACAAATAATCGTTAATTATCGCTTTGTACCACTGGCTATTGACAGTAACTTGTGCTGTGGCCTTATTTTTGAAGAAATAAGAACCGATCCCGCTACCAGCGTACAATCCGCACCATACGGCACACTTTTCTGGGTGCAGTGGCGTCTGGCGAACTTCTGGCGAACAGTTTCCGGGATGGCAGATTAAAGGTCATCAAAATTATTTTCATCTCTTCTGAAGCGACACTAATATTTTCTTGGAGCTCTACCAGTCTCGACATTTCTCTAAAATAAACCTTTTTCTTTCATAGCACCGCAATAGAAAAAAATCCATGGGTATTAGGTCAGGAGATCTGGGTGACCAAGGGTTGGAGGGGAATCGACCAATCCATCGTTCGTTAAAAGCATGGTTGAAGAACGAAGTTACCGTGACAAGGTGCTCTATCTTGTTAAAAGAACATAGCCCTTCTCTGAACAAGAGGAACATCTTCAAGGAGCTCTGGCAATCGTTCTCTAAGGAATTCCAGGTAGTAATGGTTTGTGGAAGAACGTGCGGGCATACTAAAGTGTTTCCTATTAATCCAGCTCAAACATTTACGCTAAACTTCCTTTCAAATAAACAACACATTTTGAAGAAGTTGTTTACAATAATTAAATTCTTACGAGTATCTTTGAAAGGATATTGTGTGTATTAAATGTGGATTGGAGTCTGACCAATGTTGCAAATTATGGTGGTTTGTAACCCCATCTCTTGTGAACTGCGCTGCGTCAGTCCACAAAATGTTCTTGAGAATTGCCCGTCTTCTGCATATTTGCGCAGTAGCCATTGACAAAATTCCACTCCTCTTTGCGGATCACCTGGTAGTAAATCCTGTACCGGTGTCAAATGGAAATGGTGTAATCTATTTCTCTGTAGACTCCTTTGAATTCTGGTTCTGGGCAGTTCCAACTGCACAGCTAGTCTACGGACGCTGACTGAAGGCTGAACTTCCACAGCACGCAAAATCCCATCCTCAACTTCTGCCACCGCTGCGTCTGAACGTCCTTCTCTTTCTTTTGGTGCAGCTGACCCGGTATCAACGAGGCGCTGATACGTATCAGCGAATTGCCAGATTCACGGTGTTCTACGATTTGGGTATAGTCGTTGGTACTCCAATCTTGCCAATGAAGCGTTTCCATTGCAGAACCCATATACAAACACTATTTCCGCGAATTCACGTTTTGAATACATTTTGTGGAGATCAACTTATCAATCGGCTGTTCACTTACAGAGCAAAATGTCGATTGTAGATCAATTGAAACAATGTCAAATTGAAAAAAAAGATTAACAAAGAATTATTCCTTGTTGAGACTTTTTTTTCTGTTCGACAATTAGCTGTTAACTGCATTGCTCATAGGTACGTTAGTTTATAATTCTCACTTAATTTTGTTTGACTATTTTTCTTTGACGAAAAATGGCTTTTACTACAAAATCTATTGATCGTACGTAGAAAAGTTTCTAAACATAATTTTTAGGAAATTTTGCAAGGATAAACACTTCACAAAATTTCAGAAAATTTACTAAGTAAATACGAGTATTTTAAGAAAAATTCATTTTAAGTAAAAAAATGGAACAGCAAATTTTCATAATTTTGAGTTTAACGAGCCATAACTTTTTTGTTGTTGCACAGATGTACCCAAAGCATTTAAGACTTATTATCACTACTAAATTATCTTTCCAAAATGTCCAAAACTATTTTTGTACCTGTATTAGTTTAGAAATTATAGCGTTTAAAGTGGTTACACCTGCAAATTAGAGGTCACCCATTTTGATGGGCTGTAACTTGAAATGGAGTGAGAATAGATCCCCTCCCCCCTTACCATACAATTTCCTGTTCGGCGGAACTTAGGGAATATGCCCTTAAAGGATTACACTGCTAAATTGGGACACCTTGTATATGCTGAAAACAAGAAGGGATACAGAACATCGACCAATTGGTCAGAACGACAACTATAATTTCGAGGTATTAAGAGGCTTCGTGTACCTTTACTCTGATACGTTTGCGTGGATGGACTTTGGAGTAGAAGCTATACGAACTAGTCAGAAAACTGCCCATCAGTCACCTGAGACAGCTAGGACACCATTCCTCCGGTCCGCACCGTCTTCGTCTGGAGTAGAGGGAGACCTCACGTTAGATGGGGCATACAACTAAGAGGCGACCTCTACCGAATTGGAGTGCGCAACTGGGGGAAGGATCGTGCTAGCCCCAAACTGTAGCACCACATAAGTAAGTTGATAAATTTTTTGGCGTCGGTGAATGGTGAACGTACTACCTCGTTTGCTATTGGGAATTGAAATACTCCGCATTAAGGCAATAAGTCACTCCGCATAAGTATGACAGTAATTGGTAGTTAAAGGCTACTTTTCATGTAGAATTAACATGCTTGGTCATTCATGAATTTAGTAGTTCTACAAATGCTTACGGAAGGCTTGTTGTGTTACATTGTGACGGTAGACTGATTTGGCATATAACAAGATATTCAACTAAAGGTCACACCTATTGCAACATCCCACCCGATGCACTACGATGACCAAATTCAGAAGTCAGTGTAAATGAACTTATTTGAATGGCGTCACAACAGAAAAAGAAAAAATTATGACAAACTGCATGGTTCAAAATCTCTTCAACTTTTT
This sequence comes from Volucella zonaria, assembly GCA_963966105.1. Taxonomy (NCBI): domain Eukaryota; kingdom Metazoa; phylum Arthropoda; class Insecta; order Diptera; family Syrphidae; genus Volucella; species Volucella zonaria. The sequence goes on along the minus strand of OZ014532.1, from coordinate 109,762,910 downwards.
CAAGCTGAACGCTGTTGAAATACCATATACAGACAGTGTCGATATTAATAAAATTTATTTTGTATAATAAAAACCAATCCCGCACATATTCCTTGGACATGAAAGCTATCGAAAGTATGGGCGTTCATTTACCTCGGGACAAATAATAATTCAAAGACTGATATCACGACAATGGGTCATTAATTCTGGGATTGTTTAAGCAGTTAAATGCCAAATTGGTGCTCAAAGGACTAACATCATGCTCTGCAAAGCACTCACCTTTCTGGGTGCTAAATTGTTTCTGAAAGAGTGGCAAACGCGAATTTCTTGAGTGATATAAAAAAAAATTAGCATATACATTAGAGTATGTATAATACTCGTGAATGGTGTTATTGACTTGGCTCTGTAGATTCCCAAACCCTGCTGTACCAAGAACAGTAGAAAGCGATCGAAAGTCGAATTTTTACAAAAAATTTCCTACGATGCTATATTTAATTATTTATATATTATTTTGCCTTTTTTACTTTTTTAACATGCAAATGAATATTGATTTCTGCCTTTATATACTTTAATGTTGTGTTTGTTGTTTTTGTTTTTTTTTTTCTTTTGCATGAGCTGTTGCCACTATTTTATTTTTCTGCTTTCACTTAGCTTATTCTTCAATTCTTTTTGTGTAGTGGTGAATAGAAAATTGAATAACCCTTCTGTTGGCGTTCTTATATTGGATTAATTTTCATTTTTTCCTTTTTCTGAAAGAATCTCAATGAAATCACTGAAGAGCTTTTACGAGTTTAATTAAAATGTTTACTTAAACGGAAAAGTGAACTTTTCGTTTCGCAGATAAAACGTAAACTGAAAAAGTAAGTGCACAATTCTCTCCATTACAATACTAAACAAGACTTTTTGTAGAAGGGTTAACAATTTATGAACTGAAAGGGAATTAGGGTAACGTCAAATGCGAATTGATTTTTGATAGACAATTGGCAAAAAAAAAAAAAATACAAAAAAGAAAACAATATCACTAAAAAAAAAAATATGTTTTTTCTATAAGATTAAACGGTTGACTAAGCTTCCTATAATAGCAAATAATAATTGTGTTGTGTTCCATTTTTTTTTAATCAATTACGGTGCTCTTCTTTGTGTATCCATCAACAGCAAAAATCAGATTTTGAACGAAAGCCGAAAACCTAAAAAAAATATTTTGGTACGATGTAGTGGATTGCTATGTAAGACCACCAAAATCCCATGATGAGGCGTAGGAGCCCTGAGATATAATCTCTATAGCATATATCAATTAGAACAACCAAACCTCTTCTGGGGATCATAAATGGCAAAAGAAACCATAGATCCAACGGTTGCCAACTCTAAATGCCACCTTGATCAAATATCCCGGAATAATCACCATGTGGCGCTCCCATTGTTCCGATTTGAGTTCTTTTTTTCTTTTGTTAAGTTGGTAAATCTGTTGCTGATATTCCCTCTAAATCTTAGCAACATAGCTTGACATTTGCAAAAGTTACGTAGCCAAGAGTACATCTATCTCTGTGTGTGTTGGCGATTTTTTTACAATTTTAGATATGGATTTAAATTTGCAACAACGAACTTGTATTAAAGTTGGAAATGTTGAAAAAGTGTTTCGGCAACGATTCTCTAAAGAAAACGGTCGTTTACTAGTGGCACGAGCTGTTCAAAAGTGGTCGTGAGTCAATCGAAGATGATGAACGCAGTGGCAGACCATCGACTTCGAAAACCGACGAAAACATTGATGAAGTACGAATTAAAGAAATGTTGGTCAATAACCATCAGAGGGATAGCGGAGGACATGAACATTGCCTATGGATCCGTCCAAGACATTTTGGTTAATGATTTGGGTTTCCGTCGTGTAGCAGCAAAGTTGATGCAAAAAGACCTCAATTTCATGCAAAAAAGAGATGATTTGCGAGGCTGAATCAAAAGGATCATTACTGGAGAAGAGACGTGTGTTTATCAGTACGACACGCAATCCAGACATCAGGCAAGTGAATGGCGTTCACCAAATAAGCCGAGACCAAAAAAAACACGTCGTTTTCAGCCAAAAAAGAAGGCAATACTCACGGTTTTCATGGATTACAATGGTGTAGTGCATCATGAATTTTTGCCAGAAGGCCAGACAGTAAACAAAGAGTATTACGAGTATTTGGGCGTTATGAGACGTTTGCGTGGAGCAATTCCCCGAAAGAGACCAGAATTGTGGGCAGAAAACTCGTGGATTTTGCACCATGATAACGCACCGTCGCACACTGCCATCATTATTCGTAATTTTTTGACGAAAAATGCAACAAATACCATCCAATAGCCACCAAATTCACCTGTTTTGGCTCCCTGTGACTTCTTTCTGTTCAATCGAGTTTCTCGTAAAAAACCACTACGGGAAACGTGTTCCAGCAGCCGAGAGGAAGTAATGGAAGAATCGCAGGAAGCATCGATGGACATACCGAAAACCGAATATAAAAAATGTTTCGAGAATTGGATCAAGCACTGGCATAAGTGTGTTGCAGTCGATGGGGATTACTTTGAAGAGGAAAATATAGATTTAGATGAATGAACTTGTATTGTTAAGTTTCTGAATAAACTTTTTGATCAAGGTGGTAAGATCTTTATGGATCGTCGTCAAAAGACGATCGGACTATTCGTATCCAACAACCAAATGGTTTTTATTGAAATTCATTGTCCCATACTTCATGCTTTGTTGGATTTTTAGTCATTCCGATATCCCGAGGAACTCGGGAATAAATCAAATTTTAACAATGACAAACTCTTAACCATAAACAGAAACGACCCTAATGCATTAATGCTTCTTTCTACGAGTATATATTGCTTTTTTATTTATTTTTTTAAATTTATTTATTCATCTACAAGCATTACTACACAGCTAACAGACGTTACAAATTTGGAGTATCTGCATAATATACGAATATATTAGGGAACTTTTTTTTTCATTAAAATATAAATGTATACAATAGTTTAGATTTAAAGCCGTCTCAGATACTCGTAAAGATATACCTATGCCGCTATAAACATCTTTGAAAGCTGGTATGGCTCTGGTAATTAGTTCTGTGACTGTGCTGAAATAGAAGATGCCTTATTCTTAAGGGTCTAGATGGGGCATATATGGTTACCGTTATAAGATTAATATAAAAAAAAGTAAAATTTAATTTTAAATTAACACAAATTTATTTTATTCTAAAGTGTGGTTTTTTAGGGGTTTAGTTTTTAAACTGGTAACACTGTTTTTGAGATTGTCAATTTGACAGTTGAAAGCTGATTTGCGGTTAGTACATTTTGCCATTTGACGATGAGTAAACTAACGCCAGTACCACGCTTGCAAATTGTGCAAATTTATTTTGAAAATCATGGTTCGGTTCGCCTAACTTATCGTGCGCTACGTCCGCGATGAATCGTTTTCGCACCACATATACTCTAGTGGATAATACGCATCCCCAAAGATGACAAACAGTGCGAACAGAAGAAGTTATTGCCGTTGTGGGGCGCAGTGTTGAGGAGAATCCGAATGAGTCGATTCGCCATCGTGCACACCAATTGGATCTATGCCCGTCCGTGATAAGCGTCGAAGGTTCGGTGAATGGGCCGAAAACATGATTCAGCTTGATCGTCATTTTCAACGCAAAATTTTGTTCTCCGATGGGGCCCATTTTGGTTAATGGGATATGTAAACTAGAAAAATCGCCGAATTTGGAGTGGAGAAAAGCCAGAAGCCTTTGTCAAGACGCCCTTACAACCATTAAAACTCACTGTTTGGTGTACTTTATGGGCCCACATTTCTTTAAGGACGATGCCAGCCAGAATGTTACCGTCAATGGAGAGCGCTATAGAAACATGATTTCTGACTTCTTCTTTCCTCAGTTGAATGGCATTGACGTGGCAGAGCTTTGATTTCAAAAGGATGGCGCAACATGCCACACGGCGCTCGAAATCATCAATTTATTGCGGGAAACATTTGCTGAGCGCGTAATTTCGCGCAATGGACCTGTGAACTGGCCTCCACGATCCTGTGATCTCACACCTTTAGATTACTTTCTTTGGGGGTATATGAAGTCACTAGACTATGCCGATAAACCAGAGACCTTAGACGATTCGGAAGCCAACATTCGCGTGTTATTGCTGATATACGGCCCTAGTTGCTCGATAAAGTTGTCGAAAATTGAATCAATTGAATTGTTATTCCTCTAAAAAAACGCCCTTTATTTCTGTTTTTTTTTTTTCATAAAAGTGTTATATTGTTAAAATAGCAACAGGGCTGTCCTGGTCGTTCGGGTTCCGTCATTTTTTTTGTTCTGTAATAATACAAATTAAAATAAACATATGAGTACACTTAGCTTTTCCCTACGGTAAGAGGATATTAAATACTCGTACTTAAAAAAAACATGATAATAATACTAAGTAAGCAGATTGATTGATGGTTATACACATGTGCTCCACTACCAGTATTTACCCTGAAATAGTGCGAGGCCAGATGGAATGGCGATCGCGATACTCGAAGCAGGAAACACCGCACATCTCCGAGTATTTGGAAAACAGCTAACATGCCAGTTCATCAAAATAAAAGTGTGCATGGAAAGTACCGCCCACTTCATTAGCAACTAATAGAGAGGTACGAGGATAGTCCCACAAGTACCCGACCTAACAAAGAAAACACAAAAAAATTGGGAAAAAATGTATATTTCTCTACGTAGTCTCCTTTCAGTTCAATACACTTTTCCCAGCGATGTTCAATAGCTTCAATAGGTATCCTGTTTATAATGAGTATCGTCGAGTTCCTTAAAATAGACATCAACCGAAGACTCCACTTCTTTACTGTTGGCAAATCTTTTGCCACCGAGCGGTTTTTTCAAAGTCTGAAATAGAAAATAATCCGAGGGGGCTAAACCTGGCGAATAGGGTGCATGAGGAAGCAATTTGAACTTTATCTCATTGATTTTGGCCATCGCGATAACGGATGAATGAACTGGTGCATTGTCTTGATGAAACAAAATTTTATTCTTCGCCAAATGTGGCTGTTTTTTCTTGATTTCATCTTTCAAACGCCCTGAAGAAAATCAATGAAAATTATCACACCCACATCCTAAAAAATGACGCCATGACCTTGCCTACAGATGGAACTGTCTTCGCCTTCTTTGGAGCCAATTCTTATATCTCAGTTCATTGTTTTGATTGTTCCTTCGTCTCGGGTGTAAAATGATGGATCCATGTTTCATCCATGGTTATGGATCGACGCAAAAACTCGGCTTTATTGCTGTGAAACTTCGCCAAACACTCGATTGAAACATCCTCATGATCCTGTTTTTATTCTACTGTGAGTAACCGTGGCATCCATCTTGCACACAGCTTTCTCATGTCTAATTTTTCATCGACGGCCATCCAATACTATTTTGTGGATTTCTTTCAATTTTTCTGGTCAACTCACCTCATTTGATCGACCACAGCGATGTTCGTTTTGGCAACTCGCACGGCCGCGCTAACAGTTTGCCACCCAATATTTTATTGTTGTAAATGAAGGAGCAGATTCCCTCAGAGTAGAATCCAGTTCCGTTTTGTTGTTGATTTGATTTCATGAACTTATTGTATCACATACCGATGACCAATTTTTTCCATATTTAAATATTCATTGATGGCTGCCGTTCACTATTGATGGCTGCCGAACAAATACTAAACAACATAGCGTCGTCAAATTTCAAATTCAAGCTTTACTAGGTTGGTAATTTCTACAATTGTCAACCTTTTTAAACAACCACCACCGTCTAAAGGTCGGGTACTTCGGGAGCTGTCCTAGTATATCCCCGTTCCCCCATCTACGCTACACGAATGGATCCTCTCACTCCATTAGGCACAAAAACTCCTCGCACTTTTGGTCTATCTTAACCATTTTGTGATTTACACCGAAAAGTAACACTACCAAAATAACAAGTTACTTCGTATCAATATCTTACTAAAAATTTGCACATGTCCATCACCAAATTCAAGCTTACTTTTGGTGCATGTAAGACGAGGTGATTACGGATGTCGTACGACTTGCGGTCGCGTCCACTCGAAGCAGGAGAGCGCACATCTTCAGGTTTTGAACCAATGGATAAACGAGTGCAAAACAACGACAAGTCCTTCCAACTAAATATGCGTATGGAAGCACATCCGACTTCATGAGCAACGAATTAAGAGGTACGAGTATATCCCTGTTACCCCATCCGCGCTACAAGAGTGAATCCTCTCAGTATACATTAATATATTATACAGGATGTCCCCTAATTCATGGGATAAATCTTCAATGTTGACATCATTTATCGAGGATTTAAGGGGTTAGGTCACTCTAGGATTTTCAAAAAATCGATTTTTTTTTATTGCTTTCAATTAGGACCTCAAAATGATATCCCAAAAGATTATGGCCGGGAAATATCTCGAAGTACCTGTTTTTCAAAGTACGAGCATACTACGAGTATAGTACAAGACCGTCAGGTAGGCTTTTAAAATTTTAAACACGTTTATCTCATTTTTGAAGTTGGCTGCACCCATAACTTAGACAATATATGTAGTTTTAAAGAGCTAGTTAAAATTTGAAGTGAATTGGTTGAAAATTGTTCAAGTTATAAGTATAGATCTGCAGCGATCGTCGTCCTTAATAGTCGTTTGGGCCGCTGCGTTTTTGAAAAAATAGGGCCCGATGAAGCCTCCAGCGTAAACCATGCAGTAACTTTGAGCGGGTGTAATGACACTTCGTGTGTTATACACTCGGATTTTCGGTGCCCTAGAAGCGATAATTTTGCTTATTCACATATCCACAGAGATGGAAATGGGATTAGTTGCTCATAATGATTTTCGATGAAAAGTTGCCTCCCTCGTAGTCGAGATTCAGAATGGCTTGAGCGCAGGCTACACGCGCTTGGCAGCCAACAGCTAACAGCTCATGCACTGTCTGCACTTTGTGAGGGAACACCTTACAGTCTTTCACCCAAATTCTTTGCAAATCACTCCGGGGCCGGCGGGACCTGGTAGCTGCTAAACCTCGTAGTATTTGCCCAGTTGGTGCCGGACGACCGTGAAATCTATGCCGAAATTCACGCTGCGCCAACACCACCGACCAATTATTCCGCAAAAAATCGTAAATTATTCCGCGTTCTTTAGGAGTACAGCGATTCATGTCTTGTTGACATGTATTTTGTCTCTGCTTCATTCACAATTCCTTCAAAGTTGAAGTGACATTAGCCGCCATTTGCAAAATTATGGCAACTTCCGATAGGATGATGACTTTTGCACCACCTAGTATATGGCGTCGACCTGATTTTTGTGCTCCATCCCATTAACTATGTAAGAAGAAAAAGAAGTCAAGTTGGTAACAGTGGACCGTCGAAATAGGAACCCACCTTCCTTTGTCAAAATTCTAATCTGTTTTTCACGATACATTAAAAAAGGGTTAGGAATCGCTGAGGGTTTACAAGTACTTTGATAGTTCTCAACATAATTTTTTGAACCAGACTTATTACCACGCATCAGAAATGACACCTTCCACACATGAAGAAATTTCCTTCGGAAAGAGAATTGTGTAAGATATTCACCAAAGGAGTACAAACAAAACTTCTGCAATATTTAAGGATTATGGCAAGTATACCACCAGGACCCTAATTTGGATTTGGCCATAGAGGCCGAAGAGCCAGGAGAATTTCTTCAAAGCTTTGCAGTAGTGAACCGATGTTGACACAATTACTGATATTTCTCCGCACATTGGTATGGAAATTGCAGTACACAGCTTCAAAGAAGGTAAGGAAAAGGTCTAGAGCTGATTCAATATTAGACGATTCCATGTGTTTGTGAAGCATAATATTTGGAATTCCAACTGATTACCATTTGGAATTTATATACGAGTTTTGCCAGAACGATTTACTATTCTGTTTAATATTGCATTCAATAAACATGATGTAACCTTTGTGAATAAATTTACTAAGCCATATGAAAGCTCTAAGCAGTTTGTTAAAGTTCTCATAATGGTTTTGAACATCTTAAATGCTTTAAAAATTTATTAAATGAATTAATTTTTTATTATACCAAGGAGATTGAGACAAATTTTACCATATTTCAACGAAATGTTCATACATACAATCTAAATTCAAGTTGCATATTTCATTGAACCAATCGATGTTATTCAAAAAATTGTTAAGTTTTAGAAAAATGAGTTTTAGAAAAGTTAAAATGACATTTATCGTACGTTACATTGAGATTGAAATAAGTATACATTTCAATTTCCCCCAGTACTTCTTTATGGTTCATATATTCATTCAATAGGGAAAAAGGAACTAGTGTAACAGCTGCCTTAAGTTCATCGCAACAAAAAAAAACTAAATCTAATATGCCCGCTTTGCTGGCAGTGCTTCCAGCCATCGGTTCAATTTTTGATGACTCGGTCCAATATGTGCGGCGTTGTTCCGGCAATATTGTGTCAAATTTTGGCCTCGAGCTCGTCCAAAGTGGTTGGCTTGTTAGCGTAGACTTGATGTAGCCCCAGAGAAAATAATCGAGTGGTGTCAAATTGCATGATCGCGGCAGTCGCCAAATTTCTCCTTCACAACTTCGATCGTTGCGCCGGTTGTATTCATGTCTTGTGGGAATCACAGCTTGGATACATCGATGTCGTCGAGCTCTGACCACAGAAAGTCGGTTAACATTGCTCTATACCTGAGAGCATTGACGGTGACGATAATGCCGCCATGCCATAAACCGCACCAAACAGTCAATCTTTGTGGATGCATTGATGCTTGATGCAGAATGTAAGAGGTCTTCGCTCTAAAACCAATGCTGTTCTACGCCAATCGCACGCTCTTCCCTTTGATATTTGCGCCCTGACTGAAACCAATCTGATTCCCGACAGAAAGAACCAGGAATTGTTCCGCCCTACTTTTAATGTTTTTCGCGACGACGATCCTACCCGGACAAATGACGATTTCCCCTGTCGAAGCGTCCTACTGTCGATCCACAACAGCCTTAACTCTCCCATTACCAGTTCTTCATCCTCTAAAGTCGACTTTCTCGCAATAAAAATATCACTCCCATTCAAATCCCTTTAAGTTATATGTTGCTACATCCAGCTCAACGTATTGAATTCTGCTAACTTCCTATCGATGTGATCGACCAGTTAATTGATCTATTTGTCTCCACTTTCGGCGACTTTAATTTTCTTCAGCTACAGTGGGCTCCATCAGATGATCAATCGGTTTTCATCAAATGTCAACTCAGCTAAGGAATGCCTCTTCGTAGATCGCTTAACAGACTCAAGTCTATGCCAAGTCAGCGGTATATCCAACTACATTGCCTGTCCATGGACCTTATTTTCAGAACAGATCCAATTAACTCCTCAGTCTCACTTTGTCCCCTACCTCTCTCAACACTCTCCTCTTCTTCTCTCGCTTTTTCATAACTCTTCTGTCCAGTCCACTTCCCCCACAGCTCTCCCATCCTACGATTTTCATAAAGCAAACTTTTACAAAATCAGTGACTATCTCAGAAGATCCCCCTTTAACTTTCACAACCTAAGTGTAAATGATGCCTTATCCATTTTTTATTTTGTACATAGAGAAATACAATATTTAATTCTTTTTCCCTTTACATTCCGTTTTCCCGCCTTAAAACATCATTTACTAGTCCTCCCTGGTAAATGAAACAAGTTATGAGCTGTTTTCCTTTGCAGCAGATCCTTTTCGGACTATTCCAACTATCTTGGCGCTTATCTTCATTTCACCAGCGCTACTTTAACAGTGCCAAAATCAACCTTATAAATGACCCTAAGTCATTTTTACAATTTGTTAACTAAAAAGGAAAGTCCGACTGTTACCCTCCTTTTCGCTCTTTCAACAACAAGTCACCAACCTATCCACTGCCCTAGCCCCCGATCCACAAAAAAAGGATCAAAGAATGAAACAACCAACTATCGTCCAATGGCTAAACTCTCCCATATACCCAAACTCTTCGAAAGTATTTTGTATGAAGCTCTAAGCTTCCAATGCAAATCACTTATTTGCCCTAGACAACATGGCTTCCTGAAGGGTAGGTTATCCCCCACAAATCTCGTTGAATTCGTATCCTTTACCCTCTCCGCAACCGATTTTAACAAGGCCTTCGATAAAATCTCTCACCGATTAATACTCTTCAAATTGTCTGCCCCCGGCTTTGAACCCATACTGTTAAAATAATATCCATTTCTTACCTCGCAAACCGTTTTTACAGTGTTCGTTTTAGGTCAGTCCACTCGGCTACATTTTTGGCCACCTCTGGAGTTCCACAAGGCAGACATCTCGGTCCTCTTCTTTTTATATTAACCATAAATGATCTCGATAGGAGATAGTGTTTGATGAACTCGTCTGTCGCCGACGATACCAAATTTTTCAAAACTATTTCCTCTCCCCATGACTCCTTCCTCCTTCAACAAGACCTTGATAGTATTTCCCCAAAAATTGTTTGGAACTTAATATCCATCTGCTTTTCACATAAGCGGCACCAACCTACTCCCTGACTCTACCTTCTCCACAACCTACCTATCTCCTCCGTTCAATCTCTTCGCGACTACGTGTGATGCAGCCGACTTTCCCTTCATTCATCGACTCCTTTTAGGTCACCTTGAATGCGCGTCCCTTCACAACTCTATTTTCCTCAACACTAACCCTCGTAATCTACGTACCCCTTGTGACTTCTATCTACCAACCCAACGAACCAATCTCCCGTATGCTACGAAAAATCAATTCAAACCCTACCGTCTTTGACTTGCACCGCACCACTCCCTACCGTTCTCCTTCACCACTACAACCAACCTTAGTTTTTAGTTGAAGTTTAATATTAAGTTATAGCTTGTATTAAGCCGAATAAATGGGGGCCTTCGCCCCACCAAAATTAAATTAAATTGGCCGAACACTTGTGGATTCTGTTCGCTCCAATAATCGCAATTTTGCTTGTTGGTATAGCCGCTGAGCCAAAAATGGGCCTAGTCCGAAAAGATGACTTATTGCTCAAAATCTGGACCTCCGGCCAACATTTCCAGCGCCCAATTAGGAAACTCACGGCGTTGTCTATGGTTGTCCGGCTTCAATTCTTGCGTCAACATAATCTTAGACGAATGTAGGCCCAAATCCAACTGCAAAATAAGCCGGGTTGACTCTCTGGCGATGCCCAATTCAGCTGATTGGCGCCGAATCGACATTTCTGGGTCTTCTTCGATATTGGCCGCTACGGCGGTTTTCTTCACTTCGCACCAAAATATGTCTGGTTGGAGGCTAAGATCGAAAACAGTGTACTCATTCTCAAACTTTTCCACTGTGCGATGAATTGCCTGCATATTGAAGTCATGATGATGGCCAATCTTACGACGAAATTCACGTTGCGTATTTACAACTGAGCCGCAATTTCGATAATATTTTTCTAGTGATTGCCGCACGATCGGCAAGCGTAAAACGATGAAATGGCAAGCCGTACTGAATACTTTGACAGCTGGATGTCAGTGGTAACTTTGACAGCTGCTGAAACATAACAATTGGAAAGTAATACTCAAGAGCGTGTTTAAAATTTAGCAATAAGATTAAAGTCATCTAATATACATAAATTACACTGGACAACAAAATTTTGTAACAATTACCTACCTACCCTCATTCGAACACCATATTTATTTTGATTTGATCAGGTCTCGCTTTTGTGTTACAGCTGCTCCTCAGTAGTAGTAGCTGTCAGTCATTTTGTTTTATTTTGTCATTCAGAGTAGTTATTATTTGAAGAGTGTAGTTGTGTTTTCTGTTATCCGAGTTAAGTGATCCTTAAATAATGTCAAGAAAGTCTAAAAATGATCCTGACACGTTTTGTTACATTTATGGCGACATTACTTTTAAAGCTCACCGAAGAAATTTGACGCCATTAGTAACTTAAATTATATGAACAGTATTTTGGCTTTGCCATCTTTGGTTTCACACATCTGTTATCTTACATGTGTGGGTCTCTGCCTTTTGCAATTCCTATGATTTGGATGAAACCAACGAGCCACTCATCCGATTGTTAAAAAAGTAAAAATTAAATATCCTGACCTGCCATCTGTTAAAAGAGCGTTCCCTCATAGTGAAGGACTACCTGTACCAGAACCACCTCAAATTTCCGATATGTCTGCTACGCCGGATGCAATCGATAACGAAACATTAGATTCTGACTTTCGAGAAGGTTCCTGACCTAATGAGCCATGAGATCTCAATGATTTGGTACGTGACTTAAATTTGTCCAAAAAACTGGCAGAACTTTTGGGCTCACGATTAAGTAAAGGGATGGAATGTATTACAACCAAAAGCAAAAGCATGTTACTTACTTTCACAATCGAGATGAAGAGTTAAAAGGTATTTTGTAAGATTGTTTTTGACGTAATGTCTGCCTTAGGTACCTATAGAATATAAAGCAGAAGAATTGCGTTTATTTTATCAATGGTTCGAAAGTAAGTTTAAAGGCTGTTCTTTTGCTTATCGGCAATGAACATCCCTAAATTAGGTCTGTTTGTTAAGTTGAAATATCGTATAAATTTGTACAAATTCGTACAACTTTTTACAAATTCCTGTTTGTTTTCTCCAAAAAGTTGCAACAAAGAGAGCCGATGAGAGAGATAAACATTTGCAATTTTCCAATTTTGCATAGTTGCAATTTTTTGCCTCATAAATTTCTGTGGGTAAGCTGTGTAACAACTGTCAAAGCAAACAGCTATTCTGCGAAAGAATTTATTTGATTTGTTGTTATTTCTTGTGATTGGTGTTTTGACTTGACTTGAGGTCTTATACACAAATGTGGTTTACTGAGTTTGTTTACTTTCTTTGCAAGTTTCTCTCTCTCTGAGAGAATTTTCTGCCATCTTTGAATTTTGACAGCTTTTACCCATTTCATCACAAAAAGTAACCAAACAGACCTATTATACGGAATGACTCGAACTTCAACTTTTTAAAATGCTATAATTTTTTTATTTTTTGATAAATTTTATTGTGCCAAAACAAAAAATGTTGGAAAATACAGCAATTTTAAAATTTTATCAGTAGTTTTCAATATGTCGAATAATGGCCTTGAGACTGCCGAAGAAAGCATCGCACGCTGCACGCAAGTGGCTCTGCGGTATTTTGGCCCATTCCCGGCGAAGTGCTTGTTTGAGGTGGTTCAAACTTTGGTATTTTTTAGTGCCAACCTTCGCCTTCAAAATACTCCAGACAGAGAAATCCAGCGGATTTGCATCCGGAGAATTTGCAATCCTTTGTGTCGAAGAAATGAAGTGTGGAACATTGTTTTTTAACCAATCTTGGTTGACGCGCGCTTTGTGAGACGGTGCCGAATCTTGTTGAAATGTCCACGGTCTCCGACTGAAATGATTGTTTGTCCAAGGCTTCAATACTGCTTCTAAGACAGTTTCACGGTATACGACCGCATTAATTTTGTCGCCACGGTCCAAAAATACGAGCGGAGAGCGACTATCGGCGGTTATGGCGGCCCGAACAATCACCATCGGTGCTGCCTGCTTTCTGGTGGCCGTCCGAAGGTGTAAATTCTCTCTGGCAAGTAAACTCGGTCATTTTGTATGTTGACATATTGCTCGATAACAAATGGCGACTCATCGGAAAAAACCAAATTCGGCTGCTCACCGCTTTCGTGCAAGTGTAGCAACTCCTTCGCTCTTTCGACTCTAACTTTTTTCTGTTGCGGTGTAAGATCGTGTGCTGTTGTAACTTCAATGGCTTTGGCCCAAGGTCATTTTTCAGTATGTTTTGCATCCGTTCCACACATATGTTGAGCTCACGAGCCATTTTTCTTCCACTTCGACGCGGATTTCGCTCAATACGAGCCTTCACTTTCCGAACCATTTCTGCTGATGTTGCTGTTTTTTTATGACCACTTCCATGACGTTTTGCAACGCTGCCAGTATCACGATAACGAGCTATGGTTCGAGACACAAATGATTTATTCACGTTGAGGTGCTGGAGGGCTCTAACGATAGCTACTTGTGGTTTTCTAGCCAAATATAAAGCAATCACACTATCACGTTTGAATTCCATCGCGGGAAAGTTTTTCAACACAACTGAGACACAAATCGTTTAAAAGGCTTGTAAATAATAAAATTAACTGTCATGTGTCAAAATTTGAGCTCACCGTCATGAACGGTTTTGAAATTATAGCAGTCTGAAGTTGGTTGCAGTTCGAGTCTGGCAGGGTGTAGATTTGGAGGGAGCGTATGCTCAACTAGAAGTTACAGAAAACTCACAGCCGTATCTGACCATTAGTACTCACAGAGGATTGTACATAGGTATACATAGACGCCTATATGGGGTTAAATGTGCTCCTACGTATAAAGAAAGTTAAGTGCTTTATACAGTAGATGATATTTTGATAGGTGGTAAGGACGAACAAGAATCTGAAACAATTCTGTTAGAGGTATTGGAAAGGCTAAAGATGCTAAAGGCTAAAAGCTAATATTTACAAATGTAAATTTTTTAGTCGTGAAGTAAGGTATTTGGGTCACTGCAATTCTGGAGATGGTATTAAACCAAATTATGAAAAACTAGAAGCAGTAAAAAGAGCACCAACTCCTCGCAACCTACAGCAGCTTAAGTCATACTTAGGATTAATACCACCTTGATCAACAAATTCCCGGGGGGCATCACCGTGTGGCGCTCCCATTGTTCCGATTTGAGTTCTATTTTTTTTTGTTAAGTTGGTTAATCTGTTGACATTCTCTCTAAATCCTAGCGTCATAGCTTGACATTTCCAAAAGTTACGTAGCCAAGAGTACATCTAACTCCGTGTGTGTTGGCGATTTTTTACAATTTTAGAAATGGATTTAAATTTGCAACAACGAACTTGTACGAGTATTCAATTTTGCGTAAAAAACGGATTTAATGGTGCGCGAACGTTGGAAATGTTGGAAAAGTGCTTCGGCAACGATTCTCTGAAGAAAACGGTCGTTTACCAGTGGCATGAGCGGTTGAAAAGTGGTCGTGAGCCAATCGAAGATGATGAACGTAGTGGCAGACCATCGACATCGAAAACCGACGAAAACATTGATGAAGTACGAGTAAAAGAAATGTTGGTCAATAACCGCAAATTTACCATCAGAGGGATAGCGGAGAACTTGAACATTGCCTATAGATCCGCCAAAGACATTTTGGTTAATGATTTGGGTTTCCGTCGTGTAGCAGCAAAGTTGGTGACAAAAGACCTCAATTTCATGCAAAAAAGAGACCGTGTTGACGTCGAAAAAGAGATGATTTGCGAGGCTGAATCCGATCCCACATTCATCAAAAGGATCATTACTGGAGACGAGACGTGGGTTTATGAGTACGACACGTAATCCAGACATCAGGCAAGTGAATGGCGTTCACAAAATGAGCCGAGACCAAAAAAACCACGTCGTTTTCAGTCAAAAAAGAAGGCAATGCTCACGGTTTTCATGGATTACAACGGTGTAGTGCATCATGAATTTTTGCCTGAAGGCCAGACAGTAAACAAAGAGTATTACGAGTATTTGGACGTTATGAGACGTTTGCGTGAAGCAATTCGCCGAAAGAGACCAGCATTGTGGGCAGAAAACTCGTGGATTTTGCACCATGATAACGCACCGTCGCACAGTGCCATCATTATTCGTAAGTTTTTGACGAAAAATGCAACAAATACCATCCAACAGCCACCGAATTCACCTGATTTGTCTCTCTGCGACTTCTTTCTGTTCAATCGAGTTACTCGTAAAAAACCACTACGGGGAACGCGTTTCAGCAGCCGAGAGGAAGTAATGGAAAAATCGCAGGAAGCACTGAAGGACAACCGAAAACCGAAAACCGAATATAAAAAGTGTGTTGCAGTCGATGGGGATTACTTTGAAGGGGACAATATAGATTTATATGAATAAACCTTTATATAGAATTTTCTGAATAAATTCCGGGAACTTGATAAAACAGGATGTTAGATTTGAATGGTCACAACAATGTGAGAAGGCTTTTCAAAAAAGCAAAAGTCTGCTGATGAACAGCTCGATTTTAGTCCACTATGACCCAAAAAAGGAGATAATTGTTAGTTGCGATGCGAGTCCTTATGGGGTTTCAGGTAAATGAGGAAGACCGACCGGTTTTATTTACGTCTAGCACGTTAAGTCCAGCCGAACAGAATTATTCTCAGCTTCACCGCGAGGCACTGGCAGTAGTATTTGCGGTGAAAAGGTTCCACAAATATGCGTATGGGAAAAAATTCACTATCCATTGTGATAGTCTTCCTTTGAGGGAGATTTTAAACCCAAAGAGAGGTACTCCTCCGGTAGCAGCAATTTTACTTAGTATGTATGACTATACTCTTGTTCATAGATCAGCTCCCACAATGCAACATGCAGATGGATTGTCGCACCTTCCGCTTGAAAATACTACAGCAATCGATGATGTCAACATTAGTACATTGAGTATTAGTGACAGTGGTCCCCTTGCGTTTAAGGAAATTGGAGTCCAAACTCAAGAAGAAGAAGGTTTGAGAAAACTTCATAGATTTTTCAAAACGGGATTTCCTAGATCAACTCCACCTGGGCTTGAGATATCCTATTGTAAACAGGCAAATTTATCTATTCAAAACGATTGCAAATTGAGAGCACAAACTTTAAAAATATTACATGATACTCACGTAGGGGTTGCACGAATGATGGCCCTAGCACGATCGTATGTATGGTGGTTGGGAATAGACGATGTAAAGCAATATGTAAAGCAATGACGCAGTTGTAAACTTACTTCAAAGAGGGCTTGTACAAACGAAACAATTAGCTGGCCTAATTGTGAAAGGTTTTTCGGTAGAATTCATATATGTAGATTTCTTTTGTTTTAATAGAGACACATTCTTGAATTTAATGGACAGTTTTAGCCGCTAGATGGACGTAAAACTGTTGAGAACAACCACCGCGGGGTCAGTAATTGATGTTTTAAGAACGATTTTCTCATATTTTGGATTACCTGATCTGATAGTATCAGATAATGGGCCGCCATTTGGGTCAGCGGCATTTTTGAACTTTTGTCAAAATAATGGCATAAATTGTATGAAGAGTCCCCCTTACCATCCTCAATCTAATGGGCTAGCCGAAATAGGGGTGCAAACCATTAAATCAAGCTTAAGAAAACTGTTTTTAGACTCGCATAAGAGTTCAGTACCTGCATGTATGAATTCTTTTACACCCTACTGTATGATTCCGCTAGCTAACTTATCAGCTAATTTGTTAAGAGCATTCATTATCTCAAATAAAGTTAGTCTTATTACAACAGCCGTGTGTATCAAGTGTATATACGAAACATACCATTAGGTGAGGCTTCTAACATGAAAGGGTCTTATGAAACTATTAAATTTATCTGTGAAAAAATTCAATATAACGAACACAACTGGAAAGTTTTAGGAGATTTAAAGTTATTGCCCTAATTTTAGGATTACAACTAGGGTATACAAAATGCTGTTGTTTTATTTCTGGGTGGGACAACAGAGGCCGGAAAAATCATTATGGTCCAGAAAGACTGACCAAAAAGGGAATCTCTTACTCCAGGACAAAAAAATTATTAAAAATCCTCCATTAGTACAGCCTGATAATATATTTTTATCACCTTTACACATAAAACTTGGGCTCATGAAAAACTTTATTAAAGTTATGGATAGGAGTGGAGATGGCTTTTTATATTTGAAAGAAAAATTTCCTAAACTGAGTGATGCACAAATTAAAGAAGGCATTTTTGTTGGTCCTCAAATCCAGAAATTGATGAAAGACGAAATATTTAAAGAAGAGTTTAGTGATTTGGAAAAATCAGCTTGGGAATTTTTCATGAAAGTGACTTTAAATTTTCTGGGAAATCACCGATCAAGTGACTATAAAAGTATTGTCGCGGAGCTGTTATTTATTGTACTTCACATCTGTGCTTAGTAATGTCGGTGTTTGTGTTTTTTGTGTTTGTCTTTCTTTATAATGACTCGGGAATTTAGAGTGGATACTGCCAATATACGCGGTATAAAAAGTAATCGCTTCTCTGCGTACGTCCACGGCTGTAAAAACAGACCAGTTGTTTTGGTACTTTGTGAAACACAGGTAGATCCCCGCCCATACCTCTCAAATCACTCTGATCTGAAGCCACCTGGCTACGAACTAGTGCCATTAATCTCACCGCCGTCTCTCCAGTTACGTGCGTAGTGATGTAGCTTATCAAACTCCACCACAATGTAGTCCCTGTTCTAATCCGGAACTCAATTTCATGTGGTTAAAATTCCATCACCGTAGACAAATTATCCACTACTGCTTTATTTACATAAGCCCCGAACTGGACAGCAATTCGACCTTTAATGAATTTGATGCGCTGTCTGATTCCATACAAAGAATTGTATCCATGTATCCTGATACTGAAATCGTCATTAACGGCGATTTCAATATACACAATTCTGGGTGACTTCGACATTCTGGACAACACCCTAAGGACGGTGTGGTAAGATATTCACCGCGGAAAATAACTTAACCCAGCTTGTTAATGAGCCCACACGAATACCAGACTTTGATAGTCATACTGCCAACGCCCTGGACTTGTTTTTAGTTTCTGTCCCTGAGTTAACATTGCTGATATGTTTTCCCCTCTAGGCTCGCCGGACTATGGTGTCATATCAGCTAATTTCTTGTATGTTGACCACGCAGTTAGAGAAAAGATTCCTAAAAAACAGTATGGCAATGCGAGAAAGCCAATTGGTGCAAACTTAACTGCTTCTTTAGGATTTTTAGCTTCTCGTTATGTTTCCTCGATACGGACGTAAACGCCGCTCCTGATATGATCACAGACACTATTCTCCTTGGAATGAGACCTTTTATCACTCATCGCATGAAGAGTATCACACCAAAAGAAAAGGCGTGGTACGACTCGAGCTGTAAAGAGGTTCTCAGGTTAGGTAAATGTTTTTTCGGTCCTACAAGACCAACCCGACAGAGAGAAAAAGGAACAAGGACAAACTAACCACGTATAACTGCAACGTCTTTCTTAAGCGAGTCAAATTTCAATACGACCAAAAGCTGAGGCAAAAAGTACTACAATGTCCCAAAAGTAGTAAAAGTTGTTGGTTGTTCGTCAAAAACATTAGAAATTCTGCCTCCATCCCAACGCTCTTTCAAAATAACATTCCAGCTGTCAGCTTTTTAGACAAGGCCGATCTGCTTGCTGCACACTTTGGCGCCAGCTCAACATTTCCAGATTTTGTTTTTTTAAAGATCTTAATATACACAAATCCGCTGGTTCAGATGGTATACTCGTATCTCCCCTTCTTCTGAAGAGGTGTTCTTTTTTGCTGGCAAAACCACTGCGTAAGCTTTTTCATCAATCCTACTCTTTAGGACGCTTTCTGAGCAGATGGTCAACAGCATTCGTTCAGCCAATTCCTATAAAAGGCGAATCTTCTTCTATCCTACAGACCCATTGCACTTACGTCCCTTCTTTCCAAGATCATGGAAGCGCTGATAAACCGTCATCTCATGTAATATCTTGAAACACAAAAACTTCTTTATGACCGACAGTATGGTTTTCGTAGCAACAGGTCCACTGGTGATCTGAAGGCATGGCTCACCGAAAAGCGGAACCAAAGCGTACATCAATTTGGTGAAAGCAAGATAGTTGCACTTGATATTTCTAAGGCATTCCACAGAGCTTGGCATCAGGCTCTTTTGTCGAAATTTGGGATCGGCGACTCTCTTCTTCAATGGATTAGAAATTACCTTTCGGGACTTCAACTCAAGTTGTCTTTGATGGTTTCAAGTCTGATATTCACAAAATAAATGCTGGTGTGCCCCAGGGCTCCGTTCTGTCTCCGATATTCTTTTAATTTTCATTAATGATCTCTTGTCTGCTACTTCTACTCCAATATAGTCCTTTGCAGACGTCAGTACTCTCTGCTTTTCATATTCGTTCCCGGACTCACGTCCCTGCTCTTCGGTTGTAGAACGGCAACGGCAGCCTATGTTAAGCTCATTCAATTCTGATATTAACAGTATAACTAATTGGGAAACCACTAACAGAATAGAATTTAATGCTTCCAAAACACAATGCTGTCTGCTGTCGTTAAAGCGGCAGCCATTATCCATGAATGG
This sequence comes from Volucella zonaria, assembly GCA_963966105.1. Classification (NCBI taxonomy): domain Eukaryota; kingdom Metazoa; phylum Arthropoda; class Insecta; order Diptera; family Syrphidae; genus Volucella; species Volucella zonaria. The sequence goes on along the minus strand of OZ014532.1, from coordinate 109,742,773 downwards.
CACTTGCATCGTCGAAGCCTATAAACTTTCCATTCTCGCTATATGTGTCATATTTGGTGTCATCAAAAACGCTGCGAAATGTCTAGGTTTCCTCAAACGATGTAAGAAATACTTTATCCCCTCTGATCTGGCCTCAATTCATCCGCCCAAAATTGGAGTACAATGTCCACATCTGGTCAGGTGCTCTTAAAACATCTCTGCACCTGCACCAAAACGGTGCGATAACACTTATAGGCGATACTAATATCAGTCAGTCAATTGACACCCTCGAACACCGACGTAATGTCTCCTGTATGACTCTGTTTTATTGTTATTTCCACCACCAGTGCTCCATAGAAATCGTTAGTAGCATTCCGCCCCTTCGTTAACCGTAACACCCGTCTCGCTATGAATGCTCATCAGTTCACCCTCAACAAGCCCATCTTCGGACGTACTCTAAAATATCGTGATTCGTTCCTAACCCATACAACTCGCTAATGGAATACCCTGCCTAGGTCTTTATTTCCTAGTCATTATAACCTTCAAACATTTAAAACCAACTTTCACCGGTACCTCTCTTTCCATCCTCCCTGATTTTCCTTCGCCGTCGCTGTGTACAAACATTTTAAGGGTACTTAAATACTGGAGGACGTAACTGACTACGAAATACATATATACGATCATTCTTAAGGGCGTTGATGGAGAAGCCAACTTGTTCCACATCTAGGTCTGGTAGCTTGAGTCATTTGCCGCCAATGGTAGTGAGAACAGAAATGATAATTCCACTTCCATGATCAGCAGCTACTCTACATCGCGATCGGTTAAATCGAAAACCTTCATAAGGATCCCTATCAAATATTTCTTTAACTGATATTTCAAGATACAGCCAGGTTTCGACAATGAAAATGATATCGCAGTGCAGATGACAAGAATTGTTGAACAAATTGGCAACTTTTGTCCTGATACTACTTGGCATTGTGAACGTAAAGATTTTGATGTCACCGCAATCCGATATCGACTTCATTCTCAGAGTCAGTTTATGAGAAAAATGCGAGGCTTTAAGCTCTTAGCACTTGTCCTGGTGTTTCTGTTTTATCTTCAATTGTAGTTTCCATCAGTGAACAACACTGGAAGAACCTGGCGACACTTCTGTTTGTTGGTCGAGAAGGATCATTTCATACATTTCACAATCATTCGCTTGGTAATCGCGATTCAAAAGTCGGACTGAGGCCAAAGTCAAATCACGAGTATTCACCAAGATTTGAAAGCTGATGGTTTCTTGTTAAAGTGTTTGTATACGGTTTCGAACACATTGCGTGTATTTTCTAAGGGTTTTTGATAGTATCCGTACATAGATCCGGTCTTGAAAAATACATTTTTTAATCTTTGGTGTACACACGTCTCTGCCATCCATGTCTTACAATACATGAAAAGCAAATGAAAACAAGATTTTTTCTAAAGACTGTTCAGTAAATGATGACATCTTTCTAAATAGCTTTATTTAGAATGACAAACTCGTTAACTTGGCTGATTTTGTTTGCGCCCTCGTACTAGGGATAATTTTACTTCAGAGAAATGTTACTTTTAAATAAAAAAAATGTATGTCTTCACATAAAATGAAGCTTTTCAGCATAAGTGCTTCCATTTACGTTAGTACAATATTATCCTCAGTTTCTCAAAGGACATTCTGTTCCAATACAAATGTAACTCTTTCTAAAATGACATGACATTGTTTCTACCAACGCTAGGGACAATTTTTCTATTTTTAAATTCCGTACATAAAATGCATCTGAAATGAAGGCAGAGGGATAAATCCTTTTTAATTTTTTGGTGTCAAGGTCTGCGTAAGGATTGCGTTTTATTCTGTGTAGTTGAAAAGCCAGGGGAGGAGAGAATCTACATATGGTATTTGTGGTGAGTCGACTATGTTTGCTTGACTTCTAACTTTTTGCTCATTTACCTACAATTGTCAGAGGTTGACAATTTGAATAACAATTTTTTGAAACAATGTTTTCCAGAAATACATGTGTATTTCAAGTTTAAATTGAAAAGAGCGAAATGACTTCAGAATATGTTGGGTGTTCCAGACAAATGGTGACGGTTGGATGCTTAAGGAATGTGAGTGTCGTTAAATAGGTCATGCCTACTGCTATGATATGACTACGCATTAATTGTGCTAATTTAACCTGAAAGTGGATATTAGTTGGTATCCACCAGCCAGACTTGAGACTTGCACATTCTTTTTACAATTTTCAAGACAAGTATTGCGGCATTGTGTTTGCACTCAAAAAAAAAAAAATTTAAGTACAGGATTATAGATTGGTAGCTCAATATACTAGTTTTATATTAGAAAACAAAAATAGGAGCACTATAAACACATATTTCGATATATTCGGGGATCAGGCTAATGGGGACTTAGCTAGGGACTTGGAAATGAGATGATGGCTGATGAGCCGTTAATGGGCCATCGAAACAAATTTCTGAAACGACTTTAAATCAGCTCTCGACAGATCCATCGTGGAAAATCCGAAAAATGGTCAAAAGTTATTGATTTTAGGCCGGCAAGGGATCATCTGTAATCCGAATTTAAGCGACATCATATAACATTAGTTTCGTATGTACATATGCCCCTACCGATCAGGCTGAAGACCCTGTAAAAGAGAAATTCTATGACCTCTTGGATAGAACCTATGAAATCTGTTCAGAGTGTGAAGTCAGAAACCTGCTTAGGGTCTTGAATAATATAGCCTGGGGAATCGGCTCCATACGCCACATCAAGGGTCTTTCTTTAACCGCTTCATCTATTTAAATACACAAAACAAAGTGTGTGTAAGATATCATCAACATTTTTTATTCGTTTGAAAGGCCTATCGATGCCACAATATTTATGGAATATAACATCGTTCAAATGTCTGCCGCGGCCTCTCTGGGTGGCGCGCATCCGAAATGTCCAATTTTCCATGACTCTGGCGCATGGGTTATGTTGCCTTTGAGGGCCGCTGTGGTTTGTGGCTTATTCGCACAGACCTGCGACTTCAGAAAATCCCACAAGAAAAAGTCTAACGTGGTCAAATCGCACGATCTCGGTGGCCAGTTCACATCACCTACATGTGAGATGACCATGCCCTCGAATCGCTCTTGCAGAATTTCCAATGTGACGTAAGCTATGTGGTACGCAGCGCCGTCCTGTTGAAACCACATTTCGTTGGTGTCCATATCATCGAATTCAAGCGAAAAGAAGTTTGTAATCATCGACCTGTAGCGCTCGCCGTTGACGGTGATGGCCTGGCCAACGTCGTTCTCCATTAAATATGGAACGATGACGCTGCGCCGCCAGCCAAAATTCCACACCACATTGACTTTTTCGTGACGCATTGGACGCTTTTGGATATCATGTGGATTGGTATCGTCAGAATTTCGACAATTATGTTTGTTGACGTACCCATTCACCCAGAAATGGGCCTCATCGCTCAAGATGATTTTTCGATGAAAATTAGAGTCGGTTTCCAATTGTTCCAGAGCCCATTCAGCGAACACACGTCATTGTCGATGGTCGTTTACCTTCAGTTCCTGGGTCAGTGAAATTTTGTACGGCTGCACGCCCAAGTCACGACGCAAAATTCGCCAAGTTGTGGTCTGAGAAAGGTCGAGTTCTTGTGAGCGACGCGAAATCGACTGCCTCGGATTCTCTTGCACACTCTCACGGACAGCGGCGATGTTTTCGGCAGATCTTACGTTTCGTCGACGAACGGGTGTTAGTTTATCGTTTACTGAACCAGTGGACTCAACTTACCACATTGCGAATAGTCCTCTCGGTTGGACGATTATGCCGACCATAAATTGGGCGAAGCGCGCGGATTTGCCCGAACAGAACACCCATTTTCATAAAACAATTTTATCATTTGCACGTGTTGTTGAAAGCTAAGTCCATCCATGGTGATTTTGCAAAACAGACTGAATAAATGACAGCTAATTTGACAGATGTAGCTTTAACAATATGGCTCCTATCAACTGTCAAAATTCGGTAGTCCCTATTGGAAGACCCTGTACAAAAAAGGTTATTCTATGCCTTGTAAAAACTATAGAGGATAACGTGCTAACTGTTAGTGTATCAAGTATAAAGGCAACAACCCAGTACGATGGTAGATACTGGGTGGAGCCGTTCTAAAATTTTTTTTAATTGTGACATAGACTATTTGTTTGACATGCCCAGTATCGAGAAGGATGGAAGGCTGAAAGTGCACACAACCGGTACGATGGTAGATATTGAGACGTCCACTATTAATTTTCGATTGTATTAAAGTTTAACTCCCATGTAGTCAATTCAAGCCACGGCCTGTCATCAATTTAGCTTCTTAAAACGGAGATAGTCATTAATGGGTTCTTAAGGAGACAACTTGATATGCGAACACCAATGAGAATTCCATACCTCTTTACTATTGAAGATAAACGTTTTTGTCACTACGAATATACGAGGAAACCTAATCGAATTGCCAAGCGATGCAAGACGTAACCAACATATGCAATGAGCACAGATTCAGAGGGCATTATAAGCGACTTTTGTGACAATTGGAGCGATCAGAGCTTACATACCTATATAGAAGTGATTAAAACAGCTCTTTTAATGCCATCCTACCATGACATTGATTCCAGAAACAAAAATATCTTAATGAGGATGACTATCTTAAATCGAAAAATGTTGGTATACAACATTGTAGCTATGTATACAAACGTTGCAGTAAAAGATGATTATAATGAGATACCAGGAGAAGGAGATTCTGTCGAATCATGGAATCGAAACGTAAAGAAAATCTAATCACACAATCACAGAAAGAAGATATTTGTCTTATGGGACAATAACAGTCGCAGTTAAATCGTTTGGCAAGAAGAGTCTTCAAGTAACTCAGAAGAGATCCTTTCTTGGATATGGAGAAGAAATAGACTTATCTATCCTAAGCTGAGAAGCACCCAATCTAAAATTTTGTTATATTGCAATATAAAGCAAAATATGTGACTATTCTTGACATTAGCTCAGAATTTACAATTACAGAATTACAATACTTAGATGACACAACAATTCGGGGCGGATCTGACCCTGAATCAATAGACCTTTCCAGTTAGCATGGTCTCTGGTTAACTGTGTCCAGTTGCGCACTCCAGGTTGTTTAAGGTCCCTTTCCACTTGTGCCCCCCACCTAAGGCGAGTTTTTCATCTCCTGCGTTGTTCCTAGAGCATTCGCTCTATATGTCCAAGCAATCTTAAGTGTCCAATGTGCACTTTTCTGATCAGGTTGATGTCGCTGTATAGCTCGTAGAATTCACCGATGAATCTTCTTCTCCAGATCGCGTCAACCTAGACGGTACTACGGATTTCTACGTTCACATTTGCTAACGCCTATGCGCCATAAAGCAGGACTAGGATGATGAGCCATATAAAGTCTCCTTAGTCCTTCTTGACAAGGCTTTATCTTCTCTGAAATGTAATTATCAGATTTAGTAGCGAGAACAAGCCGAGGTATACAAAGTCGCTGGCTATTCCAAACTTAAGGTTGTTTATTGTGGAGCGTATTGTGTGTCCCTTCTTGTTGATATATACTTAGTTTTGCCCACTTGTTAAACGTTTCTCATCAATCATGTCTCTGAATGCCAGTAAATTTTTGGAAAATTCTCCCCCTGGTGTTGACTAGTGAGTTTCACACAATTTTTTCAAATACAAGGTGGAGCATAAATTGTCACCCGACGTTCTTTGGCTGAAATTTTTTTTTATGAAAAACCTTGCTTCTGCTTTTGGATTATGTTTTCTATTAAGTGGGGAAAATGATATCGGCTAAGTGGCCGCCGCCAGAATTGATGACCATTGAGGCCCGATTTGTGGCATTTTCCATCACTCTTACCAGAACTTCCGGCGATAGATCCTCGCATTCTTGACTCATATTCTCTTTGGGGGCTTCAAGAGCCTGAGTCTCCAGTCCCCATTCATATAATTCAGGAAGGAGAAAGTCGTTGAGCATGGCTCTGTAGCGCTCGCCGTCCACAGTAGTCATTTGGCCCACGGCGTTTTCGAAAAAATAAGGCCCGATGACGCCTCCAGCGTAAAAAACACACCATGCAGTAACTTTGTGGCTCTTCGTAATGGTAATGGCTCTTCGTAGGTTATACACGAATTTTCGGTGCCACACAAGCGATAATTTTGCTTATTCAGATATCCACAGAGACGGAAATGGACCTCGTCGCTCATGATGATTTTCGATGAAAAGGTGTCTTATACACTCTTGGCGGTCAACAGCTAACAGCTAATGCACAGTCTGCACTTTGTAAGGGGACATCTTATAGTCTTTCACCAAAATTCTCCTTAAAGACCGTTAACTGATGCCCAATTGCGTGGCACGTCGTATGGTCGGTACTCCGTGGTCTTCTGCGACATCTTCAATCACAGCTGCGATATTCTCAGCAGAGCGGCTGCTCCGTGGCCGGCCAAACCCGTCATCATCTCGTGTTGTTCTATACTCTTCTAGGCGAGTGGCTAAACGAAGTAAGTTTGTCCAATTGGTGTCGGACGGCCGAAATTGGTGCTGCGCCAACATCACCAACGAATTATTCCGTTCTTGAGGAGCACAGCGATTCATGGCTTGTTTACGTGAATTTTGTATCTGTTTACTTCACAAATGTCAAACTAGAATTGACATTTGCCACCATTTGCAAAAATTATAGCATCTTCCGATAATGTCATGACATTTCTGCCAGCTAGTATAATGTTGAAAAAGTTACATGACAGCGCATCAACTTATCTAAATCCTTTTTTGACATCGAACGTTTCAGAGAAAGAAGGAGAAAAAAAAAATCAAGACGTAGAAATCGACACGCACCGCCTCGTTATCGAGCTTAAGGCCGCATATGCCAGCATACTGGCTAAAAATTGTATAAGATCAAGTATTAAACAGTAAACGACGTTAGCTGTATGGCCATTATCTCCGAAGAACTCAAAATCCCTCTATTTGAGTTCTTCGGAGATAATCTGCCTGGATTTGGTAGATTCCCTTTAAAAATCGAGTAATGGTTTCCCTAAAATCCTAACTATCGTGGACTATCTCATACAATTTTGTTTGTTGTTCTTCAGTTTTTGGAGAACGTACAACGATATTCGACAAACTGCGTAGGATTGTATGCAAAAAAAGGCTTTCTGTTCCGGAGTATGGAATTTAAATTGCTTTGCGATTAGTATGGATGTTGTTCTGTTTTTACAGGGCATCACCTCCCACTGGATGTATCAAATAATCATGAATCTTGGGTTTCGCAGTTGGTCTGAAACTTTTCATCGTGAGTATCTTCAGTCCTAGTTATCAACGTTTGAACGTAATAGTTTTGAAAAGTTTTGATAAGCGCATGAAGCGAAACAGGAGTCGTACATGGCGTCACTGCACAAGAAGGGCGAGATTCTCTGACAAACTCCAAAAGTAATGGGAACCTAACGACATTGACATCATGGAAAGAAATCAGCGGGCTATTACTGATGCGCTTACTACTATTGTACTGTCGATAGTAAGAGACATCCAACACCAATTGCCCTCACAGCTATAACGCGCAGTGTCCACTTGCTGTGATACAGTTGTCTACTTTGGCTTCGGGCAAATCAAGCGAATAAAGGGTGAGCGAAAAGCTAGTGTGGAAGTTTTAATTAAATTAAATACACATTTATTGTGAAATCAAGGTAGAGTTTCATTGATTAATAAAGTTCGGTCTATGGCAATTATGAATGGAACACAACATCTTTCATATGACTACCACGACTTCTGTTGCAACCGACCATCCGGAGGACAAAATTATCGATGACTTTTTGAAGAATAAGTGGGTCAATGGCTGCAATTTCAGTTTGGATGTTATGTTTCAGATCCTGAATTGGCACTGGGTTATTGACTTAGACCTTACTCTTCAAGTAACCTCACAGGAAGAAGTCTAAAGGTGTCAAATCGCATGACCTTGGAGGCCAATTTACTTCTCCTCTAACCGAAAAAATGCGATCTTCAAATTTAGTACGCAATAAATTGATTTATTGATGGATTGTGTGGGCGGTAGCACCATCCTATGGAAACCAGATATCATCCAGACACAACTCATTCAATTTTGGAATAAAATAGCCGGTCAAGATGTTGCGGGAAGGTTCTCCATTTACTGTAGCTGACTTTCCAGCCATCTTCGAAAAAAAAGGCCCAATGATGCCGCCAAGCCATAATCCGCACCATACAGTGACTTTTTTGAGATTGATTGGATTTTCTTGAATCTCGTATGGGTTTTCCAGTCCCCAGAAACGACAATTTTGTTAATTTACATACACATCCTTCCAAAAATGGGTTTCATCAGAAAGGATCAAATCCGATGATAAATTGTCCTCGCGATCCAACATCCAGTTAACAAATCGGCGACGCTTTAGAGGGTCCAAATGCTTCAATTGTTGTGTAATTTGAATTTTATAGGCGTGCAATTGGAGATTAACTTTTAAAATTTGAGTGAGTTCCAATTGTTGATTTTGAACACTTTCGCTCACATTGGTGATGTTTTGGCTTGTACGTGCTGGCCTAGCATGCTGATATGGAGTTTGACCCGATACTGAAGCAGTTTCTTCAAAACGCTTCACCATTGCACGAATTCCGACTCACTAGAGTGATCATGTTGATCGAAAAATTCACAAATTTTAACGAAATGTTACTTTTACAGTTTGTTTGAATAACAAAACTACGTTGTTGCATGGTAAACCACGCCATGCCAAAGGTTGTATGACATCTGTCAAAAAAGATCAACTAGAATACACTGAATTTATTAAATAACAGTAATTGACAGCCAACATTCACACAATCTGTTGGCTCGCCCTTTAGTTACTCTTCCTAATCTCTGTTTCTTTCTGGTATAAATGGAACCGAAAAATAAACTCCTCTCGCGAACAACACAATAAGCACTGATAATTACGCGCACCTATGATTCAGAAATATGAACTTTATCGAAAACTAGTGAAGATTCCCTTGGTTGAACCAGACCTTTTAAGAACGCCTCGAATGTTCCGAAGGAATGACGCGGTAAATACAGACTTTTTTTTATGTAGATGCTTGAAAAAAAAACTTTTGGACAACCTCAAGTGATGAATCACCCAACCAGTTCCGGGACACCCGCTTTCCATGTAGCTTCCCATTCACGGCCAGTAGCAACCTAAACAGGCCTACTGAAACCGAGACCAACATTTATGGTCTGATTACAAGAGACAAATTGCTCTGGGAGCTGCATAGCTTAAAACCATACAAGCCTGCTGTTCCGAACGGTATAATACCTGCCGAGCTACAGAGGTCCTCAGATATTATTCTGCTTTCGCTAGAAAATATTATGAGGAGCTGTGTAGAACTGATCCACATTCCACTGTCATGGAGGGACGTCAATGTAGTTTTCATTCCTAAAGCCGGAAAATGTTCTCATGTTGTCCCAAAGGACCTCAGACCTATAAGCCTATCATCGTTCCTTCTGAAAACTCTAGAACGACTGATTGATATCCCTATACGAGTTAAAATTGATCAAAGACATCTGTCAACGGCTCAACATGCCTACAGTAAAGGAAAGTATGAGGAACTGACTAGCCACATCGAACGATCCCTACAATATAGAGATTACAGATGGTTGCTTTCCTGGACATAGACGGTGCCTTTAACAACGTCAACACACCCGCAATCACGACTGCGCTGTCAACTTTGCAGGTAGACGACTCACTTGGGAGTTGAGCAGTCTTATGCTAAATAGCAGGATAATCAATTCCAAACTGGGTGGGGCTTCTGCGAAAAGATGTGTCAGCAGAGGTACTCCGCAACGCGGTGTCCTCTCTCCCCTTCTCTGGAACTTAGTGGTTAATGAACTGCTGATATACGTGGAAGCGGGTGCTAGCAGGGTGATTGCCTATGCGGATGACGTTGCTATAGCCGTTTCAGATAAGCATCTTAATTCCATTAAAGGACTCCTTCAACTAAATCTCAATAGATTAACCCATTGGGCAGATCACTGTAGATTGGGAGTAAACCCCCATAAAACCGATGTTCTCCCCTTTTCCAGGAAATACAAAATTCCAATTATAGATCCTCCCTCAATAAACGGTACCAGTTTAGTCTTTTCCGATACAGCACAATATCTAGGTCTCGTTTTTGAGAGGAAACTAAACTGGAAACCTAAATTTCAAGAAAGAGTCAGGAAAGCTCAGTAGCTTTATTCTCTTGGAAAAAAGCCATTGGGAACAAATCTGGCCTTCAACCTCGCATAACCCACTGGCTATACATGGCGATCATAAGACCGATACTCACCTACGGGGTTGACAATACACTAAGTAGAGTCCAAAGAACAGCATGTCTATGCATAAGCGGAGCCTTCAGTCTACTCCTTCTGTGGCATTAGACATTCTGTTCCATTTGACACCCCTCGATATTTTCAGCAGGCAAGTAGGTGCGACTGCGGCTATTCGCCTCAAAGCGACTACACAATGGACAAATAATTCATTTGGCCACGCTAACATTCTTAATACATTAGGCACCCTCACAGGGAGCATCGATTACAAGATACCTGAACGTTAGTTTGACAAAGACTGCCATGTAAGCTTCCCCTCTAGATTCTTCTGGAAGGAAGATGCTTTCATGGGGGACAAGTCAATCCATTTCTACACAGATAGATCTAAAACCGATAGCGGGATTGGTGGCGGTGTTTTCTCAGTTAAGCTAAATCTAAGCCTCTCATTCCGTCTTCCAAATCACTGTAGCGTGTTCCAGGTGGAAATGTTGGCGATTAAAGAAGCTCTGTCCTAGCTGAATAAAACCGTGATATCTGCAAAGTATATCCGCATCTTTTTGGACAGTCAGGCCGCTATCAAGTCCCTGGAGTCAGTCTCACTAAATTCGAAAACCGCCCTTGAATTCCGATTATCTCTTATGGAGATGGGAGAGCAGTTCAACCTTCACCTTTGCTAGGTGCTGGGCCACAGAGATATTCCAGGGAACTGTAGGGCAGATGTAGGGCCCAAAATGGAACCACTCTACCTATTTTACCGAAAAAGGGGAGCATAGGTATACCAATCGCCACGTGCAAATTAATCTGGATGCCAATAAAAGAACAGACCTTAGGGAGACTGTTGGACCAACATATCTAGCGACTAAACAGATTTGGCCAAAGCTAGATCCGATCTTTCTAAATAGGAAGCATATCAGCGCCATCTAAGGTGTCATCACTGGACACTGCCTCATGGGAAAGCACGCAAGATGGGTTAACAAATTATTTCTGTAGAAGCTGCATGGGCGAGGAGGAAGAGGAGACAATCCTCCACCTTCTTTGTACATGTCCAGCTCTCCCCCAGAGAAGAAAACTTCACTTAGGCGCTTTCTTCTACAATGACTTAAGCAATTTAAAGAAAATAGACGTAAACAGTGTCCTACGCTTCATCATAAGCTCAAACTGGTTCCATTAGTAAGAGGATCATAGATCCACATGACATCACAATGGGCCTATAGGCCTAAGTGGGTTGGTGTTTCCAACAGCCAGCCTTACCTACCAACCTATCTATATTGCGTCTTTAATTGGAAAATGATTGCAACCAACTTATAAATTGCACAGCAACTGGATACCCATAATCGGGCTGTTGTTGCAGAGAGATGTTCATTGGGGCACAGATCTGCCAAGGATGGTCAACCTTAAATCCACAAGAATTGTTTCTACGACTCACACACCCCCATCCAGGAAGTTTGGCTAATGACCGTAAGCCGTTAGTCAAACACGACAATAAATCTGTCCTCAAAGATCTGTTGCTTCGTTGTCATTTTTGGTTCATGTCGGGTGTCTTCACATACGTATATGTATATGTATATGTAAGCCCTAGATGAAGTCCATAATAAATCAATTTGCAACGATTTATCATCTAAGGATAAAGGACAGAAATTTAAGGAGTGGAACCCGGTAAATAATTTGACGTTCCTTAACCTAAGTCATGGTCATTACGAGGCTTAATGTCCAATCAAAGAAATAAATAGGATAAGCTCCCTTCTAAATTTCAGATTGTTTTGTTCGTTTTTTTCACCTTTTTTACACTGCTAATCCTGGAATATTTAAAATTCAATCAAAAAATCCGTTATTTCTTTCTTTTAACCTTGAACTTGCCCCATATACATATACGGTATGCACGTAATCTATACATACGTACGGGCTGGAGTTAACTTAAAAATAAATTTCAAATGAAAACCAATTGCGGATTAAGTATTTGATAGACAAATATGTATGTACTTCTAAGTCCAGTTACATTGTTTTCTTTCCATTCATACAGACTTTTCACTAAACGTGCAAAAAACAAGAAAACCATTCAACCTAAGCTCCGAACAAGGACTCTAGGCTTTCCCCAGCAGTGCATTGCAATTTCAACAAATTTTAATAGCCTTCCGTTGGAGTCCTGTTTTTCTATTTTTTATCCAGAATCTCTAAGTTAACCCTCCATTTATGTGAAATCTATTTCAAAATCAAAGGCACACGTTTGTATGCATACATATACGAGTAGATACAAAAAAAAAGGAAGAAAAATCAAACCGTAAACGAGAGCGAGAACAACCCTTTTTTTATCGAGATTTATTCGTATAACCCCCTATACATCCATACAAAATGGTACACTTTCATCCAAACAAATATAGAGAAATGTATCTATAGCTACACGCGTTTAGCTATTCAATTTGGGTCGGTAATATCCGCAAGGGAATGTCAACGGATGAATGAGCTTTAGCTACTGCAAATACGAACATACCTACGAATATATAGTAGAGGCAGACTTTTATCAGATTTAATTATTGATTTTGAAGTTTTTGAAAGAGCAGTTCAAGAAACTTTTTGCGCAAAGTATTTAAACAAAAACTTCCTTCATTATTGACGACGACGATTCCCCGCAGGATCCTTCTTCGAAAAAAAGGAAATACGAGAAAATGGAGGTAATGGAGGTAATGGAGGTAATTGCGGAACTTTAACAGCTCGAGATTGATGGTGGGGGCGATTATATCCAGAAATTAACAATAATTCGACATTGCGTTGAAGTGAAATGTTCTGCCTGCACTTGAAGCCGGAATAGAGGATTCACGGGAATCTTTTCACACCAACACTGGAGGCTATACTCAAAAGTGTAAGTGCTAAGTTACAAATGCGAGTAATATAGATGCGTTGGAAGTGGTAGCTTGCTTTTTTTTTTTCATTTTCCTCCATAAAAAGAATCGACAGTTTCTTTCAATAGACAAAAGGACGAAAAAAAAAGAGGGAATACCATAGGGAAATAGCGAAATAGGGAAGCAAATATTGAAGATTTTTAATGATATTGAACCGATTCGTCATCAGAATAAGTCCCTTAAGGAAGTCGATAGAGAAAAATTAATTTATTGGATTTTTTATTTGAATAAAAATATGATGAGGCAAGGATGTTTGATTGAAGAAAAATCCACAAGCAATGGTAAAAGAAATGACATGCGAAATTTATGTATCCGCAGAAATAAGCAAAATTTTAATCCATTTTCATATTTTCAATTTTATTTACTTTTCAATTTATTCATACTCCAGATAAAGAAATGCTTAGAAATCAGGTTAATTTATTTATAGGTACTATCTTGTGGTAACTTTCTGCCCCACGTTGCCATTCCAAGATAAGCCCGACACTTAATCTACAAGTATTTCTTTCGTCGTAATTGAATAGTTCACTATAACATATGTATACGTTTGCCTATTAGGTTCAATGCCTTCATTTCCTTCTCTGCCTTGTCGTGGCAGGCAGGCTTAGGAGCCAAGGATCCTAAAGCTCTAAAAATAACTAAGGTGACACGTTAAACTAAACGCCAAAGCCGACCAAACTAGACGTTAAAAAGTTAAAAGTATGGAGGTGATTATAAGGTTATACTCTAGGTGGTACTTGCAATATCAACGTTCCACTCGTGGTCTTCTCGACGCACGGTGGATTCTGTAGACCCCAACCAACTTTTTATAAAAAAAAGGCTTAGGCGCTGACCCGGGAACTGCTGGATCATTTAATTACAGTGGTCCTTGCAGCTTTTTCTACGATACGTTCGGTACCGGAGAGGTCCTATCTGTTATGGTTAAATCCCATCAGAATAGACTAGTGGCTGGTCCGAGTGTGGTTTTCCACCGAAATGGTGGAACGGCTCCAAATACCACCGGAATAACCACCGTGTGGCGCTCCCATTGTTCCGATTTGAGTTCTGTTTTTTCGTTAAGTTGGTAAATCTGTTGTTGACATTCCCTCGAAATCTTAGCGTTATAGCTTGACATCTGGAAAAGTTACGTAGTCAAGAGTACATATTGGGTATATAACTTAATTCGGTTTTTTTCAAAATTTGAACGCTTATTTAAGAAAACCATGTACAATAGTATTATTCAAAGTATTGCCCATCTGAAATTATGACTTCTTCCCATCTTTCTGGCAATTTGTGGATCCCATCCCAAAAGAACTGCGCCGGCTTGGAAGCCAAGAATGAATCAAGCCAATTTTTGATATTCTGCTCTGATGTGAACCGTATTTCAGTGAGGGCGTTCTGCACCGACCGGAACAAATGGTAGTCAGAAGGCGCAAGGTCTGGGCTATAAGGCGGGTGGGGTAAGAGACTTCCCATCCACTGTTTTCCAAATAGTTCTTAACCGGAATAGAAACGTAGGGCCGAGCGTTGTCATGATGGAAAATTATTGCCTCGTGTCTGGTCGCATATTCCGGGCGTTTTTTGGCCACTGCTCTCTTCAAACGGATTAATTGTGTTCGGTAGCGTTATCCGTTGATGGTTTCACCCGGTTTTAGTAGCTCATAATACAGCACACCCATCTGATCCCACCAAATACAGAGCATTACCTTAGCGCCATGGATATTCGGCTTTGCCGTTGATTTGGCTGGTTGGCCGGGTTTCACATATGATTTTTTGCGCTTGGGGTTGTCGTAATGGATCCATTTTTCATCACCAGTAACAATCCGATGCAAAAATGACTTCCTTTTGTGGCGTTTCAGCAGCATTTCGGACATGCAAAACCGCCTTTCGACGTCTCTCGGCTGCTTTTAAACATTTTGAAATGGCTGCTTGAGTGACACCCAAAGATTCTGCGAGCTCTTCTTGTGTTTGGCAACAATCTTCATAGAGTAATGCTTCCAGTTCTTCATCTTCAAACTTTTTTGGCTGCCCAGGACGTTCATCGTCTTCCAAGCCAAAATCACCACTTTTAAATCGTGCAAACCACTTTTGGCACGTTCGTTCAGCTAGCGCATGTTCACAATAAACTTCCACCAAAATACGATGACTTTCGGCAGCAGTTTTCTTCATATTAAAGTAATGAGGAAGAACTCCCCACAAAAACAAAGGCACAGGCACAAAGTTCGACATACGAGTATTTCAGTGAAAAAAAATTATTGTTGTTTACGCTTCAAATGAATGACATATACTGAAATAACGTACAATGACAGTAGCTTTCCAACGCATGTTCCAATGGAATAATACAAGTTACGCCATCTCTTAGCAAACCGCAAGTTATATACCCAATATATCTCTGTGTGAGTTGGCGATTTTTTTACAATTTTAGAAATGGATTTCAATTTGCAACAACGAACTTATACCAAACTTGGTATTCAATTTTGCGTAAAAAACGGATTTAATGATGTGCGAACGTTGGAAATGTTGGAAAAGTGTTTCGGCAACGATTCTCTAAAGAAAACGGGCGTTTGCCAGTGGCACGAGCGGTTCAAAAGTGGTCGTGAGTCAATCGATGATGAGTCAGATGATGAACGCAGTGGCAGACCATCGACTTCGAAAATCGACGAAAACATTGATGAAGTACGAGTTAAACAAATGTTGGTCAATAACCGCAAATTAACCATCGGAGAGATAGCGGTGGACTTGAACTTTGCCTATGGATCCGTCAAAGACATTTTGGTTAATGATTTGGGTTTCCGTCGTGAAGCAGCAAAGTTGGTGCCAAAAGTCCTCAATTTCATGCAAAAAACAGACCGTGTTGACGTCGCAAAAGAGATGATTTGCGCGGCTGAATCCGATCCCACATTCATCAAAAGGATCATTACTAGAGACGAGACGTGTGTTTATGAGTACGACACGCAATCCAGACATCAGGCAAGTGAATGGCGTTCACCAAATGAGCCGAGACCAAAAAACCCACGTCGTTTTCAGTCAAAAAAGTATTTGGGCGTTATGAGACGTTTGCGTGAAGCAATTCGCCGAAAGAGACCAGAATTGTGGGCAGAAAACTCGTGGATTTTGCACCATGATAACGCACCGTCGCATAGTGCCATCATTATTCGTAACTTTTTGACGAAAAATGCAACAAATACCATCCAACAGCCACCGAATTCACCTGATTTGTCTCTCTGCGACTTATTTCTGTTCAATCGAGTTACTCGTACGGGGAACGCGTTTCAGCAGCCGAGAGGAAGTAATGGAAAAATTGCAGGAAGCACTGATGGACATACCGAAAACCGAATATAAAAAATGTTTCGAGGATTGGATCAAGCGCTGGCATAAGTGTGTTGCAGTTGATGGGTATTACTTTGAAGGCAATATAGATTTAGATGAATAAACTTGTACTTGAACTTTTTGATCAAGGTGGTAAGACATTATCTACCCTCTAAGGGGCAGGTGAAGAGGAAAGGGACAAACGCACCGCGCATATATAATAGATGTGGTGAAAAGTAACCTCTTTGACCGCCAGAATACGCTGCTACTGCAAAAAAGGTTATGGTGCCTTGAAGTCCGTTTATATTTAGGCAGACATGCCAAATTTCAGTGCAATACTGTCTTTAGTTTTGTTTTGACAGCTGATTGTTGTTGACGTGTTTGGCATCATGTTGAGTATGGACAAAAACGAGCTTCGTTCTCTCATAAAACATCATTTTTTGAGAGGCAAAACGGCGAAGGAAACAAAAAAAGAGTTGGATAAATATTATGGGGCTAATGCTCCGTCAGATTACACCGTCAAATATTGGTTTCGAGAATTTCGTGGTGGCCGCAACTCCACTACCGGTGTTGGCTGGCCGGAAAGTGAAGGTGCGCGAGCTAGCAGATACCACAAAGATTAGTACTGAGCGCACACGCCATATTGATTGGGCAATATTTATCCTGTCCCTGGGTGCAGCGAATGCTCGCTCCTGACCAAAAAGGCGAACGCGAGAGCACTTCAAAAGAGTGTTTGGACTTGCTGATGCGGAATCGGGCGGACTTTTGGCGTCGGTTGTTAACTGTTGATGAAACTTGGATCCACTATTACACACCAGAGAACAGAATGAGTGCCTGGCAATGGACTGAAGCTGGCACGAGTGCTCCGAAGCGGCCGAGGGAGGCTCGATAGGTCGGAAAGGTTATGGGGTCAGTTTTCTGGGATTGTCATGGCATACTTTTCGTGGACTACCTCGAAAAAAGAAAAACCATCAACGGCGAGTATTCTGTGCATTATTGGAGCGATTGAAGGCCGAAATCGCTGCAAAATGGCCTCACATGAAGCGAAAAAAAATTTTGTTTTTGCAAGACAATGCGCCGGCGCAGAAGAGCATCGCAATGACTTACGGCTCCAATTGCTGTCGCATCTACCGTATTCGCCCGATTTGGCTCTCTCGGACTATTATCTCTTCCCAAACCTCAAAAGATGGCTCATCAATAAAAAATTCAGCTCACGCGAGGAAATCATCGACGCTACGGAGGAGTATTTTGCAGACTTTCCGGAAAATTACTTTTCGGACGGGATCAAGAAGTTGGATCATCGCAGGAATAAGTGTATTAAACTAAAAGGGGACTATATTGCATAAAATAAAAAAACATTTAAAAATTTTTGCATTCCCAAGGACTTTTCACCCCACCTAGTAGATGCTCTCGAACGCGCGAATGCTAAAAGTCCACTACCACAGCGCCGACGGAGAAGAGAACCAAGTCGGCGGAAGTGACACTCACTGAAACCGACCAACAGCCCGGAACTGAAACTGCGAACACAATCGAAAAAACTTGTATTTCTTATTAATATACAATACGAGGGTAGTCCCAGAAGTACCCGACCTATCAAAGAAAATACAAAAAAATTGGGAAAAAATGTACGAGTATATTTCTCTACGTACTCGTAGTCTCCTTTTAGTTCAATACACTTTTCCCAGCGATGTTCAATAGCCTCGATACCCTGTTTATAGTAAGAATCGTCGAATTCCTTAAAATAGCCATCAAATGCAGACTACCACCGAGACATTTTTTTCATATTCGGAAATAGAAAATAATCCGCGGAGAAACCTGGCATGAGGAAGCAATTCGAACTTAAACTCGTTGATTTTGGCCATCTCGGTGACGGTTGAGTGAACTGGTGCATTGTCTTGATGAAACGCAAATTTTCCCTCCCCATATGCGGCCGTTGCTTCTTGATTTGATCTTTCAAACTCTGCAATAAGCTCGCATAAAACACGCCGTTGATTGTGTTTCCGTTCTGAAGATAATCAATGAAAACTATTCCTCGGACATCCCAAAAAACTGGCGCCATGACCTTGCCTTCCTTGGAGCCGATTCTCCCATTTGAGTCCATTATTTTAGCTGTTCCTTCGTCTCGGGTGTGAAGTGATAGACCCATGTTGCGTATAGCTTTCTCATGTTCAATTTTATAGTCAACATGGGATATACAGGGCTTTTTGAAATGCCTACCATATCTGCAAGATCGCGCACTTTCAATCGACCTTCATCCAATACCATTTTGTGGATTTTTTTAAACATTTCTGATGACCACTGCGATGTTCGTTTCGGTAACTCGTACGGCCTCGCTTAAACTCTGCCACTACAAAGTCGTAGTTCTAGTCGACGGAAATCGCGGTGAAATCCCCGTTAAAAAACAACTATGGAGGTGGCTTTCCTCGTGCGCAAGATCCGGTCGAAATTTGTGCTGCAATCTGGAAAAGTTGCAGGACAGAATTTAGATGTCCTCGAAAAACCAACCTCAAAGTAAACCCCGAAACGCCAAAGAGGATGAGACCGACGCGCCTATAAGGGAAATTGGGAAGGCTGACAATGACAAAAGTCTGATCGACGCTGAGTGCAAACACTGCGCTGATCAACGGTGGGAGCAAGTCAAATCAGACAATGTTTGCATTCAAGCAGAGGGTTATGATATGGAAAACGGAACTCTTAGACTGACGTGCTCCGAGCAGCAAACACTTGAATCGTTGAATAAGTGCCGAAAATCTCACCCCTGGAAAATAAGACTTTCGAGGTTTTCAGAAGACCGAAATTGACGTGCACGGAAACGCGGGATGTGCTGATGCGTCTTCAAACCCACAACCCTGGACTCGATACAGAGAAGTGCAAAATCTGCTCTCGGGAAAACAATTACGGCTTTCCTCGTGTTGGGTTCCTGGACAATGCTTCTATCGAGAACATTAAATCTAAGTTTTACTCACTCAGTGGCGTGTAGTCAGATCAACCTTCAACATTCCCAGTTTGCTATTGCATCCCTATGTAGAGAATTATGGGTGTGGAATAAACGCATCTGTGATGGCGGATGTTAAAGGGGTTTCAAACTACTATATGGCTAGGGATCGGAAATACCGAAAACATGTCTTTATAAGCTGAACTCACTCTAATCATCTAAACTTGGGAAATTGTACAACCAATGAACGGGGAATGGCACAAATTCGTCGTTGCGTGTGCTTATTTTGCATATGATTAACACCACCATCAATAGCGGTAGCCGAACTCGCTGAATACTATGATTCCAGGGAGATGGGACTTAGCATATTTTTTATTTTTATTTTTTTTTATAATTGGCATTGGCGCGCCCACAAGAGATTTTATGTACCCTTAAGATATTTGCACATAGCGTGGTCGAGGTAAAGTTAGGGAGGGAAAAAAAGAGAGATACCGATGTGCGTTGGTTTTAAATGTTTGCAAGTTATAGTGACTAGAAAATAAGGAGTTCGGCAGGGCATTCCATAAGCGTGTTGTACAGCTTAGGAACGAATCACGATATTTCAGAGTACGTCCGAAAGTGGGCTTGAGGGTATACTGATGAGAAGGAGTATAATGCTACTGCCAATGGAACTACTGGTGGAGCAATGATGGTGCAAATAGCGATATAACAAGGTGAGACAAGAGACATTACGTCTGTGATCGAGGGTGTTGAATGACTGTGTGATATTGTCATCACCTATGAGTTTTATCGCACATTGCAGCGTTATTTTAGGAGATGTGGGCATTGTACTCCAATTTCGGGCGGATAAACGCCTTATACATATATTAAGGCCAGATCAGACGGTCTGAACTATTTCTTACATCGCTTGAGGAAACCTAGACATTTCGCGGCATTTTTGCCGACATCGAATATGTGGTCATTCCAACGTAAGTTTTCATTGAAACACATACCGTGAATGGAAAGTTTTTCGGTTTCAACGATGCAAGTGCCATTCATGGATAATGGCTGAGTGTTTAAATTTCGCTTTAACGACAGCAGACAGCATTGGGTCTTGGAAGCATTAAATTCCACTCTGTTGGCAGTTCCTCAATTGGTTATGCTGCTAATATCGGAATTTAATGAGCTTAGCATACGCTGCCCTTCCCGTTCTGCAGCCGAAGAGCAGGGACCTGAGTTCGGAAACGAATATGGAAAGCAGAAAGTACTGTCGTTAGCGAAGGCATATATTGGATTAGAAGTAGTAGACAAGAGGTCATTGATGAAAATTAAAAAGAATGTCGTAGACAGAACGGAGCCCTGGGGCACACCGTCGTTTATTTTGTGAACATCAGACTTGAAACCATCCAAGACAACTTGAATTTAACTAAGCTGAAATGTAGTTTCTAATCCATTGAAGAGGAGAGTTGTCGATCCCAAATGCACGCATTTTCGACAAAAGAGCCTGATGCCAAACTCCGTGAAATGCCTTAGAAGTATTAAGTGCAACTATTTTGCTTTCGCTAGATTGATGTACGCTTTGATTCCACTTTTTTGGTGAGACATGCCATCAAATCACCAGTGGACTTGTTGCTACGAAAATCGTACTGCACATCGACGCACTCAAGTACAAAGAGCAATCTGGAAGTCCTGAAATGGCCGCAAAGCTTGCAGCAGGCAGATTGGCTTTGTCCAAAGAGCTGGAATGTCATTGTAAATGAACGTTGGGATGGAGAATAAGGCAGAATTTCTAATGTTTTTGACGAACAACTTTTACTACTTTTGGGACATTGTAGCATTTTTTGCCTCAGTTTTTGGTCGTACAGAAATTTCACTCGCTTGAGAAAGACGTTGCAGTCATTCCTGGCTCGTTTGAACTTTTTTCGGTTTTTCTCTGTCGGGTTGGCCTTATAGGACCGAAAAAACATTTCTCTAATCCTGACAGCCTCTATGCAGCTCGAGTCGTACCATGCCATTTCTTTTGGTCTGATACTCCTAATCCGATAAGGGATAAAGGATTTAATTCAAAGGAGAATTGTAGCATCACTGATGCTGCGATGGTAATGCCCAGAATACTTTTTGGGGCAACAGCAAATGCAACTTAAGAGGCAATGATTTCCTGGATTTCGTACTATCTGAGAGTAAGGCAGCAAGTAATCGACTTAACGTTATTCAACAGGTATGCTACGGAGATCACTGGCCGGAAAGTACTATCGAACGTACCCATGTCAAATCATAGCTACATCAAATTCAGAATCGGATGCGAGGTCTCGATTTTGTTGATGAGGAGGAATTCGCGGAAAATCAGTTGGACACCAAAACTAGAGGAAGCTGTTCAGAAACTGAACAGTACTCTCACCAAGTGTTTTGAACTAGAACGCAATCTTGCAGATCGACCTTGGTGGAACACAGATCTGAAGCAGAAAACTTCTAAACAGGTCACTGAAGACTAATTTGGAGGAAGATTAGAGTCTTTACAGATAGAAGCAAAAAGAATATAAGAGTGCCTCTTATAAAGACTTTTGCGTATGATCGAAACTGTCGTGAAACCAGTAGGCTCGTCAAAGTTCGCAAGAGGAGAGAATCAACCATGCTGGAATCACTTAGAAAATCTAATGGCACCTACACTGAGCCGAAAGCAGAGACTCTGTCTCATGCTGGAGGCTCACTTTCCAGGTAACCTAATCCGAACCAGCTCCGATTAAGGAAGCTTGTAGTCTGGTGAATAATAGAATACCCCGGAGCTGCGAAAACAAATCGCTTGTGGTGATGGATGAGACCATTAAACATGCTATTGCGTCTTTTGATGGGTTCAAGCCGATTGGCGCAGATGGCATCTATTATACACAGTTATGTTACAAAAAATAGACCAGCTGCTGGTAACTCTGAAGAGGATCTTCACTGCCAGCCTGGCACTGAGAAAGAAGCCCTTATGCCGTTTATGGGATATCGGCGTCACATTCGCAAGTTTGCCGTTTTGACTTATTTCGGTTAAGCCAGTTGGCTTTATTGACAGATTTCAGTTAGTCTATCTCTAGAATATCCAAGAAAAATTCTGATAACAAAAGTCAGTACTGACTTGCGAGTGTTGCGCCCAAGATCACATAAGATTTTTATTTTTTTTTCACTATTTCGCGTCATTTCAGAATAGACGGCCAACGCAATATGTAATTTAATGCGACTCTTCTTTAATGAACAATGTATTTGATATGGTTAAATCGTTTGGTTTCTTATCATTTGTTCGATGGAGTCTTTGAATGTGTAGCTCAATTATATGTGTCGTTCAAATCTCCGCGGTACCAAAGAATTTCCTTACATGAATTTTTATTCGAAAGGTCACCGAAATCATGTCTAAACATTTGTCTTCTATTCGCTCATTGCCAACTTGTTAACAGTGTTGCAGGTTTTATTTTGAGTTAGCAGTTCTATATATAAACATTAAACATTTGCGACACAGTTACGATCCTGTCTAGAACTTTAGGTGCCAACTGGATACCAACTCCATTCTTTTTTGGTCTGTTTTTTAATGTTTCACTTCGAAGTTCCTTGTACGCATATACGAGGGCGGGTCAATAATTCTGTGCATTTTTGAATTTCTGACCTCTTTACTGAAACAGCAACACTGCTCCTGTCAACAGGCATTTGTCAGTTGACTCCTGTCAAAATTTTAACTTGCTGCGTCAGTTAGTTTGTGTTTGACAGCTATTTTTATCAGACTACTCACTAATTTGAGGAGAAAATGGAAAAAAGTGAATTTCGTGTGCTTATTAAGCATTATTTCTTGCGAAAAAAAAACCATTACCGAGACCAAGGCTAAGCTTGATAAATACTATGGGGACTCTGCACCATCGATTTCAATGGTAAAAAAGTGGTTTACTGAATTTCGTTGTGGCCGTACAAGCACTGAAGATGCCGAACCTCCTGGACGCCCAGTTGAGGTCTCTACACCCGAAACAATCGAAAAAATTCACGATATGGTTCAGTGGTTTCAATTTTGAATGATCACTTGGGTATGAGAAAGCTTTCCGCAAGATGGGTGCCGCGTTTGCTCACAGTCGACCACAAACGCAATCGTGTAACAACTTCAGAGGAAGGTTTGGCGTTGTTTAATCGCAATATGGAGGAGTTTTTGCGCCGTTTTGTAACCGTGGACGAAATATGGATTCATCACAACAAACAACAGTCAAAACAGTGGGTTTCTAAGGGTGAATCGGCGCCAAAGAAGGCCAAGGTGGGTTTGTCAGCCAATAAAGTTATGGCGACTGTTTTTTGGGATGCACGCGGGATAATCCACATTGACTACCTTCAAAAGGGAAGAACAATCAATGGGGAATATTATGCCAACTTATTGGACCGATTCAATGACGATTTGAAAAAAAACGACCTCATTTGGCCAAGAAAAAAGTTCTTTTCCACCAAGACAATGCAAGGGTGCACACATGTGCAGTTGCCATGGCAAAAATCCATGAATTGGGCTATGAATTGCTCCCTCATCCACCCTATTCTCCAGATTTGGCTCCGAGCGACTACTTCTTGTTCCCAAACCTGAAGAAATGGCTTGGTGGAAAAAGATTTGACTCCAATGATGAAGTCATCTCGTCATTTTGAGGACCTCGACAAATCATTTTTTTTGGAAGGGATAAAAAAATTAGAGAAGCGTTGGACAAAGTGTATAGAGCTCAAGGGAGACTACGTTGAAAAATAAAATTTGTTTTTTATCAAAAAATCTGTTTTAATCCAAAAGCCACGGACTTATTGACCCGCCCTCGTAATATTGATTTTACGTTGCCATCATACGTTTTTTAACTCGAAAGATTTGTCCGTTATTGTGCCTTAATAAACCTTGCGTTGCGTAATTCAAAAGCATCATGTCGCTTGTCTTAAAAAATTGTGGTACTTTGACATGAATACCTGGGTACCGTGAATATCAGAAATACGAGGGTTGTCCGAAAAGTTTCCTATAGCAGCTCTCGTCAATAAAAGCTAGTGAATGGTAATTGTGCATCTTTTGACAGTTACTTCCCGAAGTTTCAGTCATTTTGGACGCGCAATTTTTAGTTGACAGTCGTTTGAGTGAGTCGATGTGAGTGTTTTTTTTATGAAAATGTCCAAAGAACGTTTTTGTTACATCTTAAATCAAGATTTAGGCATAAGAGCGCTGTCCGCGCGTTGGGTGCCGCGTTTGCTTATGTTAGACCAAAAACGTGTTCGAATGAACATTTCCAACGCTCTGTTGGCGCAGTTTAGACGCAATAAATCCGCGTTTTGGCGCCGATTAATTACTGCAGATGAAACTTGGATACACCATTATGCGCCCGAAGCAAAAATCCAGTCAAAACAGTGGACTGCAAAGGGCGAGCCGGCTCCAAAAAAAGCAAAAACTGTTTTTTTCGGCTGGGAAAGTGATGGCGACTGTTTTTTGGGATAGTAAAGGAGTTTTCTTAATCGATTATCTTCAAAAAGGAAAAGCTATTACAGGAGCATACTACGCATCATTACTTGCCAAGCTGAAGGCAGAAATTGCGGAAAAACGGCCACATTTGCAGAAAAAGAAAATCCTGCGTCACCAAGACAACGCGCCGTCTCCCACCTCAGCGGTTGCCATTTCGAAAATCCATGAATTACGGTTTGAACTGCTTGACCATCCGCCTTATTCAACAGATCTTGCCGCAAGCGACTTCTTTTTGTTCCCTCATTTAAAAACTGCGCTCGGAGGACAGAGATTTTCGTCAAATGAGGAGGCAATCACCTTCGTGAACAATTATTTTGCAGAGAAAAACGCCAAGTACTATTTGGACGGGTTAGAGAGATGGGAGCATCGCTGGGAGAAGTGTGTAGAGTTACAAGGAGACTATGTTGAAAAATAAAAAAACAAATGGTATAGGTGGTTGCCGCACAGTGGAAACTTTTGCTCTTGAAATACTATGGAAACTATTTTCCTGATGTGCTCAAAACAGGACAGGGCAAAGCGATTTTTACAAACTACTCGAATGCAATACATTTAGCAGTGGAAAGGCATGCCAACGTTTTAAAACTGCTATAGAGTGCTTTCAACCAGGTGTTGATCCCAGATCACTGACTACTTTTGGACTGTCAAGAAAGTAGAAATTTAAGACTTTCCTCATGGTCTTGACGTCCACAACAAACAAACTTGTCTATTGAAAAAGCCTTTACTCACTATTAAAGTACATACTTTAGGAAATTACTTGTTAAAAACAATTTCATCGGAATGTAGTCCTTCAAGTCTGCGGCAAGAACAGAAAAATTTCTCACCTCTCGCCACGTAGTCTCCTTAACGGCGAGCATTTCGTGTCAGACGCCAATTTATTAGTTTACAATTTTAATTGAAGATATTCTTAGAAGAAAACGTCCATTAGGGTCAAATAGGGGCTGCGTGGAGGCCAGTTTACATCTTCTCTTCTGAATATAAACTTTTGTGGGGCACATTTCACGAACAGGCAGCAGAGACGTGTCGGAAATATGTGGCGTTGCTCCGTCTTGCTGGAACCAAGTGCTTACTTACTTAGATGGTGCAACAGTCCGGGGTGGAACTGGGCCTCAGCTGACATGCCTTTCCAGCTAGCGCGATCTTTTGCCAGCTGTCCCCATTCGGGCACACCCAATTGGCTCAGTCCTCAGTCCTCTACTGCGTTGTCCCTATGGGTTGGAGTCGAAATCTTTCCGTGCTGGGACGCTGGTGTCGTAGGTATCTAGGTCCGAGCTTTTTTGACGAGGTAGACATCGCTGTACAGCCTTATAGCAGGATTGAAATGTATGGCGTCTTTTTGGTTGCTCGAGATAGGGCTTTAATATTCAATTGCCTTCTCAGTCCAAAGAAGCAACGATCAGCAGGATGGATTCGTCACGCGATTTACGCGTTTGTGTCGTTGTCGGAATTGTCAGTTCTAGCTACCTATCGTGACGTTTCAACCTAGTCATCAATGTTGTGTGCCCCTCTTTGTTGATAGCATATACTCAAACGCTCCATTGATAGCTAGCTATGTTCTTTTCATTATGTCAATGTTATCTGCAGACTGAGCAGACTTTTGAAAGATGGTGGCTCTGGAATTGACTTGTGAATTTCGCACAAATCTTTCATTAGCGATGTTGAGAAAATCACATGACAATGTACATATGGCCTTATTTAAGTCGTTTTCTGACATTGAAGGTCTCGGCCTTGCGATTACCAATCTTGAAGGAACTGTGTGAATTCCCTATCGTCATCCTTCATATTGGAATGAGCTTGATAGGGATGTCAAAACTAGATATGGCTTTGTATAGTTTATCTCCTATGGATGCTGTCATATGCTGCCTTAAAATCTATGAAAAGATGGTGGCTATCAACTTGGTCTAAAACCACGCTGATAGGGCCGGTCAGGCTGTTGACGAAGGGTCTAAGGCATAATATAGTATACAGGATCTTATATGCGAGATTAAGGAGACTTTTTTCCCTGTAGTAGGCGCAGTTCGAGGGAAACTCCCTTCTTCAGTTTTGGACAAACAATGCTGAGGTTCGTCGGGTATACTTTCATTGACCCAGATCTTTGAGATGAGTTGATGTACTATATGCAGCATATCAAATTAACACCTGCTGCTTTAAAGAGCTCTGCGGTTAACCCATCGGGTTCAGCAGCTTTGTTGGACTTAATCGGCTGTTCTGAATTTGTCTAAGTGGGGTGGACGGAAATGTTGTCTGTCTTCGTCTAGAGGGCCCCCGCCCAATTATCAAGGCTTCGCTAATTAATGACGTTGTCTACTAAAAAGCAGGGGTAGAGCATATTTTTGGCCTTATCGTAAACATCTTCAGATGACGCCAGCGAAGGTTGCTACCATTTGACCAGTTACAAGTTGCCGGTCATATATCTTGTTGGCGGCAGCACCACCGGTAGGGACTACCAAGACTTAAATCGCGGTACCATGGGAGTCAGGAGCCCCCGGGATCTCGGGTCGGGCCTGACTTGTTGAGTTAGGTCCCCTTGTGGGAGCATCATGGTGCCTGTTGTTTAAACCCAAAGTCGGGGGAAGGGTCTTAATGTTGGTTTTATCCAATGTAGAGTTGCAATAAGTACTTTGATCCTAAGAACAGTAAGAGGTTTTAGATCGGCCTCCACCTATACTAAGGGTTGAACTTGTGCCTCCAACACAAGTTTTGATTTGGTATCTCAGGAAGGCGGCAGAGCGATGGCAAGGCGTATCCTTGTTCCCATGGATGTGTGGACATCACGTAAATTTAAGTCTACACGACAGGTGTTTACATTAAAAACCAGAGACTATGTCTTCGTCTAGGTTGAATGGTTCGTTCTGCCTGACGGTGGCAGCTCCGACTCTGGTTCTTCTATGAGGTTTTCTTCTCCATCTTTGCAGATTTCTATTTAGGGCTTACAGCTTTGATATGTTCATGTTATTCTTTCATAAAACTTCCGAACTTCATTCTTCCTCTATATGATCAAGCGCTTCTCGTGCTCTCTGTCTTTTTTCTTTTGAGCAGCCTACGTTCTCCCCTTATCTTCTGTTCGGTGGGCTCACGAACCTCTTTCGTTCTATACTACTGGGTCGTTCTGCACACCCTTTTTGCATTCGTCATCGAACCAAAGGTTTCTTTGTTGGGTTAAAACCCAGTACATCAGAGGCGGCCTCTCTGATTGCTCTGTGGCAGAGATGCCACTGGTCTTCTACGTTCGATGCTAGTGACATCGGATTTCTCAAGAGTTTAAAGGAATCTTAATCGGAAATAGCCCTGACAGTTTCTTGCGATTGTAGCTATTCGACGTTGAACTTCTTCATGATGCTTCGATGGTCTTAAGCTGTTACGAATATCCGCATCCGTACTTTGGCTACAACAAGTTAATGCTCGAAGTCGATGCTAGCTCCTCGGAACGTTTGGCTATCCCAGACACTGGAAAAGTGCCTTGCGTCGATCGCAATATGATCAATTCGCAATTTGTTGATCAGGAGTCAGCCAGGCTATTTCACGGATATCAGGGTGTGGAAACCGTCTGCTGGCTATAGTTACATTACGTCCCGCCACAATAAGACTGTGACTTATGTCAGATGGAGTGGATGCTGTACTTTTTCACTGTATGAACCTGCGTGCCTAGGTTGTCATTAAAGTCGACAAGGCTGATTGTCACGTCATATTTAGGGCATTGCTTGTAGGTTGTATCAAGTAGCTCGTACAAGGAATCTTTAGTAAGGTCGTCCTTCTGCTCTGTCGGCGCGTGGCATTCATTCGTGGCGACTGCAGATCGTCAACAGTGAGGTTCCTCAAATTTTTTTAATCTCTTCCGTGAATGGTAACTCATACGGCCAGTATAAGTTAGGATTTTCTCATACTGCTACCGGAGAACACTGCTGGGAGGTAAGGCAAGCACTACGCTACAAACTTGGTTGTTGCGCTGCTGGCTCAATTCAAGTTGTAGGATATTCACCCCTATGGAACCATGTGCTCGTACTTTGGTTAAGACTAAACAACTGAAGCTCAGGCACCAAGAAATTTTCCAAAATGTCCACATAGCGCTCTAAGTTGACTGTAACGAGGCGACTATTGCTCGCCGTGGCATTGCAGCCCAAACGGTAATCTTAGGTGAATGTTGGGGTTTCTGATGCCTGCGTTCCGCGTTTGTTGCACTTCAATAATGGCAGCTCTGCTTATTAACTTGCCCGTTAAGGCGAAAATATCTAAATGTTGTTAAATGTTGAGAAGCGTCCAGTTTCATGGTTAACGAATTAAAGCCTCTTACTAGCATGTTGGGGCTTTAATTCTTGCATCAACTGAATTTTGTACGCGGTGTAATGATGATCTAGTCACTTTTAATCCGCTTGCTCACTTACTGATAGGTTCGGCTTACGACGAGCTGACTAATTTACACTCTTTTAGATCTCATCAGCTCTTGATAAAATCGGTCACGCAGACTTAGGTTTACTCATCATTGAACTAGTTTTTTTGAATTTATGGTTACGAGGAGAGCACATGGTGAATCATTTACGTCATGCTAACCACGATTAGTACAGAATTTTCTTCGCCCAACAGCCAGCGAATCATTATTTTTGCAAAGCTCTCGGACACATAATGCGCGATCCATTTTTGAGAAATGTTCCTTAGCGAGTGAATTCCTAAAAGCCGGCCAAACGACTGACATACAACCGAGGCGCCGCAAATTTGTTGCGTTCAGGAATTTAGTCAATTAAATAGAAAATTTCCTGTCGGACACCTTGTTACTACGAGTAAATTGACGCCGCGAATGGGGACCATGCCTTAGTCTTGCCACTTATCGCGTTTGTTGATCTCTTCATTTCTTGCTCAGAGTGGGAGACGTATGGGATGAACTGCCATTATTTATTCTATTTGTCAGTGTATGGCTTGGGAATCGAACTCACACCTCTGGTCTAGTTGCCGACGAACTTAACTCATGCGAAACGCCACTGTTTTTAATAGGTGGCCAAACAGGTTACAGCCATTATAATCGCTTTATGCTGCTTTTCTTTTAATAATTCTGCTGAAAGCAATTCCTAACTACAAATGTTCTGCAATAATGACAAGTAGCCTTTTACCTCTTCGAAGATTGAGAAATAAGTCTCAAACCCTCGTAGTTGTTTATTATTATTATTATCAAGGGAACGATACAAATTAATTTGTAGGGTCCGGGATTTAACGCCCATGTGGCGCGTTTTGCTTGTTTATTTTTCCAGTAGGAAGCCTAAAAAAATCTCTCGAAATTCTTGTTTCAAACCAAAAAAATGTTTTTAAATTCTTTTCCTTAGTTTTTCCTAAAACACTAACTCAACTTGGGTTTAGTGCTAAACTTTATTGACTGGTATTCTAATCGAATTCTAGTCATGTTTACGTACATACTCGTATTTGCCATAGTCAAACTTGCTGTGGTCTAATCAGTGAAAAAGCGAAAATCGATAAAATCATTCTCCTTTCATTAATTTTCAGTGCATAACACAAAAAAAAAAAAGAAACAACACCGGAGCTATTTATCTGACTCAAAACGATTTATTTTCGTATCCTCGAATCTATGAGAAAATTTCCATGCTTCCACACATACTTGTGCCTGCCGCATGGTTGTCTGCATGTGTGCCAAAAATAGACCCTCCTGTCCCTTTAATACTCTGAATACTGATGTTTTCTTAAATTTGCGTACCTTCTCATATTTCATGTCCATAAAATAATCGATTATTCACTTCATGAAATTGAACTACGTACTCGGATGTATGAACGTGTGCTCGTGCTCTCATTCATATCAACGAATACCATATGTCGTAATTTGTGCCAACTTACTCGTACATTGCGTAGGTTTGTCCCATCTGATATCTTTTGCCTGCACACCAGTATGTGTATATGTACGCATTATCCTTAAATTTATATCTGTTCCTGTTATAAGACGATCTATGAATAAATGAAAAGGATACGTTTTTACCAACGCTGCAGATACCAATGTGAAATTTCTAACAAAATCATCATTTTTAAATATAATTCAGGAATCCTTAAAGCTGTAACTTTACTTTAATCACACATTTTCCCTGCTTTTCAAATCAGATAAGGGCCTTTAATTTTTACTTTTTTCTTCCTTTCCTTAAGGCGTATTCTTGGAGTGAAAATTCAACTAAGCTCTTTAGGAACTTTATGAAGAATGGAACCTTCACCCGCTCCAACTAACGCACCTCTATAAGTGGATATCCTTCAGCCTCGCCCAATTCCTCTACGATAAATAACCACTCATCCTCTGTTAACCCGATTTCTAAGAAACCCCTTTATCCAAATTTCATTCATACCGGCATACCTAATCCGAAGATTCCAAAACAATAATTGCTTCTAAAATCTTTTCGCCTGCTCTCAATGATTCCCTCTATGGTCAAACTTGTCAAACAGCTAGCTGATTCGAGTCATGATGGACACTACTTTCTATCCAGGAAAAGAAATCGTAGAATATATGAAAATGTTCAGTTATATCTTGCCTACTTACGCGATAAGTCCAATTCTTAATGTATCGATGGAACTACGAAAACAATGGTTATGGTCTCGATTCAGCAAGAAGGGCTTCCCCCAAACCTTAAAGGTTTTCGCCAAATTTTAGTGCGATTTCATGAATTTAATATTGCTCCATTTTACGTTGGGAATGATCTTTCCCCATACTATATAAGCGGCCCATGTAAGATCTAAACGCATTTAGCACTTTCAAAGAAGGCATTCCAGGTTCGAAAACTGCTATCGTTCAATAATTCCGCGCTTAACCATTTATAACCAAAATGTAAGGGGGCTACAAATAAAAACCTCTGCAGTTTATCTTAACTCGCAACTTCTTCCAGATGATATTTTTGACCTAATGCAGACCAAAATAAAAGCTGTGCTTTTGAAAAGACCCGATAATCCTCGCCTTCACAACACCGGGAGGCATTTGAAACTTCAAGCAGACGATAAATGCGAAACTACTTATACGAGTAATAGAGTATGTGTCAACGTATAAATATTTCGGTGTCGAGAAAGCCCTTAAAACATTTAAATACGTGAAAAAGAGTAAAAAAAAAAAAATAAAGAAAGAGTGTAGTTACTTATAAAAGTGTATTTGAAATTGCCTACTTAGCATACACCGATCACAAAAAATAGTATCCCCTGAGTGAGTAATAGTATTAAGACGTATTTTGGCTAAAAGAAGCTAAAGCTAAAAAGCTAACCTCAACAACTGAGCAAGAGTTCTTGCGCAAACATCCAAGAGCCGTCCAACCCCAATAAACGTCGCACAAGCCTTTGGAAAAGCTCCAGCACACCCGCAATGGATAATATCACTGATACAACAATACGAGTAGAACATTTGAAAGCAATTCTGGATGAAAAAAAACAGAGAGTTGGTCAAAGAACTAGCCTCAAAGTCATATTTTCAATTGCTTTGCTCTGAACTAGCAGGCTTGAAAGCACGCCACGAAGAAATTTCGGCAAGTCATTCAATTGGAAAAACGTAACAAGCTGCTTGAGACTCAGCTTGATAAAATCGTGCAAAGAACTCAGAAACTAATTTAGTTGTTCACCTTCCAGTAGAATCAAACACAGATATGAGCGAAAAAGCCAAAGCTGTTTGATCTGGCTTGCTGGTCACAAATGAAACAAATACCTACATCGAGTCTGCATTCAGTATTCAAAATCGCAACACACGAACTGCAACAGTTATTATAAAGATGCGGATACGAACTGCAGCATGGAACGTATTGCATAATGATAAAATATTAAAAGGTTTGAAGGTCAGCATTCATAAGGACATACCTTTTAACATGCGTCAAAGAAGAGCCAAACTGATCCCCATAATGAAGACACTCCGCGCAAAAGACCCAAGGATGAGAATTACGCTAAAAGACGATAACCTTCACATTGCTGATAAGATTTTTACTTGGGATATCCCAGAAGGCTTAAGACAGGGCGAAGAGAATGCATTAAGTCCATTAAAAGATACCTTTGGAGACATTTCACAATTGCAACATCTGTTAAACGAATACTCAAATGTAAACAAACTTTCAACAAGTGTCAAATCTGTCATTGCTGCCGATAGTATGACAGCCGCTGCAAACAATTTGGCTGGACACACAAGTTCTCGTTTACATGAAGCATGAGGAATCTCCGTCTACCAGGCTGAAAACATTAGTAATTTAGGAGTTTTAAGTTATAATATCGCTGGCTTAAAAAATAAGTTTGTGAATTTCTTTAATTAACATATGTTAAAATTTGTGACATATTTCTGCTTTTTGAAACGCATGTACTTGAAAATGAAGAGGAAATCTTTAAAAAAATGTTTCTGAATTTTTAACTAAAATGGATAGCTGCAATCAAATCGGCAAATTTTGGTAGGGGAAGTGGAGAAGAACTATTCGGCTATCGTAAGGATCTGAACGGCGTGAAAGTAAACTTTAGAAGCTCGGAAGAATATGTAATAGACGTTAAAATTAACAACAGCGCCCTCACCATAATACCTGTTTACATTAATAATGAAACGTTACACAATATAGGCATAATAAATCTTATGCTTATAGGGGATTTCAATGGACGGATAGGTGTGTCACAGAACAATTTTGTAAGCGGATATAATGCTCCAATCATGCGCGTGAGTCGTAGATCAAAAGACGGAGTTTGTGACAATAAGGGTACGAAGTCCATGACAGAGTCAATCGCGTTGATGGGGATACACGCATTGGGAATTAGTCCACTTAAAAGTATTTTTTATAACTTAAAATCTAAGTAAAAAGTAGTTTTTATCTTTTCATTTAACTGTGTAATTCAATTGGCCTGCTGTAACAACTGGAGCGAAAATGAAGTGCGGTTTGTGCTATTTAAAAATCGACAGACATGAACTTAAGATTCAGTGTATTATTTGTCATGAATACTATCATGGAAAGTGCGTCAAAATTGAGAACAGAGAAATAGAATTTTATGACAAAGGTAGTCAAGGGTACAAGTGTGATAGTTTTGTCACTCAGCGGAAAAAGTCGATATTGGGAGATGCTCCCATTAACTCATCTGTAAACATCATCTCTTCTTTGAGTACTCTACTAGTTGTAGTATCTCTAAAAACAAAGAAACTGAGAGTCCGTCTACAGGAATCAAAAGTCCATCAGCTGTTATCCCAAATATTGCTTCCCATGATGACAACAATACGGGTCAACAAACCATAACATTGCAAATGCTGTACAGCGAAATTATTCAGCTAAAGCAAGTTAACACCAAGGCGCTTATTAAAATCAAAGCTCTTGAGGGTTGATTATTTGGAGTCGAAGCTGAATCTACTAGAGCAGAGGGAGAAATATTGTGCAGTTGACATTATTGGCATTCCCGATGTTAGCAACTCTAACGTAAAAGAGAGAGTCAACAAATTGCTGGGTACTGTCCTTGGTGAAGAGGTGAACTCCAACGACATTGACTCATGCTTTGTTAAGAGTGTAAAAGGAAAGAACTCAAAACATGCTTCTAACATCGTGTGTGTGAGGTTCTCAACTGTCTCACGGAAGAAGGCTGTAATGAAGAAAATGCGGGAAAACAGAAACAAAATTTCTTCCAATATTTTTGGTGTTGGTCATAGCAACAACAATGGCAGCAGCAGCAGCAGCAACAACAACAACAACAACAGCAGCAGCAGCAGCAGCAGCAGCAGCAGCAGCAGCAGCAGCAGCAGCAGCAGCAACAACAACAACAACAGCAGCAACAACAGAAGCAGCAACATCCACATCAACGATTGTCTCACTGGCTACACAAGGTCTTTATTAAAAATGGCAAATGATCTTAAACACAAAAACATATGTAAGTTTGTTTGGGTTAGAGACTCATCTGTTCTTGTTAGAAAAATAGAAGGTGATAGAGTTGTAAGAATTAATTCATTTGAGGATATTTATAACTTGAACGTAAACTAAATAACTAAAACTTTTTGTTTGTATAATAAATAATATGAATTCGACTATAGATCCTCAAAATGATTCAAGTAATAACAACAGTTTTTTCTCTTCAGCTACAGATAATTTTGAATGTTTTTGTGTAGACCATCATATCAATGAGCAATTTTCCGGTTTTTCTGTCATTCATCAAAATATTCGCAGCATGTGAACTAATTTCAATACTTTTCTCACTCACCTCGCACCTTTGGATCATTTACCAGATCTTATTTTTCTCTCTGAAATCTGGATCTTTGAAGAAGAGAAGTCTGAATATGATATAATTCCTAATTTTTCTTTCGACGCGGCTTGTAATGAAACTTATGCTGCTGGCGGTGTCGCAGTATATTATAGAAGTAACATAATGGGATGTAAAATTAATAAGTATAAACTGGATAGTTCTGATATTGTCAGTGTTAATTGCGAAGCTTCTGGTGTTCACTACTGTTTTATCTATATTTACAGATTGCATAAGTGTACAGTGGGAACCTTTTTGGATGAGTTTTCGAGATTTTTGGACAATCAGAAATGTAGAAATTTAATTTTGTTGGGTGATTTTAATATTAAAATCCTGTGTGATACACCTGATGTCGATAATTTTTTAAGAACGCTTTCGTCGTTTGACTTTGAGTCTGTTATGAATCAGCCTACTCGATTTAGCTCTTGTTTAGATCACATTTTTGTAAGGCTTCACAGAAAAATTTGTGTTGATTATAAAACAATTGCATTTGACTTAAAAATAACCGACCACAGCCTAACTGGTATTCAACTCAATTGCAGGGTTTGCCGAACAAAAAAACTGGATACCTTTGAAATAAAAAAAATTGATTTTTGCCACTTTTGAATTTTGGGATGATGTTTACTCTGCCGTCGACCTTTCTGTTGCATTTAATTTGTTCCTTAATAAGCTGCAATTTCATATATTGAATTGTAGTGAGAACAAATGTAAACGAAGTAACAAATTAAAGTGTCTCAAGCAATGGATGACACCCTCATTATTAAATAAAATAAAAAAGAAATGACGACTTTGCTTAATTATCAATAAACATCCGAATAATCACAGACTTAAGAATTATTACGCAAAGTTATGTAGAGAGGTCAAGATTGAAATACCACTGTGTAGAAATACATACTTTAGCAATAGATTGGCAAGAAATCTTGATAACTCGAAAGAGGAATGGCGAATTGTTAATGAAATACTTAACAAAAATAGACCTTACACAGATATAAGTATTTCAAATAATAATTCAACTGTGTCTGAGCCTATAGAAGTCGGTAATTTATTTAATAAATTTTTTGCTAGTGTAGGTTCTTGTAACAGTGTTTCAAACGTCAGTTACTGTGACAATAGTCTAATACAAAGCAGTAATCAACCAGAGAGCTTTTTCTTTCATAAGTTTACACCACTTGAAATTTATAAAATTATAATGTCACTTAAAACATCCAATTCGTCATCTTTTGATAATATTTCAAGTTTTGTATTAAAAAATATTGCGTTTCATATTTCTGATGTTTTACATTTTATTTTTAAT
Organism: Volucella zonaria; assembly: GCA_963966105.1. Lineage (NCBI taxonomy): Eukaryota > Metazoa > Arthropoda > Insecta > Diptera > Syrphidae > Volucella > Volucella zonaria. The sequence goes on along the minus strand of OZ014532.1, from coordinate 109,706,408 downwards.
TTTTGCGTCCAAGAAGGGGTTTTTCCTGAGTCTCTGAAAACAGCTGTAGTATTACCATTGTATAAAAAAGGCGACACAATGTCATTAGATAATTATCGTCCAATTTCCATCTTATCCGTTTTTTCTAAGATTATTGAAAACGGAATTAAACCTAGAATATTATCATTCTTAGATAAAACTCATTTCTTTAATGACTCTCAGTTTGGTTTTAAAAGCGGTAGATCAACTGAAAGTGCTTTATTAAAACTATCTGGGGAAATCTATAACAGTTTGAATACTTCTCAAATTCCTTCGACTTTATTCATTGACATAACTAAGGCTTTCGATATGGTGAACCATACTCTGTTGCTAACTAAGCTATTTAATGCAGGTTTCAGAGGCTTCATTCATGACTGGTTTGCCTCTTTTTTTACAAATCGTAAACAAATGGTAAAGATCAAAAATGTTTTTAGCTCACATAATTATTTAAATATAGGTGTTCCTCAGGGATCAGTCCTGGGTCCGATACTGTTTTTAATATATGTTAACTCGCTATTTATTCAACCTTTTAAGGGCAGAATCACGGCTTTTGCTGATGATACTGCCCTTTATTATTCCAATAAGAGCTTTCTTGATATGTTTGCCGATGTTAATTATGACCTAGATATACTCGTACTACGACGATGGTTTATGTCTCATAAACTGATCATCAGCAATAAAACGAAATTTATGGTATTTAATATCAAGGGTGTTGTATGCGGAGAGTTGCCTTTACATTATCACTCACCAAGCTGTTTTCGATTTTGTTTAGGAGATGCACATGGACATAATATATCATTTGATAGTCAGGCAAGCTGTAGTGAGGGTGCTTTTTAATTGAGCGTGTTGACAGCTTTAAATACCTAGGTATTATATTGGACCATAAGTTTAGTTGGAAGGACCATACGTCATATTTAAAACGGTATTTAAATGCAGTTGTAAGGCAATTATACCACCTTAGCATGTACTGCAAACTACCCATTTTAAAATTGGTTTATAATGGTATTTTAAAATCAAAACTACAGTATGGAATCTCTTGCTGGGGAGGCACTTATTTTAAAACAATAGAACTACTGCTGATTAAACAGAAGCATGCCTTAAGACTTTTGTGTAGAGCTAATCGCAGAAATCCCACTTTTGAGTTATTCAAATGTCTCGAACTTCTTCCTTTAAGGCACCTGTACTGCTACAAAGTTTTGAAGATATTTTTTGAAAATTCCGGGTACTATGATGTTAGAGTTCATGATAATCATAACTTGAGAGCTAATATCAGAAACTTCGCAAATGTTCCAATAATCCACAAAACACATTTTTCACGCTTTTATTATGTTAATAATTTACCAGAAAAACTTAGGTGTGAGAGAGTGAAAACCGTATTCTTAAATAGTATAAAAAAATGGCTTTTCTCGTTTAACCATTCTGAAATAGATGCTTTTTTAACACCAATGTTGTAATATATTTTATGTTTCCTTTCTCTTTTTTAAAATTGTATGTAATTTTTCTTTTTAAATGTACTCGTATGTAATTGAATCTTTCATATCCATTTTTTGTTTTCCCCATCAATAGATTTATGAATTTCATTTTATATATTGGGTCTACAAGTAAGTTTCCAGCGTTTGTCAGAGATGGCGCCACCAGTGGATCCCGGGCAGAAATGTCAGACCCCATGTGTTTTATTTGTAGGTTTTGTATCTGTCAACAACTTTGCAGCGTTAAATTTGAGCAGTTCTATCGGTGTCGTACATTTTATCGAGCAAAATCATGGCAAGTTTCCAGCCAAATAAACGTCATTTGCGGGAAGCGCTGCTTTTATTCTTTAATATGAAGAAAAGTGCGGCTGAGGCCTATCGTTTGCTTTCGGAAACTTATGGGGCGGAATGTATTGGTGAATCGACGTGCCGCGAGTGGTTCAAACGGTTCAAGAGTGGTGATTTTGGAGTTGAAGACAAAAATCGCCCCGGAAAGCCGAAAAGTTTTGAAGACGAGGAATTGGACGCTTTACTGGATGAGGATCCGTATCAGATTCAAGAAGAACTTGCTGCATTATTGGGCGTCACGCAACAAGCCGTTTCCCTGCGCCTAAAAGCACTGGGATTCATTCAAAAGGTTGGAAACCGGCTGCCGTACGAATCGAAGTCAAGAGACGTCGAACGGCGATTTTGCATGTCCGAAATATTACTGCAGCGGTATAAAAATAAATCATTTTTGCATCGTATTGTCACTGGTGATGAGAAATGGATTTATTATGATAATCCTAAACGCAGAAAATCGTATACAAAGCCCGGCGAGCCCGCCCAATCGACGCCGAAACGAAATATTCACGTGAATAAGGTCATGCTCTGCATATGGTGGGATCAAAACGGTGTCGTATACTACGAACTGCTTCCGAGTGGTGAAACCATCAAAGGACCATTATATCGAACCCAACTAATTCGTTTGAAGCGGGCATTAAAAGAAAAACGGCCAGAATATGAGACCAGGCATGAGTCCGTCATTTTTCATCACGACAACGCTCGGCCACATGTTGCGGTTTCGGTGAAAAACTATTTGGACAATAGTGGATGGGAAATTCTGCCTCACCCGCCTTACAGTCCAGACTTGGCACCATCTGACTACCACTTGTTTCGTTCAATGCAGAACGCTCCTACGGGAATACGGTTCAGCTCAGTAGAGGAAATCAAAAATTGGCTCGATACGTTCTTGGGCTCGAAAGACGAGAAATTTTTTTGGTCCAGAATTCATAAATTGCCAGAAAGATGGGGGGACAGTTGTAGCTTCCGATGGACGATACTTTGAATAAAGCATTGTAACTATGTTTTCATAATAAAACTTCAAATTTTGGAAAAAAAATGCTGGAAACTTACTTGTAGACCCAATAACTAATAGGTACATTCGCCTCTTGTCTTTTATTAGATAACAGATTGTACAAAGCTATTTCATTCAAAAACTTTAAAGCTCAATATTACCATGAATTACATTATACTTTATATTTAAGTTTCTTGATATGAAATAAAGAAAAAAAAAAATACTTAAGCTGGCTGATGCTTTCGATTGTAACGTTTAGAATGGATGCTGTGAAGGTGACTGTGATGGCGAGTTTACTTTTATTCGAGGAATAGCCTCATCTGTAATTGACTACTGTTTTATCTCCGGAACATGGAAACAACTTGTGGCTGATTTTCGAGTAGGAGTGGAACACTTTTCAGATCACATGCCCCTCGAAATTGGGTGCATCGTAACCAGTTCATCAAATGAAATCAACACCACCCAACTGAGATTATTACCAAAACTGGTTTGGAATGAAAAAATGCGTAGTAGCTTCCAGAATAACATAAATCTCCACCTAGAGCGTTTATACGCTAAATATTGAGGCCTTGACGAATGTTATTAAAACTGCAGTCCCACGATTCAAACCACAAGATATTAAAAGCCCCTGCAAACAAAGATGGTTCGACATAGAGTGTAATAATGCTAGATGCAGGGCTTTTACCTCTTTAAAATTGTACCGAGAACACAACACCGACATTTTTAGATCTATGTACAGCGAAGCAAACAAGGACTTTAAGCACTTGTGTTACTCAAAAAAGGTAGAACAAGAAAAGATTGCTGTTGTCAATAACTCAAGATCATCCGGTGAGTTTTGGAGAGCGGTAAAGTACGTAAATGGACAAACAAATACAATCGCTACCACGTTTTGAGAAAACACTTTCGCAGATTACTTAACACCACACTTAGTTCCACCTTATTCCAGTATGCAGCCCCTCTTTTTACAAACAATATTCTGGATGCACCATTTTCAATTCAAGCGGTACAGAAAGTAATCGATAATTCAAAAAGTAGAAAAGCGCCAGGGGAAAACCGTATTCCCTATGAATTTTATCAAAACTGTACTCCTGAATTCGTATGGTATATATGGTATACCGGAGAGTTTTAAAAAAGTCATCGGCGAATCCAATTGCCCTCAAAGGCAACGCCAACCGTAGGACTCCGTCGTATATGATGTTCCATAATAAGAACCCTAAAATCGAACCCTGTGGAACTTGGCAGTGACGTTGTAGTATTTTTCACCTTCATCTGAATTATGCCTCAATTTCCTCAATTAGGTCGTCACTCTACGCAGCAAGTATTATGGTGTATATGTACATATATCCTGGCGAGTGATCTTCTAATGAACGACTAGCGTTACTACTGCACAGTACAAGTATTTCTTTGTGCCGTAGAGCCATCTTTCCCCTTCGATGGCGACTTTTGCGACATCAACCATTGCTCTTATGGCATTAACAGTAGATTACATTTTCCTAAAGCCAAATTGGTATCTTCTCGAGGATCTTTTCCATGGTATTCAATGGGCCTATTGGGCTATAGGACGATGGTTCTCCTGGAAGCTTCATTCCTTTTGGTAGGAGGATCAAAGGTTGTATTTTAGACTTTTCGGGAAACGTTTCTTCTTCTAGACACAAAAAGGCTTGCGCCATAGGGTGTGTAATCTTCGAAAGATACTAGTAGCCCGAATCACCAGCATGCACGATTCATACCCCTGAAAGTTCCGCATACCACTCTCCGCACACTTCAACCACTCTCCCCGTGGTACTCCCTTGAGGTATTACTTCGCGGGGCTGGTCAACATCTATGCTATCTCCTGAGTCTTTGCTATGTTAGCACGTCGTACCTGTTCGATTCGGCGGAGTTCAATCTGCACACCGGTTAGAAACTTACAAATTCCCGCTCAGTTTTCCTCTCAACGTAACATATGTTCGACGAAGGACTGTGGACTCGGTACCTTTCTTCTTATTTCTGCGAAACGACTGCAATAAAATATAGCAGGCTCCGTGTTTTCGTAGGCATTTGGACAATTTGGACACAAGTAAGAGTTATCGTGATATAGATATTTACGGCAACCCCCGTGACCGGACAGGAACTGCGTGAGGTGGTAGTTGCATTTCCCAGGTGTCCGATTCACTCACACTCCTATAGACGGAATTTGGTATTGTAGAATTCGTGATAATGCTGCTTGTAGTAAATATGGCTTCTCGCTGGCAAAGAAGACATGTGGTGCAAACTGCAGTCTATTATCTAACAGGTATTTCAGTGCTCTTTTAGACCGAATAGTTTGGCTTCCTACCTGGAAAGTTGCATAATCTACGGTCTTATGACTGGTTATTGAAATCGTCTTAGTTTTGTGGTCAGCAAGTTCAAGTTCAGCTGAACATAGCCAATCTTTTATTTGCACAATAGCAGCATTTGTAGCAGATTCTACTTGAATGCGTTTGGCGACCGTAACTATAGCAATGTCATCAGCGAAATCTACTGTCTGAACTGCTCGTGGTAGCGCCAGTCACAGTACTCCGTCGTACATAATAATCCACATTAATGGCCGTAGTACTGATCCCTGTGGTACTCCTGCAGAGACACTGTAATATTTCACATTGAAGCTGCCTATTGTTGCTACAGCTTCTTTGGTTGTAATTTCTTGATTTCAGTGCTAAGTTCCATCAGCGTTGCATTTGTCATCGTCTAATTGTCTGAAGCTCTTTCCGATTCACTGGTATTGTGGATGAGTGCTTGACCGTCGAAGGGCATAAAGATCTCTTCCAGATGAGAAGCGAAGTTTTCGGCTTTCTCCTTTTCTCCCTTTACCCATTTATTTTTATTATTTCTAATTGGTGACGCGGAGGCTTTAGATCTTTTAGTACTTTCCAAAGCGAAAAGATGCCGTCTTGGCTCTCAAGCTATCAAGGTATGTACTCGTATGTGTCTACTGCACGGTTTCTGAAGTTTTTAATGCTGAGAGAGAGCGGGCTACAACATTTCTTTTATCTCCGGCTGATCAATAGTTTACACCGTAGCTTGTTGGTTTCTTCCTTTGATAGGGTGTGTTATTCCACCGGGCATATTAAACGATTTCAACAAAGCGATCAACCTCGACTTCTAGTTCATAGGGTATCTTGAGTGATACCCATTTCAGTTCTATTTTATCTTCAATTTCTTCCTTGAAGCCTTCCCAATTAGTATTTCTGCAAGTTAGTCTTGCTGGTTCTTGATTTTTAATTAGTGTTTTACTCATTGTCAAAATGATTGGAAAATTTAAGGATAGGTCAAAGCTATTAGCAACTTTTATAAAATGGATATTCCTTTTGAAACGAAGAAATAAGATCGAGTATTTTCGTGGTATCAGTAGGCCGGTATGTCGTTTTTTCCGACGAATTGTGTCTCTGTGAGATGCATCTTGAGTCCCAGAAGGTGTGTTTTGAATTAAAATCACCGCCAATAATAAAACTATAACACAATATGTATATGGAAGTGATTTAGATATATTTTTGAATATACTTTTTTCGAGCGCGGTTCTCGGTGGGCAGTAAGTGGCTGAAATGGTAAGGAAATTCTGTCTTATTCTTACACGTACGATGATTACTTGCACAGACTCGAGCTCTATTTTAAGGTCTTCAGTATATTCGATAGACTCTTTAATGTGTAAGGAAGATCCGCTGTGTACACTTCCAGAATTTGTGTTTGTAGCAGATATTGAGGATATCCCAAGTAAATTTTCTAAGATCGGAGAGATCTTCATTCCACCATAGTGGGAGACTTTGCTTGCTAAATGTGACTGGACAGAAGGTCTTGAAGGCTATTACCATAGCTTCTTCGAGGGTCCTCACCTTTGCCCACAGTATTCAATACTAGGATCGGGGATGCTTTTAAATTTGAGGTTTCAGACCTGACTGAATTTCTTCCAGTCAGTTCGCTTGGGGTATCCAAGTATTCATCTACGTTCTGCAAGGGATTTAGGATTGGATACTCTCCAGTTATCTACCCTATTTGGAGTTGTTGATTAACAGTGTAGTTTTGAGTACTTACTGCCACCCGCAAAAAGTTGTCGAGCTTGGAAACATGAAGGTTGGAGTATTGGCCACATTACACACATTAAGATTAGAGGCTATTAGGAAATCGAATAAAGACTCACCTCGTTCGTTGATTGCAGTGCTCCTCCATAATGAGTGCCTTGCGTTGGCATCACATCCCAAAATCAGGAAAGTAGGAACACCTTCTTGGCGTGAAAGTGCAACACCATGTGCTGAGCTTGGTCTGGCGGCGATGTTTCGTCGTGCGCCATATTCACATAGGCTATGTAGAGCTGTTCTTTACCTATACCCACCACTTAACGACTGTTAAGTCGTTTGTGCTGAGTGGGGATATAAAAAGGTTTTGATACGTTTCTTGGTGTACCGGTATCCTATTGTAGAAAAGGTTATATTTTTTTGTCGCGGTGTCCTCGAATGGTCGACCCACTGACCCAGGGCTCCTGGATAATGCCAATGTCATAGTCTTTTTCCCTAAAGAAGACCAGCAAATTCTCCAATGCACACTTCGAGCACTGGAATTGTATGACGCTGAGCATACCATTGTCGTTGTTTTTGCTGAATGGAATCAACCGGATCCCCTTCCAGTTTATTACGATCATGACGAGATCGTCGTCCTCATGGCTCGTTGAGCCGGAAATCGGTTTTATTCAACTGCTTGAGGTATTCCTTATTTACTGACAGAAGAAGAGTTTAGCTGTTTTCTTAGAGTTCCTCAACCTTGATGACCGCCCAATCGCCCATCCGGTTCTCAAGTTTCAGACATTGGAGAATCTTTCTGCTGTATATCGTGGGCAACCAGACGCGAGCCTTAGGTTTCCTAGGAATTTCGTTAGCAAGGATGACCTTAAGTTTAAGGCTCTTCCAGGCATCACTGATCTTAGCTATGCATTTAATAAGGAAGTCTTTGGAAAACTGATCCGCGCATTTGATTACCAGGCAACCTCTGACCACCTCTTCAGATTTATAGCCGGACATAGGTCACGCTTGGTGGTTCAGAATATGATTCATCGTTAACTCGGTGAACCTATTGTATTTTCTATGCAGGCCAACTTAGCCAGCACTGCTTTGCCGTCCAATGAGAGTTCGTCCATCTGTGCGACCTGATCTCCCTCTACGTCTGCGATGGACGAGAGCTCGCTGTGGTTTTAGGGCTTTGAAACAATGGAATGACTGGTTGCTGAGGCTGTGACAACCTTGTTTTTTTTAGAAGCATGTGTGGTCTCGTCTTGGAACGGTTTCTCTTACCTTCCTCTCGTTTAGGTTGTTTTCTGGTGTTCAACATAAGCTTAATATATTCGTCAACCATGGCTTCATATTTGAACTTCCCCTCAGAATCTTTCTCATGCACAGTACCTAACGCTTCATTCGTAGCAATCCTGCTAAGGATGAAGATGGTCTTGCTGTACCTGCTCTTCAAGATAGTACCATTACCCTTTTTTGATGGCTTGCGGTCACTTTGGCTATTGACCTTACTCAGCATATCGCTGGCAGAAGAATTGTTGATTTAAAGTGAAAAAAAAAGAAAAAACCGAAGGAGAAATACTCTGTTGGTATCCAGACCATGGTTTACCCCACATTACAGCGTATTATATCTAATGCCAAATACACGAAATCCTATATTATGGGTCCCTTACGAGATTGTCCTCCATACCAAAGCTCTTCGAGAGCATTATATGTATATATATGACTCAATGTTTTTGCATTGCAATCGCATCCCTTCGAATAGCCAACACAGATTATGAAAGGGTGGATCAACATCCACAAACTTAACAGAATTCGTATCAAGTGCTCTATGCGCTCCAGAAGATGGCAAATGAATTGATGTTATCATTACCAATTTCAGCAAAGCTTATCCTTCTCAAACCGAACGCTCCTGGCTGTCAATCTGATTTCATTATGTTGATTGCTTCGGATTTAAAAGAAAGATACAATAGTGTCATCTTAGTGCATAAAAATACCTTCCGGGATCTCGGTCGTTTCTTATTCATCCTGACAATTGGCGATTTTAACTGTATCGTTGTATAGGAAATTCGTCTGTGTCAGTAGATGTAGATGAAATAAAAATCGTTCGCCATATTTCGTCTCCCTTTGACTGTTGTCTGCTGCTGGAAGACATAAATAGGTTAAGCCACTTGGTGCCAGAAAAATGCTCTTTCAAAAAATGCCTACACAACATACACTCGAGAACGTCTCACAACTTTATCCCGGACCAGGATTTTTGATAAAGAATCTGTTCCCATAGTAACCGAAATGCGCGATTAAGGTGCACTTCCGTGCCCACATATGTCAACACAGATTGTTCAAAAAAATTGTATAAATTGAACCGATATGGTAACTGGTAGCAGAGTGATAAAGTCTGTCACTCATCAGTTGAATCTACATTATGTGGCAAGGTAAGTTACATTGCATTTACGGGTATCGTGATCAAAACACAATAAAACACAGCGTGATCAGTTGCTTCTTTTGTGTAATCCATTGGTTTTACAAGATCATACGAAAGAGTTACACTCTGCGATGAAACAAAAACACGCCCTGGATTATGCCAGCAAACGAAACAAGGATTTGAAATATCAGGAAATGGTTTTGAATTCAGCGGAATCCAAATTGGATGTAAACTTTTGTGTTACCTCTATTATTCCAGAATTATCGATTTGGTTCGTCTGTTTTAAGAATGCAAATGTTTTCTGAATTTTTACATTTTCTCATTTACTGTTCGAAAGGATTTCCGATAAAGCTGGGGGTTCAGTCACTTCCTGTAAACGAGTGAAAGCAGAGGGTGGTACCAAGAATTTTAGAGAGCTCGCTGCTGTTCAAACAATAAAGTTTACTGGCGGCAGAACGTGTTCTTGTTAAAAATATGCCAAACTTTTGAAGTTTACAAATAATTCTGAACAAATAATTTAAATACATATCTGTAGCAGATGTTACTATGTATAATTTTCGGGATCTGAGCCTATTTGCTGATTAAATTATTTTTCTTGTTTTACTTTTATTACACGTAAATCTATTTGAATGCGTATAATTACATGTAATCTGTCTAAGGCTATTTCCTTCCCTACGTATCGGCTTACAAACCTTGCAGCTCCTGAACCTAACCAAATTTGCGGACCTTAGAACCATTCTACAGGCCGCTCTATTTTAGATCATCTCGTTTATGAAGCCCATATTTTGCTGATTGTTTTTTGTTTGAGTGAGCCAATAATCTATAGCTTTTTCGACCGAATTTTGTTGAAAATAGCAGGATCATCTCATTTGCTCAGCCTGGTATTTGTCGACCTTAGGTTTCTTAATGTGAAGACTCCCGCGAATGTGCGTTATTTGATTACGTTTCCTTACATCCTTATCGAATTGTAACGAGTTGCCTAAGAGCCATCACATCCTCATTTGTTATAGCGCTAATGTCGACGAAAAGAAAAGAAATCATACTAGACTCCCTACATCTACAGAAAATCTTGAACGACATTATGAAAATCGGCAAAAATTCGTCGAAGATCTTTGGGATCAGTTGGGATCTGTTGGATGTTAGTAAAGCCGACGGTCCCTCAGGTAGGTAATGACATAACGACCGTCATTTCTTGGTTAGTTTGACTGCAGGAGGAAGCAAGAGATCAAGAATTGTGGAGGATGGGATTTCAATGGATGAAGGAGGATTAAGTGTATAGGAGCGGATGAAATCCAGATAGGGGTAGGTAAGTAGGTAAAAGTGGCTATTGGAAACAACAATCCACTTAGGTCCATTGGCCCATTGTGATCCCACGTTTAGGTCATTGTGGAAGAAAGCTCCTATGCGAAGTTTTCTTCTTTAGGTGAGAGCTGAACGTGTACAGAGAGAGGAGGATTGTCTCCTCTTCCTCCTCGTCATCCGGCTTCTACAGAAATCATTTGTAAAGGCGCCAAGCCGTCTTGGGTACTTGCCTATGAGGCAGTGTCCAGTGATGACATCTATGATGGCGCTGAGATGTTTCCTATTTAGAAGAATCAGACTCTTAGAGCGATTCGGATCTAAACGCCAGATCTGTGTAGTCACTAGACATGTTGGTGCAACAGTCCACCTAAGGTCTGTTCTTTTATTGCCATCCAGCTTTAGTATTAATTTGCACGTAGCGATTGGTTCCACTTTTGGCGAGTCCATCGGTCCTACAGTTCCCTGGAATATCTCTGTGGCCCGGCACCCAGCAAAGGTGAAGGTTGAACTGCTCCGCCATCTCCATAAGAGATGATCGGCATTCAAGGCGGTTTTCGAATTTAGTGAGACTGACTCCAGGGACTTGATAGCGGCCTGACTGTCCAAAAAGATGCAGATATACTTTGCAGATATCACGGTTTTATTCAGCTAGGACAGAGCTTCTTTAATCGCCAACATTTCCACCTGGAACACGCTACAGTGGTTTGGAAGACGGAATGAGAGTCTTAGATTTAGCTTAACTGAGAAAACACCGCCACCAATCCCGCTATCGATTTTAGATCTATCTGTGTAGAAATGGATTGACTTGTCCTCCATGAAAGCGTCTTCCTTCCAGAAGAATCTAGAGGGGAAGCTTACTTGGAAGTCTTTGTCAAACCAAAGTTCAGGTATGTTGTAACCGATGCTCTCTGTGAGGGTTCCTAATGTATTAAGAATGTTAGCGTGGCCAAATTAATTATTTGTCCACTGTGTAGTCGCTTTGAGGTGAATAGCCGCAGTCGCAGCTACTTGCCTGCTGAAAATATCGAGAGGTGTCAAATGGAACAAAATGTCTAATGCCACAGTAGACTGAAGGCTCCCCTTATGCATAGACATGCTGTTCTTCGGACTCTGCTTAGTGTACTGCAGCTTACTGCATTGTCTAAGGCCGCCCACCGGAAGACAACCCCGTAGGTGAGTATCGGTCTTATGACCGACATGTATAGCCAGTGGGTTATGCGAGGTTGAAGGCCAGATTTGTTCCCAATGACGTTTTTCCAATAAAGCTGCTGTAGCTTTATTGACTCTTTCTTGAATGTTAGGTTTCCAGTTTAGTTTCCTGTCAAAAATGAGACGCAAATATTCTGCTGTATCGGAAAAGACTAGCTGGTACCGTTTATTGAAGGAGGGCCTATAATTGGAATTTTGTATTTCCTGGAAAAGAGGACAAGATCATTTTTATGGTGGTTTACTCCCAATCCAGAGAGATCGGCCCAACGGGTTAATCTGTTACGATTTAGCTGAAGGAGTTCCTTATTGATATTAAGATGCTTACCTGAGACGGCAATAGCAAGCTCATCCGTATAGGCAATCACCCTAATCAGCAGTTCATTAACCACTAAGTTCCAGAGAAGGGGAGAGTAGACACCGTCTTGCGACGTACCTCTGCTGACACATCTTTTGGCAGAAACCTCACTCAGTTTGGAGTTGATTATCGTGCTGTTTAGCTGATAGAAGACTGATCAACTCCCCAAGTGAGTTGTCTACCTGCAGAGTTGACAGCGCAGTCCTGATTGCAAATGTGTTGACGTTGTTAAATGAAGCCACCCACTATGTCCAGGAAAGTAACCATTGTGCACTCTATCTATTGTAGGGATCGTTCGATGTGCCTAGTCAGTGAATGCAGAGTCGTTTCTACCGACTTTCCTTTACAGTAGGCATGCTGAGCCGTTGACGGAAGTCTTGAATTTTAGCTCACATATGGATATCATTCAGTCGTTCTAGAGTTTTAAGAAGGAAAGATGATAGACTTACAGGTCTGAGGTCCTTTGGCTTTGGGAATGAAAACTACTAGGGGGCGGAAAGTGAAGGAAGTTTAGGATGTGAGGTTTAGATTTTTGTAGGAGATGGATTGGGTGTAATATTAAAATATACATATTGGGAGACATCTTTATGCTCTTTTGGGTGAATGACATGAGGAGGGAAAAGTAAATGGTTCTGTGGAGAAAACGGGGGAAATAATCCAACTTTAGAACCCAGTTGAGGTTTCGATGGGAGCGATCTGTAGGGCTGCGGTTTTCAGGGGCTTTTGGTTGGTTGGGAGACTTACAGGTATGATCGGTCTGGTTGTCTTCAAAAATCTGCATCTTCATTCCATCAAGTTGGAAGATCTCTGAGGATGGGTGACGAAAAAGCCATCGTATTTACGGGGAATGTTGAATTTGAAAGGATGTCCATAAAGCAGAAAATCGAGAAATTGTCGCCTCTGTTTTTGGTGGATCGACTGCGATGACTTACGAGGGGCGTTCAATATATTCTCGGTATCGATATGAAGGAAAATGCGAATTCAATTTAAATTGTTTTTATTTTTCAATATGATCTCCCCTAACATCAATGCATTTGTTACATCTTGAGATAAGCTTTTTTAAACCCTCAAAATAATAAATTTCCTCTTTCTCTGCAAAATACCGACTTGAGTTCTTCATCATCCGAAAATCTTTTTCCACGAAGACATTTTTTCAAATCCGGAAACAGGAAATAATCACTAGGGGCAAGGTCTGGACTATAGGGTGGGTGTTGGATTTCTTCGAAACCACAATCTCGCGCAGCAGCCTTGGAAACTCGCGCCGTGTGAACAGGAGCGTTGTCATGAAGGAGCAACACACCCGCTGCGAGTTTACTCCGTCTTTTCTTTTTAATTTCCTCCGGCAAATTATGCAAAGTGGAAGCGTAGGATGTGGCGTTGATGGTTTCACCTTTTTGTTTGTACTCAATGAGCAAGATTCCCTTTGAGTCCCAAAAAACTGGGGCCATGAGCTTCCCGGCAGACGGAGTGACTTTGAACTTCTTCGGGGGGTCTGTTCCTTTTTTATGCCACTGCATGGACTCTTGTTTGCTTTCAGGGTCATAGTGGTGGACCCATGTTTCGTCCCCAGTAACAATTCAATCCATAACACCGTCCGCGTTCTCACTACACATCTCCAAAAGCTCTCTACAGCATGCGATTCTCACTTTTTTCTGAGGCGCTGTGAGCATTCGTGGCACCCACCTTGCACTGACCTTTGAAAGGTTAAGATGGTCATGAAGAATGGTGTGAATGATACCAATTGAAAGGTTGGTGATTTCTGCCATCATTTTCACCTTTATTCGGGCATCCTCAAGAACAAGTTTTTCGACTTCTTTGATGCTTTCTCCCGTACAAGCAGTAGCCGGGGCGCCGGAGCGGGGGTCGTCTTCAATGCTCTCTCTGCCTCTCTTGAACTCACTTGACCACTTTTGCACAGTTGATAATGAAGGTGCGGAACCCTGGTAAGCAGTCACCATCTCTTCATGAATAGGTTTTTGACTTTTTCCTTGCTTAGTGAGAAATTTAATTACAGCGCGATGCTCAATTTTCACCATCATCGTCTCAGTTGCCATTATGATTCTGTTTAACTAGAGATAAAACGCGAATTAATAATCACATTTATATGAAATTTTACACGAATGCACTAAAATAATAGTATTACTTGATAAATAAGTCAATATATATATGCAACCCCAGCTTCACCCCGATACCGAGAATATCTTGAACGCCCCTCGTAAGTTGATGATGGAGAGTGAGGTGTTGGTAAGGGTGACTAAGAATGTACGATGACAGCATTTCAGCTAGTAGGGATGTATTAATGTATTATACATTGTGTTACATGGATTGGGGCTGGAGTTGTGCAGGAAGATCGTCAATTTTGCTGAGCGTTGTTATAATGTCATCAACGATATCGCCAAGAAGTGGATAGGATGCTGTAACCTCGTTACCGACTTTATTCATTTTAGTTATGACGTGAGCTAATAATGGATCTGGTGCAGGAACACTGGAGATTGAGGAACCTTGGAAATAGATATCAAGGTCGGATCTTAAGGCACTAACAGTGTCAGCAATAGATGGAAAATAGGACTTAAGGGTAGATTTCACGCTGTTATGAATAACGCTTTGAATTGTATTAATATTAATATTGTCTGTGGGTTTTGGAAGTTCGAGGGTGTTTGGCAACTGTTTTTCGAGAGATTTAAAGAGGTTGGTTGATTGTTCTACGACACTTGAGAGATCTTCAACACTTCTCGTAACACCATCGATTTTGGAGAACTGGTTTTGTAGCCTCTTGAAACAGAGTACGTTTTCAAAGCTAATATTACACTTGCGGTCATAAAAACCGCACCACCTAATGAGTTCCCAAAAAATGCCTAATTACATCAGATCGTAAGGGTTTTTCCCATACTAATGAAGGGTATTCCCCATAGCGGAGTTCGGCCTCGTATTCAGTGCAAAAAAAATCAGTTTGAATTGAGTTGTGACGGTGACAAGTAAAAAAAAGTGAAATGTCTGGTAAATATCATTAACTGACTCGGGACGAAAAAGTTAAAATATTGACTTTAGTCGAAGAAGGGCTTGGCTATCGTGAGATTGCGGTTAAAATAGTACGCTGTCATTCAACTATCGTACGACTGATGAAGAAAAAAGAAAATTTGGATCCACTGGAAAGGAAAAAAGGCTCGGGACGAAAACGTAAAACAACCCAGAAGACGGACAATGTATTACAACGAATTAGCATGAAAGATCGCTTTAAAAGTGCTGTCCGTATAAGAGCAAAGCTGTGTGAATTTCATCCAGTTGATCTAAGAGCTGAAACCATACGCCGACGGCTACGGGAGATAGGTTTATGTGGAAGACGACCAGCGAAAAAACCTCTCCTAACCACAAAAATGAAAAAAGCTCGCTTGACGTGGGAAAAAAGTACGAAGATTGGACGCAGGATGATTGGCGATGTGTGATATGGTCCGATGAAAGTAAACGTAATTTGTTGTGTGCCTACAATTTCAAATACGTACGACGGTCAGCAGGTGAAAGGTTCAAGGACGAGTGCATAGTCAAAACAGTGAAGTTTCCTCAAAGCCAGATGGCTTGGGAATGTTTTTCTTTTTACGTTTTGGGCCCTTTGCACTTTGTTAATTGAACTATGAACGCTCAAAAGTATGGAGAAGTAGTTAGGGAGTTTTTGGTACCAGAAATTGAACAGCATCATTCGTATACTGACAAGTGCATTTTTCAAGATGATTCTGCACCTTGCCACCGCGCCAAATCCGTAAATAAAGTGTTATAAATCAACTTCTAGATGTCTACTTTATAAATAATAAACAGACAAGTAACTAGAGTCTTTCAATAATTTTCAGCTCAAGACAGCGTTTGATGACCTCGGAATTACCAGACTAGACTGGCCAGCTAATTCGCCCGATTTAAACCCAATCGAACACTTGTGGCATGTAATGAAACGTAAGGTGGCTGAACATAAATCAGAGAGTAAAAAAAAGCTAAATTAAGTTCTGGAACATGTATGGAATACTGAAATTTCAAGGGATATTACTGAACTTCTAGTAAACTCGATGCCTTCTAGAATAAAAGGAGCAACTCGGTATTGATAATTTTTTGGTAAAAGCGGCATATCTAAACATCTTTTGTACACATACATAAAAAATGTATCGTTTGACTTTGTTAACCAATGACTGTATTAAAATATTTAAAAAAATAAGAAAATTAACTGATATTTCTTTCTTTGTTAATATCTTTTTTCAAACATTCAATAAACAGATGGAAATTAGATAGAAATACTAATAAATTACTGCGGAGTACTCAACAAAAATTTCATTTCATTATAAAAATTATTATCGTAGTTATTAACAATTTTTCAATCATTTTGATATGGTGCGGTTTTTATGACCGCAAGTGTATTTATTGAGTCGCTGATGCATTTTATGGCGAGCATAATGAGCGATGTCGAGATATCTTTACACTCGTAACAAAAAAATAGAAAATTGCACCTGTAGTCTGTGAGATGTACAATTGATCTTTTACTTAACCCAACACAAAGGGCGTGATAAAATTTCCCGCAGGTGGTTTTGAGGGTGGGGATATTCTAGGTTCTTAGTTTAGAAATGTCTATGCCTGTTCGTGTTGATCGAGATAGCTGAAGATAACAACGAATCGGGTTTAATCTAAAATGCGTGTATTAGCAGGATAAGAAATTTCGATTGTATGCATATCTGATGTACCTACCCTATAACATTTACTTCCTCTTTTCCTGGTGTTTTACTCATTTTAAACTTTTTCAAAAATCAATGAATGACTTGAGAGTCCGCTGTCTTATACTTCTTGAAGGTTTCGAGTCTTAAAAACATTTATTTTCTATCTTAATAATACAAAAAAACTCTTTTTTCTTAAATTTAATATTTATTTTAATAGTTCCATTTGTATTTTCTTTTTCGAAAGGACAATCGATTTGCCTGCAATCGCCTGAGACGACTGTTCAAAGAAACTACATCATGAGGCGTGCATCGTATACTCCAGTTTTTAATCTAAGTACTCAAGAGCCACTCATTGTGGTGGAAGAATCCAATGTAACCGAAGATGACGATCCAGAAACCACAGAGCAAAGGAAAAAATCAACCAGTGATGATAATTCAGACTCGGACTCACCAGTTAATCCGTTCCTTTTGTGCCCGTTTCCGGACATGCAACAAAGGCGGAAACATTCTTTGCCATCACTGCAAATAACAGAAGGCATCACAGCCAGTCAGGTGCGTCGTCTATCCGAAGTAGGTGGCGAGGGTGGGGGCTTAAGTTGCAAAGAAGTTGAATTTCTAGCAACATTGTCACAGAAAGCAAATCCGGCCGCTGGCGGTCGCAGGCATTCCGTTGTGACAATTTCAGCTGTCCCACCAACTCTATTCGGACGCAATAGAAGAGAATCGATTTCTGGACTTCCAATCTCATCAAGGTAAAGAAATTTCATTTCCTCTCCCAGTAATTATAGTTTTGTCTTTTACATTTTACATTTCAACTTTCTTAATTGATATAGTCGTCGCGGAAGTGGTTTCCAAGGTCCTCCGTTAACAGATCACCGTGGTAGTGTACACAATTTGCAATTGGACATAATGGATGGGATTGTGCAGACTCGCAAGAACCGCTCTGGCAGCGGTGTATGGGCTCCAGTGCCCGAAACCGAAAGCAATGTCCCAGTCCAGACATAAAAATTACCTGGAACCGAAACATCCACCAAACTATAAATAATTATACTCAACACAAACAAATAATAATAAAAATAAAATCATTTGCAAAAAACAATCGTTCGGAATTTAGCAGATAAGCACTAAAAGGATTAAAAACGGATTAACATGTGGCGGGAAATTTTTGAACATTATACATTTTTATATATAAGTAAGAGCATATATATTTAAGTGTTTAAGGTGAGTACCATGTGCCATATTGGTATAGTTTGATTTTACAATATAATAATTAAGTCCAATTGCACGAATCTCCTTGCTTTGTGATTTTGTACATAGTATCCGGCTACATAATTAAGGGCAGAGCAAAACCACAACATTTTTGAAAGTTGAATATTCCGTTTGTTTTGATAATTTATTTACAAGTTAATTAGGCACAGAGTAAAATTTATATTTATTTGTTCTTTTGAATCCTTGGGCCAGAAATCATTCGCAACCATTTTTGTGGCTATGAAAACCCGATAGGGAAAGGAATTTTAAATGAAAAGAAGGAACTTACGGTTGTGAGGGCGAGAAAAGTCACAGGACCCAACGAATCCTTTGAAAGAAACCATTTTTGATGGGAGCACTCAAGGTAATAGGTATTGCTTCGCCTAATTAAGAATTCCATTGCATTGCGAAAGGTCATATAAAGGTAGTCTCCTCAACCAGGAAGCGATTCATCTTCCTTAGAGAATATAGAATGGATGTCCATATGTTTTTGTTTTTATTATTCATAGGGCGGTTAAATGTACACAATTTGTTTAGGACTTTTCCAATCGTATTGGTTTTTTTTTGACCGCATTCTCCCGAAGGGTATCTAAGTGCACATCCACGATTAAGGATTATGTAGGGGTTTTGGTTTCGACCCATTACTTAAACTTGACTATTGACCAATTATTCATGCCTAACCCATTATGAAGATATTGACGAGAACTTGGGTATTTTTTCAAAAATGCATCAACACGGTTTTCGTGTTCAAATATGGATATTTGATCATCCTGAATCTGGTTATCTTCACTCTGTCTTTTAAATTGTTTTGGATTTGTTTCTTGACCTTTCGTAGTAAGCCTGTCTTGTTCTTTTTTTTATAAATATTTGAGATATGCTTTTTTTTCCAGCCTCGGGAAGGTGAGAATCTTCCATAGATACTATGAGGATCTCGCAAGTTCGTGCTCATAGTTGTGTGAGAATCTTGCCTCTGTTAGTGCAACTAAGTTTCGACTTATCAAGCAAATTTTTCTATCATGAAGTAAACGTGTTTGGCAGGTGTATAAAATTCACTTACTGCTTCGCTCTTTAAAAGCGTTGAGATTTTATCGCACTGGGTTGAAGGGTGTGGTCCTTCGAAGACGGCGCAACAGAGTTCTTTCATTCAAAATTTGTGGGACTTCATTAGTGATGTGACCATTTAGTAAAATTTTGTGCTTTCACGCCAAGGTTTTTGGTTCCTCCTAACTGAATTCCGAGGTCTCTGTGCACATCACCATATCTTTTTTTTTTAGCATGGACAATTACTCTTAGCGTTTGGAAAAATGCGTTTTGTTGGTACACCCCCCGAGTTGTCTGAAAAGTTTCCGAACAATGATACAAGACATCTTTTCTCAAATTTTTTTTTATTGGGTCTATAACTTAATTCGTGCGGAATGCTACGAGATGGCGTAACTTGTATTATTCCATTGGAACATGCGTTGGAAAGCTACTGTCATTGTACGTCATTTCAGTATATGTCATTCAATTGAAGCGTAAACAGCAATAATTTTTTTTCACTCAAATATGTCGAACTTTGTGCCTGAAAAAGTGTTTTTGCGGGGAGTTCTTCTTCATTACTTTAATATGAAGAAAACTGCTGCCGAAAGTCATCGTATTTTGGTGGAAGTTTATTGTGAATATGCGCCAGCTGAGCGAACGTGCCAAAAGTGGTTTGCACGATTTAAAAGTGGTGATTTTGGCTTGGAAGACGATGAATGTCCTGTGCAGCCAAAAAAGTTTGAAGATGAAGAACTGGAAGCATTACTCTATGAAGATTGTTGCCAAACACAAGAAGAGCTCGCAGAATCTTTGGGTGTCACTCAAGCAGCCATTTCAAAATGTTTAAAAGCAGCCGAGAGACGTCGAAAGGCGGTTTTGCATGTCCGAAATGCTGCTGGAACGCCACAAAAGGAAGTCATTTTTGCATCGGATTGTTACTGGTGATGAAAAATGGATCCATTACAACAACCCCAAGCGCTAAAAATCATATGTGAAACCCGGCCAGCCAGCCAAATCAACGGCAAAGCCGAATATCCATGGCGCGAAGGTAATGCTCTGTATTTGGTGGGATCAGATGGGTGTGCTGTATTATGAGCTGCTAAAACCGGGTGAAACCATCAATGGACAACGCTAACGAACACAATTAATCCGTTTGAAGAAAGCAGTGGTCGAAAAACGCCCGGAATATGCAACCAGACACGAGGCAATAATTTTCCATCATGACAACGCTCGGCCCCACGTTGCTATTCCGGTTAAGAACTATTTGGAAAACAGTGGATGGGAAGTCTTACCCCACCCGCCTTATAGCCCAGACTTTGCCCCTTCTGACTACCATTTGTTCCGGTCGATGCAGAACGCCCTCACTGAAATACGGTTCACATCAGAGCAGAATATCAAAAATTGGCTTGATTCATTCTTGGCTGCCAAGCCGGCGCAGTTCTTTTGGGATGGGATCCACAAATTTCCAGAAAGAGGGGAAAAAGTCATAGCTTCAGATGGGCAATACTTTGAATAATACTATTGTACATGGTTTTCTTAAATAAACGTTCAAATTTTGAAAAAAAAAAACCGCACGAATAATATATACCCAATATTTTTCTACATAGTCTCCTTGTAACTCTACACACTTCTCCCAGCGATGCTGTCATCTCTCTAACCCGTCCAAATAGTACTTGGCATTTTTCTCTGCAAAATAATTGTTCACGAAGGTGATTGCCTCCTCATTTGACGAAAATCTCTGTCCTCCGAGCGCAGTTTTTAGATGAGGAAACAAAAAGAAGTCGCTTGGGGCTAGATGTGGTGAATAAGGCGGATGGTCAAGCAGTTCAATCCGTAATTTTCGCTATGGCAACCGTTGAGGTGTGAGACGGAGCGTTGTCTTGATGAAACAGGATTTTCTTTTTCTGCAAATGTGGCCGTTTTTAAGCAATTTCTGCCTTCAGCTTGGCAAGTAATGATGCGTAGTACGCTCCTGTAATGCTTTTTCCTTTTAGATTTAGATTTAGATATATTTATTGTATCATACATGCTTACACAGTAAGAATTCACTTATAAGTCTGTGAAAGATAGAAAGTTTTTAATTCATATACATAAATGGTTTGAAAGTTAAGTAAAAATGCTTTCATATTAATTAAGCTTATTTTTATGTTTTGAATTTATTTTAAGTTAATTTTAATTGAAATTGAAATTACTTGAAGTGGGATAGGGATGGGAAAAAGGTTACTCTAGTTTCTGAGAAAATTTTTAAGCTCGTTTTTGAATCGCCATGCATCAGTTAGCAAGTTGCATCTCGCAAGTTACGTGGGAGTGAATTCCAAAGGCGGATAGCAGCAACAAAAAACTGTCTTTTGGATGTTAGACAAGAAAAACGCGGAAGAACCAGATGCGAAGATCTGTTAGATCTATTAGATGCCGGAAGCTGGATTTTTTCATAAAGATATGAAGGTTGTCTACTTAAGATTATGTTAAAAAGAAGTATGACTGTTCGAAATTTTATATAGCCACAAAACGACATGTTAACTAGGTTTTTCGCAAGATGTGAAACGTGATTATGTTTTTTTAAACCATATACATATCGAACAGTAGTATTGAAAGCCACTTGAAGTCGCTTTCTACTCTCGGCATCACATCCATAAAAAATTTCACATCCGTAGATAAGTACAGGAATGACTAACGTTTTAGCAAGTAGCAGTCTTATTTCGAGAGGAATAAACTTTTAAGCAGTATGTAGGGTTCGTAGAATACCGTAAGTTTTTCCTACTAATGTATTTATGTGGTTGTTCCATGTAAGGGTTCTGTTGAAGACAAGACCTACATTTTTCCAAGACTCAACAAATTCAATTTTAGAGCCGTTTAGCATTAGGTGAGGGAAATAAGACAGATCTAACGTTTTTTTTTAAATAACTAAACACTTACACTTTGTTGGATTAAGTATTAGGCCGCTTTTGAGTGACCAATCAGAAATTCCTTCCAGATCCTCATTTAAAACACTGACGCAATTTTCAATTAGGTCATATGCTTAGTATGACAGAAGCAATATCGTTAATATATATGGAGAACAATAGAGGCCCTAGAATAGACCCTTGGGGAACTCCTTGCCTTAAGAGAAGAAAGTCGGAAAATTTGCCATCAAGTGACACGGCCTGTTTTCTTTCACTGAGATAGGATGATATTAGTTTAACAGCAGTGGAGGAAATTGAGAAAAAGCGTCTTAATTTGCTGAGCAGAATCGAGTGATTAACCATATTAAAAGCTTTGGAGAAGTCTAAGGGTACCAGAAAAGTAACATTGTTCCTATCTAAATTGTCTCTTATATCTTCTATGACGTTCAGCAAAGCAGTTGTACAGCTATGTTTAGCTCGGAAACCCTACTTTACTTGTAGCAACAAGTCATTTTCAATAAGATAATAATTAACTTGCTTATGCATAATTCTTTCACATATTTTAGATAAAAAAAGTAAGATGGAGATTGGTCTGAATTCTTCACCTTTGGTATTGGAATTATTTTTGCTAATTTCCATTCGCTGGGAAAGATGCTGGTCATAAAAACAGTATTAATGCTATGAGTTACAAACGGTAATAGTAACGACAAGACCGCTTTAACAAAAATCGGATTTATCTCATCGACACCTACAGCATTAGACTTAATAGACAGAAAACTTTCTACTATGTCCAATTCATCTACCCTATTAAATACAAAAGACGTTTCAATCGGTAAAGAAGCATCCTCTAATGAATAGTTAACTGCTGGAGCATTGCAAAGTTGGTTTGACAATAACGATCGATTTAGTTCGTTGGAATCAATTGTGGTAGAATAAGTAGCTTTTTACCTCCCGATTCCTAATTTTCGAATGTCATTCCAAAGTTTACGACCATCTGAGGAAGAACAAAGTCGGTTGGAATAGAATTGTGTCTTAGTATTGCTTATTTCACGAACAACACTATTTCGTAGACTTTTGTAAGCCTGATGAAGCTCTTCTACCCGAAAATATTTCCATCGTCGATACGCCTCATCACGTTGTGTCATTAACTCTCGAATTTCATTCGTTAACGAGGCTTTTGTTTGGTCTTTTACACTACCAGTTTTTATTGGAACGTATAAATCGAAAAGAAGATTTACATTGTTTTGTAAGAACTTAATTTGGTCATCTGGAGAGGTCATACAATAGATAAGGTTCCATGGAATCAAATGAATGTGCTGTTCAGGAGAGGGCATATCAATACTTTTGAAATCTCTGTATGTATAAGTGGATGCTTCTACATTATTTTCAATATCAAAGTCATACGTCAGAAATAATAAATCATGCTTCGAAAAAGCAGGCGCAGAGATTTGGTCATAAAATAATACTTTGTCAGGACATCTACTAGTGTACTGGAGGAGCTGGTAAAGTGCGTAGGGACTTGACAATTCACGGGTTTTAAATCAAACAATTGCATATTTTCAGTTAAATGTCTTTCACATAACAAATTACTATTAATATCACCACAAACAATAATATTGCTTGCGTAAGTCCAAACTTCTTCCAAGACGTCGTAAATAGGTGTCAAATCAATATACCTATTTGGTCTATAAACAACATCTAAGCAAACACTCCTTTCGCCCTAAGTTATACATGCGAATAAATATTGAGAGGCAGAGCCTTTTGGCGAGCGACATCTTCGTCGACAGATTAAGCCCATTCTAACGTATATCGCAACGCCTCCACCAGTACGATCACATCTATCTGCTCGAAAAAGTTTGTATCCACTTATATCATAGACAGCATCCTTCACATCATTATTAAACCAAGTTTCCGACACGCAGATTGCATCAACCTTTGAGTCTACAAATATGTCTTTAAATTCATCCAGTTTTGGGCTTAAGCTTTGCGCATTCAAATGGCAAATCTTAAGACCGTAGTCATGATTACAAAAAATTCTTATCATAGGTTGAAATTAAGAAAAATAAAAACAAAAACTAAGAAATGGCACTAGGCACTTGTTGGTGACGATCAGTGTTGATTGGTTGTTTTATGCGTCTTCTTCGGCAGGCACCTCGCGGCAATCGCATTTAATAATCGCTCATTCTCCACCAATATAGATTCAGCTTCTGCACTCTCTCTCACATAAACAGCACCGAAATGTGTGTAAACAGAAAACAGCTGTTTGCTACGCTTGAGACGAATAGCTCGCTGCTATATGGAGCGTTTTTTTTTAGTTAGACTCCCGTACATATAGATGTTGTTGTTGTTTTCTGCTTTAATGCCTACGTCTTGGAGGCATAGGCAGCTGCCTATGATTTTTGCATAAAAGAGTCATTGCATGCAAGACGGAGTTTCTTTCGCAAGGAGTGTTGAACTTGACTACGATGGGAGAGTCAGTTATGCCTCTGTTTGAATGTGCTCTTCGACTACGGAATATGCCTTTCAATGGCGGGAGCATACATTCGATGTTATGGCAAAGATGGTGAAAAAGTGTTTTTAAATTTTCATTTGGTAGCTGGGGTACACCAAAAATTATGCCATCAGCTACAATTTCTCGCCGTTCGAAAGCTTCACATCTCTTTTGGAGATCAGTCACTTCCTCTTCGACTCTAGCAATGTTATCGTCAGTGGTTGCAGTTTTTGGGAGTCCCGAACGTTCATCATCTCACAAGATCTTACGGCCACGTTTAAATTCAGCTGCCCAAAATTACACTGTGGTAAATGATGGTGTAGAGTCCCCATACACAGAGTCCAACTCATTTTTGATTTGCGTAGCCGTATTGCCTTTCAAAAACAAGAATTTAATAACAGCTCGATACTCAATTTTTTTTCCATTTTCACAAAAAACACTCACATGGACTCACTCAAACGACTGTCAACTAAAAACTGCGAGTCCAAAATGACTGAAACTTCGGTAAGTAACTCTCAAAAGGTGCACACCTAGCATTCACTAGCTTTTATTGACGAGTGCCGCTATCTTTACGTTGCGAAAACTTTTCAGACAACCCTCGTATTTCCCAAGTAACCAGTACATTCTCCATATGTAAAGGATGTTTTTTTTAGAGGTTTGATTTTTAAACTGGCAACACTGTTTCTACAGTTTGTCAATGTGACAGTTGAAAGTTGATTTGTAGTTAGTGCGTTTTGCCATTTGACAATGAGTAGATTACCGCCAGAACAACGAGTGTAAATTGTGCACACTCATTTTGAAAACCAAACTTATCGTGCGCTACGTCCATTTTACGGTCCACATAATGGTCCATCTGAGCAAGTTATTCGGAACATGGTAAATCGTTTTCGCACCACGAATACGCATCCTCAAATACGACAAACAGTGCGAACAGAAGAAATTATTGCCGTTGTGAGGAGCAGTGTTGAGGAAAATCGTCGATTCGCCATCGTACACAGAAATTGGGGCTATGCCCATCCACTTTGTGGAAGATTTTACGGAAAGATCTTGACAAGAGCTTATAAGACCTAGTTTATGCAAGAGTTGAAACTGCGTGACCGTTATACGCGGCGTAGGTTCGGTGAGTGGACCGAAAAAATGATTCGGCTTGATCCTCATTTTCAACGCAAAATTTTGTTCTCCGATGAGGCCCATTTTTGGTTAAATGGATATGTAAACAAGCAAAATTGCCGAATTTGGAGTGGAGAAAACCCAGAAGCCTTTGTCGAGATGCCCTTACAACCATTAAAACTTTGGTGTGCTTTATGGGCTGATGGAATCATCGGCCCATATTTCTAAATGTTACCGTCAATGGGAGGCGCTATAGAAACATGATTTCTAACTTTTTCGTTCCTCAGTTGAATGGTATTGACGTGACAGGGCCGTGGCTCAAGTGGTAGTGTACTGGCTTCTAAATCGGAAGGTTCGGTGTTCGAATCCCAGCCTCGCCCGAAAGACATATCCATTTTTTCAGTTAACGAAAATCAAATAAGACGAGTAGTTGACTAGAAATCAACATCAAGCCAACTTCCACTAAGAATTTAGTCTCTCCATTAAATGTTGGATGCCACCCATGGAGCGAAATAACCACCGAGCCCAAACATCTTTCTTTCTCTCTCTATCCCATTTTCCAAAAAATCTTCATACATGCTGATGCATTATAAGTGTATTCATACCCACTTGACTATTAAGTTCTCTTTTTAAAAAAACAAAAAAAAAAAAAAAAAAGATGGCGCAACATGCCACATGGCTGGCGACACCATCAATTTATTGCCGGATACATTTGCTGAGCACATAATTTCGCGTAATGGACCTGTGACCAGGCCTCCACGATCCTGTGATTTCACACCTTCAGATTACTTTCTTTGGGGGTATGTGAAGTTACTAGTCTATGCCGATAAACCAGAAACGTTGGACGATTTGGGAGTCAACATTCGCCATGTTATTGCTGATATATGGCCCCAGTTGATAAGGTTATCGAAAATTGGACTTCATGATGGTGCTTCATTCGAGCTAGCCGTGGCGCGCATTCGCCCGACATCATATTTAAACACTAATGGCATACAGTTATCCATTAAACAAAGCTAATATCATAGACATTAAAACTAGCTTCAAGTCTTTTATTTGATATTGAATTTGTATAACTCTTAAACAAACACCCTTTATTTGTGTTCGAGTCTTTACGTTCTTTTTTCTCGTGCGACTTACGACACGTCTATGTAAAGTTTATGAAACAGATTTGGTTTCATAGAGCGAAATCGGCCAGGCCTTTGTCCATGCGTTTACATTATTAAGAGCCTGCTTTGGCTGTTGGTTCCTCAATAGTTTTACCTACTGCTAGTATATGTAGTAGTGTGGTATAGCACGAGTATATAGAAGATATAGAAGCGGACCGAGAACATTTCCTTGCGGTATGCCAGCTAAAATATCTTAGAATTGCGAAAACTTGTTATATAAGTTTATACAGGCTTAAAGCCAAGGCCAAGTAGCAATTTGAATTGCGAGCCATCATGCCAAATTTTGTGGCTGGGCAGGTCTTTCTTTTTTAAGATCTTTCTCAATTACATCGGTCTTTTAATGCACCTGATCGCTTGTTGAATGCTTGTTTCTGAACCCAAATTGGTGATCAGGAATACGATTTTTCCGTCAACAAAGCCAGTATACAATTAAGCAGTATTCTCTTTCTGATATATCACAATTGGGAGAGGGTCTACAAGACTTCTTGTGACACGGTGGTTTCCCTGGTTTTGGTACCTTTATAACTTCGGAAGCTTTCCGCTGACTCGGAACGTATTCTAATGTAAGTGTCGCGTTTATAACACAGAAAAGCTTGGATAATGCTTTTCTGGGCTTCATTTTAAGGACTTTTCCGATTATTATTTAATTTTTGAGTTCCAACAACGAGGCATTTGTTATTGTGTAATTCCCAGTTGTTGTTTCTGATGCATAATGAATGAGCGTTTGACCATCGAACGGCTTAAAGGTTTCTTCTAGTTGGTGATGCCCGTTTTCTCTTTATCTCCCTTCTCCTATTCGTTATTATTTTTTTCAACAGCTTTTATAAAATGGGTAGATATTCCTTTTGAAACGAAGAAATCGGTAAGATCGGGTATTCTCGTGGCATCAGTAAGTTGGTTTGCCCGCAGAGTAAAAGTCAAAATTGTTCTCTATAGCAGCAGCAGCTTCGTACAGCATTCCATAGGGTGACCAGGTAGCAATGATTCCAATTGTTGTGTTCCAGCAGCTGTCAAAGTTACCAATGACATCCAGGTGTCAAAATATTCGTGTGGAAATTATTAAAAAATTTTGTCGAAGTTCCTCCTCAGTTGTAAATAAGTAGGCAACGTGAATTTCGTCGTAAGATCGGTCGTAGCGGTCAGTATCGAAGAAGACCCTGAAATGTCGATTCGGCGTCGATCAGCTGAATTAGGCATCGCCAGAGGGTCAAACTGGCTTATTTTGCCTACATATACTCGTAAGTTTGTTCTGACACCAGAATTGAAACCGGACGACCATAGACAACGCCGTGAGCTCGCTATCGGGTGCTGGAAATGTTATCTGGAGATAACGAATTTTGGCCAAAAATCATCTTCTCGGACGAGGCCCATTTTTGGATCAGCGGCTATGTCAACAAGCGAAATTGAAATTAGAATGAACACAATCCACAAGGGCTCAGCTAAGTATCAATGCATCCACAAAGACTGTTTGGTGCGGACTTTATTTCATTCGAAATGAGGAAGGCGACACCGTTACCGTCTATGGTCTCAGGTATCGAGCAATGTTAACCGACTTTCTCCGATCAGAGCTCGGCAACATCAATAGTTTATTCATCTTAATTTATATTGTCCCCTTCAAAGTAATCCCCATCGACTGCAACACACTTATGCCAGCGCTTGATTCAATCCTCGAAACATTTTTTATATTCGGTTTTCGGTATGTCCATCAGTGGTTCCTGCGATTCTTCCATTACTTCCTCTCGGCTGCTGGAACACGTTTCCCGTAGTGGTTTTTTACGAGAAACTCGATTGAACAGAAAGAAGTCACAGGGAGCCAAAGCAGGTGAATTCGGTGGCTGTTGGATGGAATTTGTTGCATTTTTCGTCAAAAAATTACGAATAATGATGGCACTGTGCGACGGTACGTTATCATGGTGCAAAATCCACGAGTTTTCTGCCCACAATTCTGGTCTCTTTCGGCGAATTGCTTCACGCAAACGTCTCATAACGCCCAAATAATACTCTTTGTGTACTCTCCGGCCTTCTGGCAAAAATTCATGATGCACTACACCGTTGTAATCCATGAAAACCGTGATCATTGTCTTCTTGAATGACTGAAAACGACGTGTTTTTTTTGGTCTCGGCTCATTTGGTGAACGCCATTCACTTGGCTGATGTCTGGATTGCGTGTCGTACTCATAAATCCACGTCTCGTCTCCAGTAATGATCCTTTTGATGAATGTGGGGTTGGATTCAGCCTCGCAAATCATCTCTTTTGCGACGTCAACACGGTCTCTTTTTTGCATGAAATTGAGGTCTTTTGGCACCAACTTTGCTGCTACATGACGGAAACCCAAATCATTAACCAAAATGTCTTTGACGGATCCATAGGCAATGTTCAAGTCCTCCGCTATCCCTCTGATGGTTAATTTGCGGTTATTGACCAACATTTCTTGTACTTCATCAATGTTTTCGTCGGTTTTGGATGTCAATGGTCTGCCACTGCGTTCATCATCTTCGATTGACTTACGAGCACTTTTGAACCGCTCGTGCCACTGGCAAACGACCGTTTTCTTTACAGAATCGTTGCCGAAACACTTTTCCAACATTTCCAACGTTCGCGCGCTATTAAATCCATTTTTTACAAGTTCGTTGTTGCAAATTTAAATCGATTTCTAAAATTGTAAAAAATCGCCAACACACACAGAGTTAGATGTACTCTTGGCTACGTAACTTTTGCAAATTTCAAGCTATGAGTATGACAAGCTAGGATTTAGAGGGAATGTCAACAACATTTTACCAACTTAACAAAAAGAACAGAACTTAGATCAGAACAACGGGAGCGCAACACTGTGGTGTCCCCCCGGGAACTTTTTGATCAAGGTGGTATCTGATCTGTGGTTCCAACAAGACGGCGCTACATGCCATACGAGGGACGCAACGCGCGAAGTTGTGAACTAGAAATTTGGCGACTGCGTCATCTCACAGCGAGCGTTCCACTTGATTTGACATCACTCGATTATTTTCTCTGGGGCTACGTCAAGTTAAGTTCGAGGCCAACATTCGACACGCTATTGCCGGAATAACGCCGCACAGATTGGACCGAGTCCTTAAAAATTGGACCGACCGCTTTAAGCACTGCCAGCGAAGCCGATGCGGCCATTTGAATGATGTCCTATCCTACACATAATGGCATGAATGAATGTTCAAAATAAAGCTAGAATCAATTTTATATCTCACACCGTTGTTGTTTTATTTAAATATTTTTTCCTAACGTTCTCATCTGGTCACCCATTATCTTTTTGTTAGATGCATCTTGAACCCCATTAGGCATATTTTGCATTAAAGCCACCGCATATAATAAAACTCGGTTTAAAGGACTTGAATTTATTATTGAAGGCACTTTTTTCAGGCGCACACGGCGGTGGACAGTAAATAGATGAAATGGTAAGGAAACTATTATCACGTACAATGATTACTTGCACAGTTTCGAGCTCTATTTTGAAATCTTCGGAATGTTTGACAGATCCCGTTATATTCGAGGATTATCCATCGCCCTTTCTGATGGATAACAACAGCGATAATCTCTATAGCGTCTTATTTTGGAAGACGTTCCCTTGACCTCCGAAGTCAAGCAAACGTTGATATCATTTTCTCGTATAAATATTTATTTGTTTGTTTATATTTATTCCATTCTCATATATTTGTTTGCTATAATTGTAAAGTTACATTCATTATAATTAAATAAATTACGATTCATGCAAATGTTACTTTAGATAAATTTAGGACATAGAATAGGCATATGCAAAGGTTGCTAGTGGCGATTGATCCTACAATTAAGATCGGAACTAGTTTTTAAATTTCATAAACAATGCAATACTAAGCATAATCGTAATAGTAATACTAATAAATGAAAACAAGATATGCTACAATATTTCAATTTACGAGCATTTTCGACATAATCAACGGAATTGTAGGGCTGTAGGGCTTTAAAAAGGCGTTGGCTGTAGAATTACATCAATGAATATGACATCAATGAAAAATAAGGTGGGTTTTACTATGAACCTAATTTCGATTGATAGTTTATTAAAAATCCTGGGTGGTTAAGTCAAATTTTGTCATACTTTTTCCACTCTTTTTAGACAGGATTTTCCGACGACCTTGGTTTAAAATCAGCTGATTTCCTTAGCCTGAAGTTTATTTCAGTGCATTAATGTGGAGACCGCGAATTCGTTTTTATTACACCTGCTGGACGAACAAACTCTTAAATCTAAGTGGCATTTTTCTGACACGAAATACAGCCGGGTGTTAGCACCATATAAAACACCCCACACTGACACCGTGAGCCACATTGTCATCGTAGTTTCCTTGGTGGTTAGCGACAGAGCCCAAGCATTTAAATGTTTCGCACTTTGGCACTTTGGCACCATGATTCGAAAAAGATGTCGGGACACGACTTTGCTGGTTCGGAAAAAGGCCATGCGAACATTTCTTCTCACTAAGACTGATCGTAAGTTAGGAATTGCCTGCACGGCTGTCACATCCTTGAATATACTCGTAATAGCGCCACCATTGGCGAAAAAAGTTCCGGTATTTGCTAATATGCTGCTTTGGTAGAAAATTTTTCACCAGTTTAAAATGTAGCGGATGAACCCTGTCTTAACTTTAAGTTTACCGGCTATTCCTGTAGAGCACTTAACTCTTGTCTTAATGTTGTCGTTCATAATGCGTACCATTCTTATTACGCTTTTCTCGAAATCGATGAGGGCAGTATGCAGATCTTCCAAGGCGTTGCGCTGTTTCTCCATTTTTATCATAACCTTTGGATCATGTCATAGTCAACCGCATTGACTGCCATGGAGTTTAATAATATTGCGTTGTCCTGTCTAGAGCTCTCTCTACGGCTCGGCGAGGTAGTTGTTCCAATTCTTCGTGCCGTCGTTGCATTTATACAGTTCTGTCCTTACTGGTTAGGCACACGATCAACTCTCATTATTATATAGAACAAATTGCGAAATATACTATTGTGACGAAAACTTCGGAGGGAATGTGATCCGTTTCGACTGCTCGCTCCCCATTCTACACGAAAACATTTCGTTAAGATACGCGTTGACGTACTCTTGCCATCTATTGTAAATTTCATTGTTCCCCGCTAGCAGGTGTCGCAAGTTGTCTTTAGCATATTTTTCCGATCGAGTATCTTCCGAAGTTTTTTGTTCATTTTGCCACAGTATCACAAATATTAGATCGCTTGCCTGCGCCGTGATGTTTTACTTTTTCTATTACATGTCGCCTCTAATTCCCGACAGAAATACTCTAAGGGTTTTGAAGTGAAGCTTTTCTTCGTTGTTGGACAGTAGTTCCGAACTCCGATGAAACGAAAAAGCAACAGAAAGTGATTCCGAACTCCGATGATACGAAAAAACGAAATTAAGTGGTTGCGAACTCTGATGAAACGAGTCCGTGGCACTTTTGCACCCAGTTTGATGGCATTCAATTCCGTGCGATAATATCATTCTTGTAAATGGCACTAATATTATCCAATAAGGATGAAGTGTTCTTTGCTACACGATGTTGTATCACTTTTTTCACCAGTAGTGCTTCAAGTGCTTCAAACTGTACTTAACACCCATTTCGATGTGAATACTAAAAATTCGATAAAACAAAAAGTGACAGGAAACGGAAGTTGGTAGTGCGCTTAGTAGTGTAGTGCTGAGGCAGAATTTGACTGGGAGAGGAATGAAAAGGCAATCGACTCGGAGTAAAAAACCAAAAGAGAGGGGTAACGCACGGGGGTGCTCTGGATGAGTGCACAATTTACGAGTTACGTGCATAGTAACAACATCAGTATCGTCATCATCATTGTTACCATTGTCAACGTACCCATCTAGATATTACTTGGTAATAACACCAAAAGCATCATCAACACGTAATGGAAACAACAATATTTGGCTTTTGTGTTTCAGCGCCAACAAGATAAGCAGCATTCAACAGCCTAGCAACAGAATTGCTCCCAGGATATCTGGACATCTTGGTTCACGTAGTTTGGGAATAGCGGCATGAGCAATGCAAGCAGCAGAACATGACTGTTAACTGCTAACTAACAACTCTTCCTTGTATAATGTTTTATATATTACTCTAGGTATTATGCTAAGTTAGTTTAAGATAACAAGTCAGTCGTGTGAAAGTAAAAACACATTATCAAAATATGTAAATTGTGTTTTATTTGCAAGGGCTGGACAAATACATAACTCACGCGCGAGATTCCGACGTTCCACCTCGTGTCCGTTCTACAAATATAGACCCAAGTATAGGCACATAGAGTCATGGCTGACTTCGTATGAGTGTGGCAAGAATTTACATGGAAATTAGCAATATGGTAGAGTATCTCCAGCTTGTGTCATCAGTCGGGCAGCATTTGTTATTTATCGTGTTTATACATGTAGTGTGCCGAAGTTATTAAGGTTATAAGGAAATGAAAAATGCTCCCCGAAAAATTCCTCAATAAAGCAAAACGGCTTAAAATACTTGTGATCTAGGGTGACCATCCTCATTTTAACTATTTATCGAGTTTCACTTCTATGCTGACCATCTGTATTTGAATCCCGTATGAGTTTATACATTCTACCGGTAACTCGAGTTGAATTAAAAAAATGCAGCTGATTCGATTTGCTTTACG
Organism: Volucella zonaria; assembly: GCA_963966105.1. NCBI lineage: Eukaryota > Metazoa > Arthropoda > Insecta > Diptera > Syrphidae > Volucella > Volucella zonaria. Next base: position 109,673,015 of record OZ014532.1, on the reverse strand, counting down.
TAGATTCTAATCATCTTTTAGACGACCCATCTTCTTCGTCGATAATTCAAGTTCTATGAACATTGCTATTATAAAGGCGGTTAGGGAATTGAATCAGTATACAGTAAAATCATTATAATGCATAGCTTGATTGTTTCGTGGACGGCCCTTACGAAAAATGGATGGTCATTC